>JAHLJT010009355.1:102053253-102262925 GCA_031308135.1 Acheta domesticus | reverse complement strand
GCCTCGTCCTTCCTCACATCATTACTCTCCATTGCACGTTACCTTCTCCTCGTATCGCACCTTCTCCCTTAAGCATTGTGCTCCCGTCTCGTCTCTCCCGCCCTATCCCTCCCCACCTTGCCCTCCCTGTCCTGAGCCTACCTTTCCTTCTCGCGGAGTCCTCGTTACTTCACCTTCCCTGTTTATAGCATTCGTGCAGACATTATTATAGTCTGTTTAAAATTACTGCTGTGCTATTTTTATTTACTTTTTAAATGGTTAGCGAGAAAACTTCCCTTCATACGAATCGTATCACATAATCTTGGTCCTTTCTCATTATTTATTATTCTATTATCATTAAAATACTTCCCTCGTGCCTAACCATTTGCCGTTAGCGCCGCCCTTGTTCCCCAAGATCTTGAAGACAACGAATAGCTTATAACACAATATTTCTCCATTTCTCGTTATTTGACTACCTGTTCATGTTTAGTTCATTTCGTCAGACTTCCTTTGTCAACTTCTCTGATGCTTCTGATGTTGTTTTGCCTCTGCTTATTTTGCCAACCTGTGTCCATCCGGTTCCTTGTATAACCCTTGTCGCCTGTTTTAATCTAACATATTTCTAGATTATCTTCTCTCTGTTTCCTTCATCATTACTCTCTCTCTCTCTCTCATTTGCATTCAGATACTCCCTCTGTCGTCTGCCCTTGACAACGCAGAGGCTTAGACACTATTGCCTGCATTTTCGCGGGGATACTCATTATTTTACCACAATTCGGATCCAATCAATATTTAAATTTCTGTTTTCTCGTTACTCTTACTTTATTTTCTTCTTGGTAATTCTCCTAACGTTCTTGTGTCCAGCCGATTCCTTCTTGTGCAGCTTTTATTGTTCATTTATCCTAGTGTTATATTTCTAGATTTCTCTCCACCCTTTATGTTATCTTCCTCGTTATTTTGCAACTCGCGTCCGTGTCCCGCCTCGTTTTCTTCTCTGGATACCCACATCTACCATCCTCGCCTTTCGCTAACCCCACTACCGGGTTCCTCGGTGTAATATATCCCAATTTGCACTCAGCTGGTCTCTTCAATCAGGCCTGTTCTAACCTGTCTTGAGCCTCGATCCTTACTTTCCCCTACATGCATCCTCGTACTATCAACCCTAAGTGCAACTGCTCTACTAAACCACCTCGTTGGAACCAGAAACCAGTCGTTCACATATTTCCCATTACGTATCCCCCGCATTAATTAGTCACTAAATGATTATTACGTGTTTCTAGGCGTGTTAACAGCTATGATCAGCAGTCGCGTAAGAATAGTGCATGTTTTCATCATGGGATGTGGCGGCGTTCTTACCTCGCTGGATGCCGACGCCCGGTTCCTTCATACAAGTAGGTCCGTGGCTCGTTGCATAGTTGCTGAAAGTGATCAGGGAAACTTCTGATCTGAGAAAACGGTCAGTTGCAAATTGGATTCAGGCTGGCATCGCAAACACACCTATTGTACGTTAAACACTTTAACTAAATTGTTAACATCTTGCCAGAAATGAACCTGCTACCTCCCAATAACTGGTTCGCTTCATCACAAAGGTATGGTTTTACTGATACCGCCGTTGATATACTCTTTTCTAGACGACCATTTAATAATATATGCATTCCTGTTACATACTTGGCCGTCGATTCCAATTTGGAATTCACGGTGTCTAGTCTAATCATGTTCTCTTATTATTTTCGGAATTCATTGTCACAGTTGCACTCTCTTTGCAATTCGCACTTCTTATGAACAGTGATAATAAGTGAAATTTTGCAGTTGTATCTGCACATTGCTCTTATTTTCCATTATATTATCTCTGCTCATTCGTTAGAAAATGAATGTTGAAAGCAGTGACAGTCAGAATAAAATTTGTACTACACCTGTAAGTTTAGAAGTAACAAATCAACAACGCTTCAGTTATGACCAGGTAAATCCAAGAAAGGCCGTAAGAAATGACAGTTGGCATTTTTGAATTGGAGCGTTATTTCGTGAATTGAATCAGAGCGTTATTTCATTTCTATAATTTTGGCTTAGATAATTGCACCCCGAAATCACGATTGTGCCTTTATAGTACACAAATTTTAATAATTAAGAACGCACATTCGTAACTTCAAGTGAAAGAATTATCCAATAGTTTCAAAAAACAACAAAAAACTTTATAAGCTCTTCATATTTAATTCAATTAACCCATACTAAAGAACAATCTAAGGAAGAAAATATCTTTCCGCATATGCATTTTTAGATTTCAAAATTGAATAAAATTAGCAACGTAGCGTATAAGGAGACAAAAATAACTAGACTAACGTTCGTGAATTCATAAAAATTTTGAAAGTATGTGCATGTGCATGTACACTCAAGCCCTATTCTGAATACTATACAGTAAATTATTTGATGTAACTAAAAAATTGCCTAACTTACTCGCATGAAAATGTTACGCTTCTCAAAAATATGTTTTCTATATTCGATATTACAATTTCAACATTACTGTCATGCGAAGTTGCATATGCTAGCAGGACTACGTATACTTCGCGTGCTAAGCGCTGTTGATTATGCTGTAACTGGAATCTCTAGATACATTAGATGGATTAGTAAGACGCAGTCCCTTTAGGTGAATTAGTAAACGTAGATGCTAAATTCGAATAGCTGGTTTAGTCTCGATAATACCAGTCACAAAGGACAAAAATCAGTTTAAAACTTGATGATGAATGATGAATATTTCAAAGTTGTAGAAAAAGTACAATCTTTTTCTCGCGCATATATATATATACACGTAGAAATTAACACTCTCGCTTCTATGTCGCTCGTGTCGTAAACATCACCTAGTAAATTATGCCCTCGTTGAAGAATATACACTTTTGTGCAAATAATTCTCCTACATTCTTCTACAGTCGTAAAAAAATACAATCTTTTTCTCGCACATAATAGTTATTATTCACACGTAGAAATTAAGACACTCGCTTCTATGTCGCTCGTCGTGGTAATCACCTCGTAAATTATGCGCTTGTAGAACAATATACACTTTTGTGCAAATAATTCTCCTACATTCTCTGTCCACCTAAGATCTGACGCTGTTTCGCCCTGGTTATACCCCTCTCTCCGTGGTCAACACACTCCGCCCACATTCGCTTCCATCGAGCGTCCAGAAACCCCAGGGATTATATTCCGGCGACCCCGGCCGCCTTCGGGCAGCCCGGACTAATCTCCGCCCGATCGTCCAACCCTCCCCCATCTCTTTTCTCCTTCCTACCTCTCCCGCTGTTTCCCGGTCGTGACGCGGAAGCCACATAGGTACCTCACTCCCCCCACCGCCATCGCTCAATTCTTGTGGCTGTTGTTGTGTGTAAGGAGGTGATGTTTATACAACCCGATGATGCAGCTTATGGGAGAAGAGATATTTAAAATCGAAGAAAGAAGTATAAAATTGTCTAATTTTACGAGATATTTGTAAACATAATCTTACCAGAGGCGGAAGCACTGGATTGGTGTTACAAAATGAGGTACTCACCTGAAAAACAAAACAAAAATATATATTAGAATAATACGCTAGATTATAAGTTTTATAATTAATACATTAACAAGACAGTCATGGGGTTGATATTTCCTGGCGCGTCAACTGCTGTGATCACGTGTCCCGTGGGTGTATGTGTAAGAAGAAAAGAGGAGACAAGGATGCGGAAGGATCGCGCGCGTTCCATGGCCCGTTTCTAACTGCCCCGTTTGGTCTGAAACGGAAAAACCACGGAGAAACCACAGAAAAACTATCGATCCAATTCAAAAGGGTCTAAATCCTCTTCCACTGGTTCTTAACCGCAGGACCACCCGGTCAGAGTAACTGCAGTGACACTTATTTCTCTGTTCTAATTAATACCTACAATTTTTACATGCATTTGTAACCTTAGTAATAAGAAAAGGCTCCAGCTTTGAGTCGAAACATCGGTTATTGTGTAACATGTAGAACCTCTTTGAAATATATTTTAATATTGTACGAATGTCTGGCAACATTTTGGTTCCTGCAAGAACAATTCACGTAAAGAACGCAGATATCAAATACGAAATGAAAAATAACTTACGTGATATTTTGGAATATGAAGTAGTTTCCCCTTCTTGCAAAAAAGCTCGTTCGAAAATTGAGCGTGTTCTGCTATTGCCAAGGCATTAAACCTTTGTATTGAGAAATAGAATAATAACAAACATTGTTTGACTTGTAATTAATAACAACAAGCAAATGACAACAATTTAATTTCAGAGACATAAACAAAGAATGGAAGGCATGCACATGAAATGTTAGTGTCAATATTACTTTATTTTGGAGTAATGTTGGTTTTGTTAAAACAAAGAAAATCACGCTAGTGTTTTCGATAACATACAAGAAGTAAGCATAATATTTCTTCTATTTTCTACACACTAGAAACATCTTGCTTACATCTGTACGTTGGCAGTTCATCGCATTTCCCAAGATAAACTCGCAAGATGTTTACTTGTTAATATATTTCTCTAACGTATACTGCCAAAAGTAACTACCAAACCGTAAAACATACAACAAATGAATAACATGAGTATTTGCGTAAATATTGCTATTTCTGGAATATTGTGGATTCACATCTGCCACTGCAGCCATTTTCCTTGCGCTGAAACACGAAATGGCGCCCGTAAGTGCGTTGTGCCTCTGCAAAGTAAACTGTCCTGTCAAGCAAAACAAGTTGAGACGCACGACGCTGCTTCGCCGACCGGGAAGTTGCAGAGGGCGCCATGCTCGTCTGAAGACGCCAGACTCTTCTCGACTTGCATAAGTTCCTCCGGCAGAGTTCGCGGTTTGACGCACTCAGAAATCGCTACTCAGGCGGCGGGGCGGCGACTGAGACGTAGGACAGGAGGAAGAGGCGAAGGTGGGAGAGGGCCGGAGGCGGCAAGGAGTGGAGGTGACGAGGGAGAAGTGGCGGGAACACTTGGGGCAGGGAAGATGTGGCGGGGCAGTTGTAGTGGGGTGTAGGTGTGAGGGAAGCAGAAGATGTGAGTGATAGGGTGGTAACTGAGGTACGGAGGTATCAGGGGTCAGAGGTAACTGAGACGACAGAAGAGATGGTGGAAGGAGTGAAGACGGGAGAGCGAAAGGAAAGATGGAAGATACCACAGGAGCGGCGGTGTAAAAGATAGAAATGGCAGAATAGAGGTGAAGGGAGGAGGAAGAGAGAAGAAAGTGGTTGGAAGCGACGGGGAGAAAGGTGGAGGGCGAGCGATGGCGGAGAAAGAGATGGCAAGAAGAGAGGTGGTGGGAGTGAAAGGAGGTAAAGAAATGTGGTGAGAAAGAGTTGGCGAGGAAAGAGATAGCGAGGAAACAAGAGGCGGAGCGAAGTTGGAAAAATAGAGAGGGAGGTGAGGCGGAACAGGTGAACTGGAGTAGACGGGCTGGAAGAGGCGGGCTCGAAGAGGCGGGCTGGAGGCGGCGGAATGGAGACTGGAGTAGACGGGCTGGAAGAGGCGGGCTTGGAGAGGCGGGCTGGAGGCGGCGGAAGGCTGGAGAAGTGGTTGGAGGAGGCAGGCTGGAGAAGTCGAGCTGGAGGTGGAGGCCTGAAGAAGGCGGGGTGGAGGAGTTGGGTTGGAGAAGTCGACTTGGAGGTGGAGGCCTGAAGGAGGCGGGGGCTGGAGGAGTTGGGTTGGAGGATGTCGAGCTGGAGGAGGGCCTGAAGGAGGCAGGAGTTGGGTTGGAGATGTCGAGGGAGGAGGGCTGAAGGAGTGGAGGTCGGGCGGAAGAGGAGGCAAAAGGTTGTGGGAACGACAAGAGGTGACGAGGGTTGAGGGGCGCAAGCTGCGGAAACGTCAACGCCACAGGCAAGCCGCTGCGTGTTTTATGCGTGGGAGTGGATGTTCTCCGAAGCAGTGAGAGTTCCCCAAGGAGCATGTACCGGAGAAATTTCTGCTCCCACACACAGCCCCGCAAAACCTCTCCGGAGACTCGACTAAAGTTCCAGACGACTACGTCTCTCCTTCTAAATTACGCTACAGGAGAGCCCTTTGCGAGGTTCAGTCACAGCCTTATAATATTAAAAATTTTGCCTTTAAGCTAGAAGAAGAAAAAAAATCTCAGACAATTCACAAAGATCCTTTTTGGTACAGGACGGAACAAAGTATCGAATGAATCAGCTGCACTTCTTTAACTTTCTGAGAAGACAAAGACTGAAAAGAATAGAAAGGGGTAAAAAAGAGAAAAAGAAAAGAAGCGGAAGGGGGCGAACAAAATATATAAAAAAGCGAGGTTGAACTTTGAGGGGAAGTGGAGGCTGTATAGAGAGATGAAAGGATCCAGAGGACGTGGATTTTGTGAAAGTTGTAATGAAAGGCTCTACGGCGTCCTGCTGTGGTTCTCTGATAAGGAAACGGGCAGTGCAAACACGGCTGGTGTGCAGGCCGGGATTACACTGCTGCCTTAACATACGAGCCCGCCTACTCCCGACCGCTACTCCGTTCCGCCCGCCCATCCCGCGTCGCACCCTCTCGCCCCGCCCACGCCCCGCGCGGCCGCCCTGTCCGCCCCTCCGCGCCCCGCCCCGCCTCGCCACGCCCGTCCGCGACACGACCATGCTTCGCTTCTCCGCCCGACCTCCGGCAGCGTTCAGGCGGATGATATCTCCATATCCCTCTGGGGTTATTTGCTGCGCGGCTCGGCGTTAAGATCAGTACATTACAACTTCCGCGCCAGTCCGTTACGAGCGTCGCTGATTTCGGGACGAGAAGAAGCTAACGGGGTTTGTTTCGTGAGTGAGCGGAGGACAAACAAACAAGTTTAATATTATTTATCCCCTCCCGAAAAAGTTTTAGTAAAAATATAAAAACAGAATATATTTTCTAGCTGCGCACTTAGTTTCACTCCATCAATACCAACTGATTGAGTTTATCACATTCATCATTAATAAATAATGCAAATGCCTGAAATACAGTAAAACTGTAAAATCAGACGCTCATGCAACTTGCGACACACACTGTGTTGCAAAATTCCCATCGGGCACATGCATTATTGCGAACTAGATGCTTCAAACAGGCTTTCGTGTGTATAAGGGGACACGAGTTTTGTTTCTTACGCTGTATTCTACAAAATGAGACCTCTTCAAACTTCTATTACGTTTTTGGAGATGTAGCTCTTTTGCTTACCACAACCCGGGCATGGACGGTCAGAAACAGACAAAATTTCTAATCTACGTACAACTGAATCGCAGAAGTAGGGAAGCATATAATCTTCCACAGTAAAAAATACGATGTCAATTAGATTTTCTGTGCAGTTAATTGTCAACACTAAGTAATATTAGAATATTTATTCGTGCACAGTACCCGACCTGTAATGTTGCAACGCATTGCGGGTGGTCGATTTAAGTTGGTATAAAGAAAGAAGCTCTTTTCAGTTTTACAACAACGATTTACATAGCGCAAAATACTCTCACGTGGCCAGCTAGTATTACGTATTCATAAACAGATTTATTACGCGACCCTATTCATGCCAACCTCTTACTTCTTTGATGACACTGACAAAATGGCAGTCGTTACTTCTGAATCTGATGATAAAATTAACACCAAAGTAAGACCAAGAAGTCAGAGACAAATCTATTGCAAAATGCAGGTAATAGATCCTCCTCAATTTATTTAATATCTACCGAACTGACAATTATTTTCATTTCATCATCTGACAATTATTTTGTGTCACTTCTTACGCCTGTCCACCTCCAGAGTCCCACCCTTTAAAAAACTTATAATAATAAACGTGCAGCTGCAGACGCTCTCTAATCCAGCTTACGGACTTACGAGTATTTTTCCGCGAAAGCCCTCGGTAAGTAATGAAATAATAATACGTGCTAATGGAGAGTAAAATCTTGCTTCGTCCTTATTTTTAAGACGCCAGAATTAGGACTGTCTTCGTCTTGACAACTCAGAGATGTCCGTGTATCCAACGATGAATTTTTCACATACGATTACTTTTCTTGAGATTTATTATAACCTTTATTATGCTTATTATGTGCAAGTGATTTGTTCATTACAACTCCTTTTTTATAGAAAATATTTTTTTAAAATATTTCATTATCAGGATCTTTTACAGCAAAGGTGATAACGGGATTAATTGTCACGGAAACTTGTTTTCGTTTTTATGTGTTTTTAATATTTTATTAAAGCGTAAACATTTTTTCACCGATTTTTCTTTGATTTGATTGCCTTTGCAAACGTATTCTAATATGAACTACCACAAGATTTCCGCTGCCACCGTAAAATAAATTTAACAAAGAGTTAACAAACTATTACTAAATAACAAAATCTTTCTTTTAAATTTCTATGGAATATTTTAAACCATTACCCCAAAGGAAACGAAAGAAAGAATCTATTAATAAAGTATTCAAAGGTTACGATAAAATTCAAACATTTAATTTGGATCTACAAATGTAATAATTTTATTAAAATTATAACTTACAAATTCAAAAGAAAATATTTTTTGTTTTACTTGATAGAATTCCCTGGAAATCCGAAAACCCACACGTGACTATTGATGTAATTTTATAATAGAGGAGAAGAATATTTTGTTTATAATGTTTGATTTACAATAAGTACTACATTTATATTAAACGTATTAGTCGAGTCTTAGGTGTTAAGCAAATCTTTTATAGTAATAATTAGTATTATTAATCGAAAATCAACGTTTATATAAGAGGAAGTCCATTGTATTTGAACATGCTTGAGATTGTGTGCTTGACATTGTGTGTGTGTGTGTGTACACAGTGTAATTTGCAATAGGTCAATTCTGTAAGCAAATAGTGAATAAAAGAAAACAGCGTAGAAAACTACCTGCAGAATAAGTCTTGTCTCATGACACAAAGGGGAAAATCTCTCTATCCAGCCTCTTCTGGAAAGGAAAACTCCGGGCAACTCAGTGTCTTGCAACGGGCAACTGATTCCACTATATGGACAGTGCGTATGACGCAAAACTGTTCCAAGGGCATAAAATGTCAGCGTATCGAACAGCGTGGTGACATCATGTTTAACGAAGGAGAAGTTTGTGGAGGCAACCGATTATAGAGAATCTACAGGTTGGTTGATTGAGGTTTCTGGGCACGTAATCTGCTACGGTCATTATTCCCGTAAGTGTAGTCCATGTTTTATCGTGGGGGGGGGAGGTTGTTGTAATAATCCCTTACTAGATGGATTCGGAACAGACCCCTTAGTCGGTTTGCGGGGTTTTCCTAATCCAGGTATCTCCCTCCAGAGGGCCACAACTCCATCCCGGACAAGCTGAAATCTTCCGTCTGGTCGCCCGATATACATGCCAGTGCAGTAAACATAAGTGTAAATGTGTGTAAGTTACGATAAAGCAAGGAAGAGGTAGGATATATCGCGTGCAATCCCTGGCCGGTTTGTTACGGTTCTGCTCCGGCATTCGTCCGATCCTGTTTGGAGAAACGGCGAAAAACTACCTATCAGAGCAGTCGGAGGTACAAGTGACAATCAAAATTTTAGCGCCAACGCAGATTTTTTTAACATCATTCAGCAATACGAAACTGATCGCGACTTCTGAAGGTTTAGAATACTCTTTAAGTCTTTGTATCATATCATTAGCCTACGTCGACTCTCAGGCTCTTCACAGTCACGCAAGGGCCGCCGACGGAAACTCAAAAGAACGCCGAGTGACACGCCTCTTTCGGGGGAAGGCCCTGCGTTATCGAAAAACACTTTGCGCCCGGTTGGGAGAGGATCTCGAGGTGTGACAGTGACATTTTGGAGAACATTAGCACGGTGATGGACGGCGGGGCGCAAACAACGCTTTTAATATCTCATATTTTGCGGGAGAATAAAGCGGACGTAATGTAATAGGGATAAACACGAGAAGTTTGCTGCTCTATGTTGAGTGAAAAAAGGGGCTGAGGCGAGTTGGCGAGGGCAGAACCGGGAGTTGGAGTGGGAGAGAGAGAGAACGAGGTGGTGGTTGGAGGGAATATTGTAGGGGAGGGAAAGTGAAACAAGAGCCCACTGAAGGAAAAAAGAAACAGGGGAGCTGCGTGGGTGTGGGGAATGGGATCTGTATCATGAGATAGGAGGCGGAGCACTGGACACGGACAAGGCAATAAAGGGGAGTAGAGAGGTAGTTAGACGTCTGGGAATGGAAGAGAGGTGTGGAATTACGTGGACGGAGGAAAGACAAAAAATGTGGATTGGTGAGAAATGGCAAATGAAAGAATGTAATGAAATGTTGGAGACAACTAGACACGCGGAGCAACGAACAGATTGGAGAGGAGTTTTTTGTTGTATAGGCGGACCAACAAGGAGGATGGACGCGGTGTCGAACGACGACGAGGCGATGAAGAATAGGGAAAGAGAGGCGGAAGACAAATGGTTGGGAAGGAAGAAGAATCGACGAGGGAGGGAAAGCATGAGAGGCAGGGATGAGGAAGGGGGACGGAGCAAGAAGAAGGGTCGAAAGGAGGAAGTATAACTGGGGAGCAAGAGTTAGGTATCAGAGGTGCAGGGAGATGGAGAAGAGGGGAACAAAAGAAGCGAAGGAAGGTACGACTGAAGATTTTTTAGATGATGACCACGGATAAGACGACGTGGGCCACAGGGTCGGCGGTCGGAGGGGTGAGAGGTCGGCAGGCAAGGACGCGATAACGGAAAGGCGGAGGGGCTCAGAAGCGGTACATAGTGAAGTGTTCCGGAGAAACGGCGACCGGGAAACGAAGCAGGAGAGGATGGAGGGCGAAAGGCCGCGGATCGGGAGCGTGGGGCAGGGTGATGAGAGCACCGGCGGGACTCCCCAACTCCTCCTGCCCCTGAAACTAACTTTCATTAACTAAGCATATCGTGTGGTGGGCCTCTTTAATTTTAATGTTTCACTTTGGCCCTCTTAGAAACTATAACGGCGCCGCCCCTCCCACGGAGGCGGCGACCCGCGCTCCGGGAGGAAGCCTCGGCACCGGCTGGGCCCCGGAATTCATGGAGCAGCTGCATCATAATCACCATAACCATCATAGTTACTCTGGAAGAAAAGCGCGGCTATGTTTCCTCCTCTCCCCCTCCTCCTCCCGCCACCGTTGCCTGCTTCCCACCCCCACGACGGCCCCGGCCCGGCCCGGCCAGGCCCGACCACCCTCTCGGCGCTAAGCTATGTTAATTTCAAAAAGTTGCAACGCTGGCGCACACCCTGCCCGTTCCAGTTACCCACCCGCCCCGCGAGGAGCAGGCGGCGAAATATGGAGAGGGAAATGCATAGCGAGCAGTTAAAGGGGAAGCTATTTTGCACCAGATTCACACGCATTCGAAACAAAAACATTGATTGATTGTTCGTGATTCACGGCACGTCAACTACTTAGGTCATTAGACCCATAAGTGTAGAGCGTGCTTCTTTCTGGAGAGGTGGCGGTGATCTTTTCCCCACTGGATGGCGAGATCCGTCGCCGACCTACTGTCGGCTAGCGGGGTTTTCCCCTCAACAAGGTATCTCCCACCAGCGGAGCACCGCCCCAGCCGGGACACTCTCTAGGCTCCCGACCGGTCTCCCGGCATGTATGGTAGTGTCGTGCATACGAGTGTATGTGTGTGTCTATGTGTAAGTAAAGGGTAGGACAGGACAAGGAATGGGAAGTAAAGATTGCGGGCGGTCCGTGTCCCGGTTTTTAGGGTACTGCTCCGGCATTCGCCTGGTGTTGATCGGAAAAACCACGGAAAACTACCGATTAGAGCAGCCAGTCACTAGAATTCTCCTCCAGACAGCAACTGAATTCGACCTAGCTGACAAGATAGTGTCGAAAATCATGCCGCAGTCGGGTGTCGAACCTAGAGACGTTCCGGTCAGAGGGACTAAAAACATTGAATTAATAATAATAAATTAATAACAATAATATTAATTTAATTTTCATCAACTGGTTAATGTTCTTTGTACAGTCAAAATAATTTATAAATATTAATAATTACAATAAAACCAGAATAATAAATTAATAATAACAATATTCAAAAAGAAATGTAGCCTCCTTATACTTTCAGAGCCGGAAAGAGAGTGGGAAAGTATGCGATCAGTCATCAAGTTGATGCATGAGGCTGAGCATTAAATCTGACCTAAGGAATGAATTACATGCTTTGTAAGTATAAAATCATTGCAAAGAAAACAATTGCAGACACGTAACATAACAAACACATTCAATTACTAATACTACTTCCCTTGAAAGGTGAGATACAAAAAATAATGACGAAATCGTAGAGAAAAACACCACTTCCAAGGACAATATATGAAAACAATAGAAAATATATAGATAGTTCAACAATGCTTTGCGGCAAAGAGGGAATAATGGAGCCAGAATTGAAGAAAGTTGAAATATCTGCAGTGGAGAATTGAGAATACATACATAAATCGGTTTTCAAAATTTACCAGGATTATAAATAGAGTATTTGTCTATAAACATTTAGAAGTCGTTGATCTATTATCTCACCTTGTCCAATTCAAAGTACTAAGATATAAAAATGCACTTTATAGTCACTATAATGCACTATATAGTCCAGTGTCATATCTTGTCCATAAAGTTACTCCAAAAACGTGCACCAAGTGATATGAACCCTTACCTACACCAACTTCCTGTTGCTTTGTGTGAAGTAGTAGTAGATAAAATTGCAGGTACTTAAAGATGTTGCTATGCTATGGTCACAAAACATCTTAACCCAGAAGGAATAGAAACATCTTCAACACACGAGTTTGGAAATTGAAGACAAGCCAGAACTGGGGTCAAATGACAGGTTATATCGAAAAGCATGGTGTTTTGGAATTTGTTCAGCAAAATATGTGTACGAACTTGTCGAAACCCTCACGTTATTTCAAAAGACTAGGAAGTGCATGGCATCGCTTAACTGGAAACAGCCCAGATTTTAAGCAATAATTATAGAGGTACCTGTAGTCACTACAGCTACTGCTTAAAAAGGTGGTTGCAATTTGAGTACCCATTTCGAAATCAAAATTGATTCTAGAAAACGTGCAATTTGTCCCTTTCTCAACTGTATTTTTGCAGGGCAGTTCCTTAACAAACGGGTCAAGGATCATGCACGATCTTTCCTTCACATCATTATCCACCCACTCCCCTTACATTCAACACACACATACATGCACTACACTATGTCATATTTTGAGAGGTTATAACATTTCTCAGCTAAGACGGTGCGTCGCTGTAGGAGATATCTGAAGCGGGAAACCCCGCAGCAAACTTGCATGACGGCACTGGATAACCTGTTCCAGCACAAAACATACCCTACACTTACGGACGTCTAACCACAGTAATTGACGTGACCAGAAAACGCAACAAAAACGTCAACCAACTCCATTTTAAATTACATCAATCGCTTTACTGAAGCTCATCATTAGCTGGTCGAACTTATACCTTGGCACCATTCATACCTTATTATCATATGTAAAGGAAATGAAACATTATAAATTTAAACTATTGAATAACACTGTATGTTTTGATTTCAGAATTGGATTTAAAAAATTGCACGATTAACCCCTTTCTCAATTCAGAACATCCAATTACATTATTCATTTGGTCATCGAGCATTTAAATTACGTCAGTTAGCAAGCAGGATTTGCTGGTCAGTCTATACCTTGGGCACCATTTGCCCCCTTGATCGTACGTGAAGGATACGAAAAATTCGACCTTAGAGTTTCTGAACTATATTTTATATTTCGAATTCAGAAATGGGTTATTGAAATATATTTGTTACATATCTAAATCCACTATTTCCAATTGCATATTTTATTTTTATATTGAGTTTCTTTAAAAAAACTGCCGGCTAATGATGAGCTAATGTTGAGTCAGAACTCAAAATTAGCTCGTCGAACTATACCTTGGACAACATTCACGCCTCAATAACATATGTGAAGGAAACGAAGCATTCGACAATCCAGGGATTGAGCAACATTTTATATTTCGAGTTCAAAATTGGGT
The DNA here is from genome assembly GCA_031308135.1 of Acheta domesticus. Taxonomy (NCBI): domain Eukaryota; kingdom Metazoa; phylum Arthropoda; class Insecta; order Orthoptera; family Gryllidae; genus Acheta; species Acheta domesticus. The sequence goes on along the minus strand of JAHLJT010009355.1, from coordinate 102,248,964 downwards.
TCTGCAACACTATTTGTCAAATTTCTCAGTTCAATACTTGCAAATGCATTTTTTATTTTTACAATGTCTTTTTTAAGTTACGTCATATGGATGATTGATTAATTACTGATTCCGGGTGCGACAACTCCTAAGGTCATTAGCCTCATAAGCGTAGTGCATGTTTTCATCGTGGGAGTTGGCGGTGATCTTTCCTCTTTGGATAGCGAGATCCACCATCGACCTACGTCACGGAAAAAGGAAGCGAAAGGAAAGATCGCTGGCGGTCCGTAACCCCTTTTTAAGGATACTGCTCCGGCTTTCACCTGGTGTCGATCGGAAAAAACAATGGAAAACTACCAATCAGAGAAGCGAGCTGCTACAATTCTCCTCCCGACAACGGCTGAATTGGACTAAGCTATCTAGCTACTGTCTAAATCGTGCCTCCGTCAGAATTCGAACCAAAGGATCTCCCGATCAGAGATACCGCAAAGTCACCACCAGCCACCTTTTCCGGTAAGTCATTCGGCTTGCAGGGACTCACTATTAGCTGGTCGAGCGCTACCTCCGCCACACCCACGCGCCGGCGAGGGGCGAAGATTAGAGGGGCCGCCGCCCTGGAGGGCGGCTGCGGGGGCGTGGCGATCGCAACGCAGGGAGGCACAATAAAAGGGATAATGGGGCCATTGCGAGAGGGATAGAAAAATAACAGCAAAAAGAAAGGGGTAGTGGAACGCTGCCGAAATTACCCTCTCCGAGACAAAATTAATTTACAGCGTTGCGAGCCTCACAGGTGCGCCCGATGTGGGATCGGGGGGGGGGAGGAGGGAGCATGTGGGGAGGCATGTGCGGGCGGTGTGGGATGTGAGAGGGCCTCGAGCCAGGGGTGTGATTCTCCGCTGGTAATAAAGACAAACGCGGCTGTAATGATATCGAAAACTCGCAATGAAGATGGACGGTGGAGAACAATCGAACAGGCGCGTTCCAGCCGGTTTTTTTGGTCTTTTACTTTTCGGGAGGTTCGAAGATTTACTCCACATCGTAGGGAGTATGAATGAATGAATGATGGTGTGAATGGTACTTTAGGATAAGCCGTGATTATCAAGTGCCTCTCATGATGCCCTTACGTGCTCTGAAAGGAGACTTCAAACGAAGAAAGTATGGGTACTGTGCGTAACTGATAAAATGTCTAATTTCAGTATATTGTATTACAGAGAACTACTGTTAATGTTATCATCTCTCATTGCCTGACCTAACAACAGAACCTTAAATATAATTTGGATTTAAACTATTTAATTATTAAACATTACGAATTTTATATAATTAACTGGTAAAAAAGTCAACATATGATTAAAATAGAAATCAAAATTATATACAATACCTATATTATATCTATAAACCTCTACAATTCTATATTTAAAAGGAACCACAAAAAGTATTTGAAAGATTAAAATTTGAGCTGAAATAGATTTAAAAATATGATTTTAAATAAATTTATCATTTAACTAATAAATACATATGTATTCTAATTACACTAATATCTTAATCACACTAATAACTATTGGCTTGTATACTTGCATTTCAACATGTAAAACCTTTGTGCGTTCAAAGATATTTTCGATTTTTCTTTTGAATGTTCCATTATCATGTGTTTTTATCTGATGTGATTTAGTCCGCGAGCTCAATATCAAATTTGAAAGGAAATAAAATAGATAAGTCTATTGGCCTGATGCAACTAGAATAGGAACCTATTTTAGGTACAGTGCGTATTCACTCTTTATATCCAACGAAAATAATACAATGTTTAATGCTATGTTTGTACTATAAAGAGAAAAATGTAACGTCAGACGAAATTTTTTCACGATTCAAAATCGCACGAGGCCGATGGCAATGAAGGTTCGTAAAATGTCATCCCGATCCCTGCCATTCATCTTCGACGCACACTACTTCTCACCTGCATCACCATTCACCCTTCACCTTCCACATGTCCCCGCCCGCCCTGCCGCGCCCCACCTCGCTCCGCCACGCGCGTACGGCCCCACTCGCGCTCACAATCGATACGCGCGCCTCCGCGGGGCCGTTTCGCAAACTCACCGCCGCCGCGCCGCACCCCTTCAGCGGCCCGCTCGCGAGAGCTCACGGCAGGAGTGCGGGCAAGAGCGCGGGCAGCGGCGAGGACGGGGCCAAGGGCGGGGCACGGGCGGGGGCAAGGGCGGGGGCAAGGGCGGGGGCAAGGGCGGGGGCAAGGGCGGGGGCACGGGCGGGGGCAAGGGCGGGGGCGGGGGCAAGGGCAGAGGCAAGGGCGGGGTCAAGGGCGGGGGCAAGGGAAAGGGGCAAGGGCGGGGGCAAGGGCGGGGGAAAGGGCTGGGGAAAGGGCTGGGGCAAGGACGAGGGCAAGGGTGGGGGGCAAGGGCGAGGGCAAGGGCGGGGAAGTGTGAGGCAAACGCGGGAGCAAGGAGGGGAGGAGGAGTTCGCTTTCCCCGCCGCACACCCATCCCCCGGCTCCCCCAACGAACAAAAACCAATTCGAGAGATTGAATTGGTATCGATTATGCCCCACTTCACCGCGTATCGCGTTCCGTCCAACAGGTTGGCTATCCTGGTCGCCACTTTCCTGCCGGAACTGCCAGCCGCGCGAGAACGGGAGGACGAAGACGATTTCTACGGGGTGCAGTTGGCAGCCTTATATTCAATTTTCTCGGCGGAATTTATATTTCCTTTTCGTGCGAATGCGGAAATACAATAACGCGGAGCGTGCCCACACCACCGTCGAAGCTATCGTCACCACCGACGCCGCCGACGTCGTTCTAGTAGCCAATGTAGCCGCTGTCGCACCTGTGATATTTACACGCGGCTTGTAAGCGGATACGCCAGCTTCGCTCCGCTCAGCGCAGGTAGCTGCAATGTTAACTAGAGTGACTGAGGGGGTGTTTGAAAGTGTCGGTTATTGTGGCAGTTAAGAGTCGCAAGTGGAGGCGAATAAACTGCAGAGTAAGAAGTGGGCAGCAGTTCGAAAATGAAAGGTGTAAAATGGCAAAGTTTGTGTGCGGGCGGGGATGATCAAAATCACGGATATAAAATTCACGCTGTGATGGAAGGTGATTTGAGGCCATTTGGAATAGTACAGAGAAGAGACATGAGAGTGGGATTCAGGGCAGGGTCCTGGGCGGGGGCAAGGGAGGGAGCAAAAGCGGGGACAAGAGAATGAGCAAGAGGAGGAGAAAGGGAAGGGGCAAGAGATGGTGCAGAGAGGGGGGCAAGAGAGGGTGCAAGAGCGGGGGAAAGGGAGGGGCAAGGGAGAAGGAAAGGGCGGGCAAGGGCGGAACAGGACCAGGGCCAAGGATGGGGGCAAGGTATATGCAAGGGGATGGGGGCAAGGGCGGTGCAAGGGGGTCAAGGGCAGGAGCAAGGACGAGGGCAAAGGTGGTCCAAAGAGCGTGGCAGTGTGGGAAAGGATGTAGGGTTGGTGAATGGGCGAGTGAAAGGGCGGAGCGTTTTTGTGGAAACGGGGGGGGGGGTAGGACGATAGGTGGAAACACGGGTCAACGGCAAACAACAGCATACGAAACGACGAGAGTAATAACGGAGTGAAGAGCAAGGTAACGATAAACACATGCTATGGCAAGTGTGAGAGTGAGATGAAACGGAGGGAGATCCCACGAAGCTATCCACAGGAAGCCGTGAATTCATCGAAAGAGTCGGCGGCTACAACGCCACTACGAGGCAGTTGCGTCTGAGGAGGAGACCGGCGACGAGAGGCGGTCGAGATGGCGGCGGTGGCCCCGCCCCTGCAGCCGCTGGCACACGTAATACCTCGGGGGGCGTGGTCGCGGAACGGGACAAGCAGTAAAACACCTCTCGGAGCGGCGCTGTCGAGAGAGAAGAGAGAACGGGAAAGCGAACGCCGATTCTGTAAAAGCAGCGAAATGAACAAGTGAGATGGAGTGCTAGCGCTGCGGAAACACCGTTCATTTCGTCGTATTGACTCTAAGTGGGCACAGTTTTAAAGCGTAACAATTTGCAAAGACGAAAAGAAAAACGAAGAAACAACTTTAATATTTTTTTAGAAATAGTGACAGATAACTAATCATATTTTTTTTCACACAAATACTAATTAATTTTTAAACAAATAAACATTTTGATTTAAGAAAGCAAATTTTTATGCTAAAATGTGAACCGTTGTAATATTTAGAAATTGCATGAATTGAAATAAAATTTAAAAAATATCGAGTCCCAACATAATTGCACGTATATCTAAACATAATTTTCAATAACCAAATTGAAAAGGACTTTCAATTTGCGAAGACTAGAAATGTATTATAATCTAGTTCGTATGATAAGATGCTGTATAATAGACGTATATAACATTCTATACCACATGACGACAAAGTATTGCAGCACGCAGTTCTTACATCAACATTTCTTCTCGCTGAACCAGAGAATAAAAGAGCAATTTTTATCGACCAATATATTTCGAATATTGTTTACATAATTCCAGCATTTTCCTATTACTTTCCATACGAGAAAGAAAGGTTTTACGACACACTTTTTCCAAAGATGATGAATGCATTACAGGAATATTTTCTTATGAAGATCCATGGTTTTAATACGTTACGCCGCACATTTCCAGGAAGGCTGGGTCCTAGGTCGATCAATTTTCTTTCTTTCCATCCAGAATCTGCTCTCGTCGGCCCACTCACAAGGAATCTGCGAAATAGTTCGGAAGGTCGCACCGCAGTGGATAGACACCGCAACGCGAAGCGAAACTAGCGAAGCCGCGCGGCGAGGCACTGCGGCTAAAATCCGATCGCGCGGGGGCGTAAGCCCGAGAATATCTAGGCTGGCAGTGAGGCTGGAGCGGCAATCTTTTGGCGGTGAGGTGTGGGTGGTGTGAATGGGAATATGAGCGGAGACTGAGCGGGGTGTGGGTTGAAAGAAAGGTGGGGGTAGAAAGTCAGGTGTGGGTGGCCGGGATTTGGTGGCAAGTGGCGGGCAGTGGGAGTGGACATGGAGCCGAGTGGCCGGCTGGCGGACTGGTGGCAGCAGGCAGTGGGCAGGCTGGCGGGCAGTCTGGGCAGGTAGGAGGGCAATGGTCAGCGGTCACCAAGAGGTGGGCGACAGGCAGTGTAGGCGGATGGCGAGAAGTAGCGGAATTGTTCTGTGGAATGGTACTGAGCGGCAAGCAGCGGACAGTGAAAGCGCGGCGGGAAGCGAGGGCGGGCGGTAAGGATGGGTACAGAGCAGAGCAGGACAATGGGCACCGTGAGCGGACAGTTTATTCGGGCAGTGTGAGTAGGGCAGGAAGGCGATGGTCGGTGGGTATTGGGCGGCGAGCGGCACTTCGCTTAACTTGGGCGGTCCACGCGCCCGAAAACTACGACAGGCAATTCTATTGCAGCATTGAGATGAGGTCGCCATGAAGTTGCGGGCTGAGAAATGAAGTTCCGCGCACACCGCTGTCTGCACTACACCACCCTACACTAATGCAGTTCTAACCCGCTCTCTTTTCGTTCCTCCGTGCGAATTGGTCTTTTTCAGGTCACGCAATTTCTCGATTTCCGCCACTGCATCTTGCGCCATTTCTATTTGTGTCGTGATAGTTCTTTTAACATATACCGGATCCCTGTTTACTTCCAGACCTCACTGTAATCACTTCCTCCATTATTCTCTGCACCTTATATCTGTTCTCACGAACTCGATATTTTCGTCCTTCCTTTCATTCCAGTTTTTCTTCTTCCCTTTCCACCACGTCGTTCCCACTAGCAATCGATCTTTTGGTGACCACCTCTCACGTTTTACTCTATTGTTACTAATTCCTTCCACACGCGACCTCTTAATTTTGGATCCCTTAAACGCGCCGTGTATTTTGTCATCTCCTATCACAGCCACACTGGGTCTCCTATTCGTAACCTAGTTTTCGCAAAAACTTCCTCTGAAGTCCTCATTCTATTCCCCGCACGACACCGTCACAATCATTATTATCAACGTCTTCTACCTCTCTCTCGCTATTTCCTCTCCTTCCTTTTCCCTTTCCGCCACACCGATCCACCCTTCCGAACACCGACCAGTAATACTCGCTTCCGTCCTAGCGGCGCCGCCCCCGCAACCGTCGACTCCCTCTGCAACTCGACCGCCGCAGTCCTCCCCTCCCCTCCCCTTCGCCTCCCTTCCCCCGCAGAGCGCGCGGCCGACGCAGAAAACAGAGGCGCTCGCTGCGGTGGCTGTGGTCGACGCCGCAATTTGGCGAACATTTCAATTACATTCAAGTCCGCACCCGCCCGCCCGTTCGCCCACTCGCCCACTCGCCCGCGCTCGCCCGCCCGCGTTGCTGCGACGGCACGCGGTCGGTCCGTCGGTCGCCTGGTGCGCGGAAGCGACAACCATGTCATTGGGCGGAGAGGTCCCAAGGAATGAACGATACGGCGGATTCCGGAAGAAAGAATTTGATACGATGGGATGAGTGATACTCGATTATTGTGTTTGGATACTCGCTTGAAAATGTTCGATTCCGGGAAGAAAAAATTTGATACGATGGGATGGGTGATAGTCGCTTATTGTTTTTGGATGCTCGCTTGAAAATGTTCGATTCCGGGAAGGAAAAAATTTGATACGATGGAATTAGTGATACTCGCTTATTGTATTTGGATACTCGCTTGAAAATGTTCGATTCCGGGAAGGTAAAATTTAATATGATGGAATAAGTGATACTCTGTTCAAACTGTTTAAGTTTTAGGCGGCGAGAAGATCTTTAAAGGAATAAATCAATTACAATGTGAAAGTGATTACAGTTGTCTACTGGAACAGAGAATGTCGAATAAAAAAATAAGTGGCGGTATGAGATGATAAAGATAAAGAAATGCATGTAACGCATGCATCCATTGGATTCTAAAGGTCGAGGCGATGAAATGTGTGATATACCATATGCTCAACTTCTCTACATGGGATGAAAATGTCAAGAGTTTCAAAAGAGAAGAAATCTAAGGGCAAGGTGCAATAGAAAGGAACTGGAGAAAGAATATAAATAAAAAACAAGGCATGAGGAGTAATATGGTGCGTAGCAACACACAAAAAACTAGGGTAGAATTTTTTGTAGCGTGTCATGACTGCCAGAAAAAGAAACACTTTCCAGCGTGGGGTTTGAATAATAGAATGAGACGGAAAGAAAGGAACTCAGACAGAGAGAGACAGAGGTATACTATATTGTTACTCAGAGCACCCCTACGCATGAGTTGCAAAAGAGCGGAAAATGCCAGAGACGTCAAGGGCCGCATGTGCCTTACTTTGTGCTGTGGCAGTGGCATTAGGAAGTGACAGGGCACACAGAACTGAAGAACGCGAGAAGAGGCAGATGGCGAGATCGTTGTGGCTGGGGCTGGGGAGATTGTCAAATTCATTGAAATGATAAATTATTATAGCTGGCGAGATGTACATACCACCTGGCAGAAAATATGAAAGTATGCGAGGCATATATCTGACAAACAGAAATAACCCGGAGTTGTCTACATAATTATTAATCACAATCCTACAATAGCGAAGAAAAGGAATGCCTTGTCCCACCTCCTACTCACTCGGCCGCGTCCAGACAGGGCTTCCTCTGCCTTGCCTTGCCTGCTCATCCTGCCCTGCCCTGCTCGGCGCGGCTTGCCGCGTGACGCCCCGCCCCTCCCCGCCCTATCGAGACTTGCCCTACTCCGACCCGTCGCACTCTACCTCATTTGCTAAGATCAACGTTGCTAGAATCAGCTGTAATCATTAGTTGCGTTGTTACATACCTCCGCCAAACTACGATATTCACATGTTTCCCCCTTCACGAGTGGAATTTTGAAAAATTAATTTCGAGAGATTTCCAAAAACTCACGTTTGTGTTGATGAGTATCTTCTTTCGCAGTGTAAGATGAAATGATAACGCTGATGATTACTCGAGCGAAGGCGAATCGAGAGAAAGCCCAACTGGCGACTGTTGAGAAAACGCACCACGCACCCGCTTCGCCCACCACAAATATCCCGTGCAGCGCCCGGGCCTTGAATCCCGATACCCAGTGGCGGCAAGCTCGCGCTCCGCCCTATATATTTCCGGAGTTGCGGAACAGGAGGCAGCCACCCAGAGCGCAAGGTCTGCGGTCCGCAGCGGCATGCGCGGGCCGGCCCGGCAGGCGCGAGGTTATTGTTGGCGAGGGGGCGGGGCGACCAGCCGCATCGTCAGAGCCAGGCCGCAAGGGCGAAGCCGCTTCGGAGGGGAGAGGGTTAGAGGGGTTGCGGTGTAGGCGGCACAGCTCTGCAGAAAGAGCGGAGAGGCCGAAAGGGTTTGGAGGGGCGAGGACGGATAGAGACGGCGGAACGAGGGGTGGCGGAGGAACGGGTCCGATACGGGTCGAATGCGGAGAAGAGGCGAGGGGGGTGAAGCGTTGCAGAGATGGCAGTTGCGGCGGCAGCAGAGACCTGCTCAGACCGAAGGGTTAAAAAGAGGCGAGGATGGAAATGTGGAATACGATTAGAGATAGAAAAAAGCAGAATATGAAGGGAGAGAGTAGAACCAATGTGGAGAGCGCGGATTGGGCGCGGCGGTATCATGAGGCGTGAGTGAGAAGGTGACTATTGTAACGGCAGCAGATCTTTTTCACAGTGACGAGGGAAGAGAGAGAGAGAGAGCTGGAACGTATTTCGTAAAGAGTGTATGGGAGGAGTCAGAACGGGGTATGGTAGGAGAACTGGGACGAGGACCTGCAGTAGGCGCGAGTTGGGGTGGGTGGATCCATGAGTGGAGCGGACCGCGAAATGGTTACAGGCTTAGTGAGCACAGACGGAGGAGGCGTCTAGAAGATTGGGTGCGGCGGCGTCTGGGAGAGGACGGCGGAATTAGGCGGGGAAGGACGAGAAGATGTAGCAGCGGCGATGTCGATGCAAGATGGACAAGAGTAGATGCTGGAGAATGACGGGGAAAGAGGAGAGAAAATACGGTGAAGAAAGACGACAAAGAGACAGGGAGAGTTGAAGGAGGGAGAGTAAGAGTCAGAGAGGGTAGAAACGGGAAGCCAAGACAAGACAGGGGCGGGATCTAGGAATTAAGACAGACAAGTTTGGGCGGAGAGATGGTAGGGACGGCGGGAGTTTGGGATGAGGTCATTGGAGTGGGAGCGGAGTAGGAATGGACAGGAGAGATTCGAGATTGGGGTCAACGAAGAGATTGGGCGTGGCAGGTACAGAGAAAAAGCGGAGCTGGTATTGAAAGGTGTGAGAGTGGGGTGAGTACAGACGAATAAGGGTGGAATGGAGACGGAAAGGAGAAAAGAAGGCGAGGGGTCTGAGCTGAAAGAAGAAATGTTAAAGACAAAGAGGAGTGAATGTGAGGTGGGGGCAGAAGAGTGAGGACGGAGAAGAGCGAAGGCGGGCAGGGGGCGGAGAAGAACCTGATAGGAGACAGAGAGACAGAGACAACGGAGACCACAGAGAGATAGAGAACCGGAGACAGAGAGGAGAGGCGGTGAGGACAGAGAGAAGTGAGAGCAAAATTAGGACAGCGAGTAGCGGCATGAGCACAGAATGGACACGTGGCGGGGCAGAGCAGAGCGAACGCACAGGCCAGCGACGTCGAGGAGAAACAGAGCTTGTTGCGACCGGAGCGAGCGGGTCGACAAACGCGCGTGGCGGGGCCGGGGCGCGGCAGGGCGGAGGAGGTCGGCGGCGGGTTGCGGCGGCGGCGAAGCAGTGCGGCGGGGGCGGCGTGACCAGACAATCCTTTACGCAAGACCAACAGCGCCGCTGCGGTCGCTTCGGACGGCCCTCCGCGCCGCGCCGGGCCGCTTCGCCCCGCTTCACTCCCAGCGCCGCCGCTCGGCCGGCGCCGGCGCCGCTCCGCCTCGGAAACGCTCTCTACCTGCTAACAAGGCGCGCCACGCTCCGCGAATATTGGTCGGGGATAAAAGCTCGCTTTTAGTGTTGTCAGTTAAATAAGTTAAATCGGTAATGTGCACAAGACGTTGGTCGTACTATTAGAGGAATTATAAGGAAAAAGTTTCTAGAATTTCGCAAACGTCTACTTGACTAGCCCATAATATCGATCAAGTGGACAGAAAGTGGTGAGGAACTATACTTTATTTTCACTGAGAAATAAATCTAGGAACCAACCTCGAAAACGCTCTCTACCTGCTAACAAGGCGCGCCACGCTCCGCGAATATTGGTCGAGGATAAAAGCTCGCTTTTAGTGTTGTCAGTTAAATAAGTTAAATCGGTGATGTGCACAAGACGTTGGTCGTACTATTAGAGGAATTATAAGGAAAAAAGTTTCTAGAATTTCGCAAACGTCTACTTGACTAGCCCATAATATCGATCAAGTGGACAGAAAGTGGTGAGGAACTATACTTTATTTTCACTGAGAAATAAATCTAGGAACCAACCTCGAAAACGCTCTCTACCCGCTAACAAGGCGCGCCACGCTCCGCGAATATTGGTCGGGGATAAAAGCTCGCTTTAGTGTTGTCAGTTAAATAAGTTAAATCGGTGATGTGCACAAGACGTTGGTCGTACTATTAGAGGAATTATAAGGAAAAAGTTTCTAGAATTTCGCAAACGTCTACTTGACTAGCCCATAATATCGATCAAGTGAACAGAAAGTGGTGAGGAACTATACTTTATTTTCACTGAGGAATAAATCTAGGAACCAATCTCGAAAACGCTCTCTACCTGCTAACAAGGCGCGCCACGCTCCGCGAATATTGGTCGGGGATAAAAGCTCGCTTTTAGTGTTGTCAGTTAAATAAGTTAAATCGGTGATGTGCACAAGACGTTGGTCGTACTATTAGAGGAATTATAAGGAAAAAGTTTCTAGAATTTCGCAAACGTCTACTTGACTAGCCCATAATATCGATCAAGTGAACAGAAAGTGGTGAGGAACTATACTTTATTTTCACTGAGGAATAAATCTAGGAACCAATCTCGAAAACGCTCTCTACCTGCTAACAAGGCGCGCCACGCTCCGCGAATATTGGTCGAGGATAAAAGCTCGCTTTTAGTGTTGTCAGTTAAATAAGTTAAATCGGTGATGTGCACAAGACGTTGGTCGTACTATTAGAGGAATTATAAGGAAAAAGTTTCTAGAATTTCGCAAACGTCTACTTGACTAGCCCATAATATCGATCAAGTGGACAGAAAGTGGTGAGGAACTATACTTTATTTTCACTGAGAAATAAATCTAGGAACCAACCTCGAAAACGCTCTCTACCTGCTAACAAGGCGCGCGACGGTCCGCGAATATTGGTCGGGGATCAAAGCTCGCTTTTAGTGTTGTTCAGTTAAATAAGTTAAATCGGTGATGTGCACAAGTAGTAGGTCGTACTATCAGGGCAATTATAAGCAAAAAGTTTCTATAGTGCGATTTTTATAATATTGCCTCTCAAGGCTCGTCTTCATGATGGAAAATGTCACGGTAGTTCGCGTCTTTCTCAGTCGTGCCACTAGATATTGCATGATCGCGACCGTATCAAGCAGTGCTTGCGATCTTGCGACATCTAGCCGCAAGACCGAGAAGGATGCGAAATGCTTCGTGATATTCCATCGCATTAGAATTTCGCATTCTTCTACTTGATTAGCCTCTAATTATCGAGGAGGTGAATAGAGAGTGCTGAGGAACTGCACTTTCTATTCACCGAAACCTAGGAACCAATCTCGAAAACGCTCTCTACCTGCTAACAAGGCTAACAATTTGGTCGGGGATCAAAATTCGCGTTTAGTGTTGTTTAGTATAGTTAAATCGATGAAGTCCATAATTAGTAGATGGTACTACCAAGGCAATTATGAGAAAAAGGTATTTAGAATTTTGCATACTTCTACCTGATTCGCCACAAACTTCGTGGAGGTAAAAGAACTGTGAAACTCCTATTATGCGAATTATTCCGGACAGGACCCAATACTGATAATAAAATATCGACATAAGTACGTAAATCATAAAAAAAATGTCATTTCTTAGTAAAAGCTAAATGTTTGTATATATACTACTGTACTATAAATGAATAAAAATCTATTTTACATTCTTTTCAGTTTGTACTTGCGCGAATTTCCCGGAAAAGTCAGTTTCAAAGTCAGTTTTAATACATTTCGTGCAGTCTTCAATAGTTTTCGTGAAGCCACATCAGGCATTTTCCTCTTTAATACATTCGCTGCGGTTTGTTTAACAACAATAAATACTAAAATAATAAATACAATAAAACCTACAGGGGACTGGAATTATTGTCACAAACATCAACATCTTCTTTCCATAAAGTAAGTTTAATCATACAATTTCTTTTTCCTCAATTACATGTAATTGGTGAATCGAAAAGTTGGCATTCTGATTATTGAAGTTCTACTGTAATTCTGTAGCAGAAATAATTTTCACATCTACGTTCTGACAACTACAAATACACATTATTGTGCAGATAACCATCTGTCGTGAATTATCAATATTTCATCTCCGCAGGTATCGATTCAACTACCAATGTTATTTAAAAGGCCAGTTATTTAAAAGTTTACTTGTGATCATTTCATTCATTAAAAGAAAAGGTTTCAAAATAACTTAGCGCGATATTTCGCTATGACGAAAATAAACCGACCTTCGGAAAAAAGGGTTTTGTGATTCTTTTGCTATTTATCAGTGTATGAAAAGAGATGCAACCCACCAAAGAGAGCTATGGGTAATAAACTGAACGAAATTATTTTAATGGCAAATTGTAAATTGAACGTATCAGTAAGTAAACTGAACGAAAAGGAAATTAATCACTATACAACTAGCCTAATAAAAGTAACCATTTTAGTGGTCTTGCCAATAAGATGTCTGCCTACAAAAAAACGTTGAAGCATGTTTCACGAAAATGGATGAGTATGGCGAGAGACGCTTTTGGCACATCAATACGAGTACTCCAATGACATTCTACTATTACCCGAAATCCCGGCCCAAGCTGCAAGTCCGCATCCGTAGCCTCCACCTGTCAGCTTCAATTCCGCATCTCACGGAAACCAACCGTGAACACGGTGCGTGAACTTTCAACGTCATTGGCTTGCCTACCTGGCGCACGGCGCCAAAGCGAACCGGGGAACAAGAAAGCCCGCGCGTTGCGAATTCCGAAAACAATGTTCCCGTGATGGATTCTGGCAGGAGCCACCAACGGGTGCGGCCTTTTGAACAATACCTACATTTTAGCCGCTATCTCGCCTCGGGCGCACCGCTTCCGCACGACCCCGCCCACGCACCGGACCGACGCCCCGCGCGCTCCGCTCTCGCCTTCGCCAGGACACGGGGCGCCAACTCCGCGTTCTGCCTCCGCGTTTGAGTCATTTCGAGCGCGCGCGCATCTGAATGCTAATTCCAGTCCGCTGCGTTGCGCCGGGCCGGAGGAGAGAGCGTGCTCGGGCGAGGTGGAAACGCTGGCGGGAGCAGAGGAAGAAGTGGGCTCTGAAGGAGTGGTGGATGGAAACGAGGGAGAAAGAAAATGGTGGGAATTAAACTGATAAACGACAGACAAGAACGAAATGTAGGGTGCATCAACTACCGCGGACATTAGTCCTCTAAATGTAGGGTATCATTTTATGTTAAATATCGAGAAGTATTGGTATACGTGAGAATTATCTGCGGAAATGCCAGCAGCCCAACACAACGGCTTTCCCTCTCCAGGTTTCTCCCCATGCGAAGCAACTTTCCTGCCTTTGTTTTATCTCGCGACCTGTGCGTTAGTGCTGACCACGAAAATTCAAGAGTTTTGTAAGGCGAGGGAACAGAGCAAAGGATTAGGAAGGAAAGCTTGCACGAGGTCAGTGAGCAGTTCGTTAGGATACACCGCCGGCATTGGCCTGGTATTGATCGGAGAATGAAAAAAAATACTCCCACTTGGAACAGCCTGCCGTTGAAATTCTACTTCGGATAGTGGTTTAATCCGAGAGGAGAATCCAGATGATGGGTACTAGACTGAGAAAAGGTTAAAGCGAATGTGCTAAAGGGAGAGTGACGTAAGCATTTGTTGTGGAGAAATAAACCGCTTCTCAAGTTTATCAAAACTCATCGGTTTTATTACAAGCAGCGCAAGTAAGGTAAGCATCTTTGTCAGCGTTCAATAATGAAAATCTTTGAAACTTAACGAGCACACTTCTATTCACGCCAAGCGAGAGAGTAACAGTATGGTAAATGTTGCATAAATGTAGCAGGGTAGGCAGATACACAGGAAATTGTGGCATCTGACGGTGTGGTGAATAAGTAGAAAGATGATGTGGGCATTACGGTGGTTAAGTGGAGATGGATGGAGAGATGAGAGGCACAATGTAGGAACTCAAGATGCTGGATAGAGCGCGCAAGCGATACAGAATGCAGGCGGCAGCAAGGGCAAATGACGGGACATGAGAGCGAACAAGAAATAAAGCGGTGAGAACTACTGTAGACTGTGGGGACAGAGTGGGCAAGCCGCGGTGAAGATCGCGGGCGCGTGGTAGTTGTAAGCGAGGGAGAACGCTGATGGCTGGGAAAGATGGAGAAGATGGCATGTGGTAAAATAGACGAAACAATAGGGAATATATGACGCCAGGCGTAAAGCGACATCCTTAAACTCTAATGATCACATGACTAGCGACGTTATATGGTTATAAGAAACAACGTTGAGAGAAGCTCCATTAACTGCCACAGTATATTATGCATTAGAACAAAATTAGCATTTCTAGCGTTTGAACAAAGAAATTGCTTAATTTATCAAAGTTTATAGACAATTGGTGAGATATTTACACCACGGTACGAACGCAAAAATTTTGAGATTTTCTGGCCTTTCGCAATGCCAGAAGGCTGGAATTTTGAATCCGATTCCTTGCATTATATCTTAACCAAGAGCTTCTAACTTCACGGGGCAAATCTCTTCAGATATCCTACAACAAAAGTGTGCACGGGCGAGGCATGCACGCAGTTTTGAGAGAATTTGTAGTATTTTGCAGGTTAGTAGATCTACCACATGAAACTGCTGTCATGACTTTGCAAATAAATTAACTTATTAATATAGTGTTGCAATACACTTCATAACTAAATTAATCGGGATTTTGTTCTCTGTTTCACAGCACTGTTAGGTGACAATACACTTGCATATCCTGTATACACTGACGTGAGATCTTCACCAGGAGCTGCTGAGTGACAGGAGGTGAACGCGTTCAGAAACTCCGGCGACCGCAGCGCGCGCGCGGGAGCGGAAGGCAGCGCGGAGCTTTGCCGAATCGAGAGCGGCGTCTGCGAGTCGCGATAGGCAGCCTGCTCCGCGAGGGGATTCCCCCGAATGCCAGAGAGCGTATAAGCTGGCGGAACGGATCCGGCGGCGGAGGCGAAGCAAGCGGCGGAACCGCGGCGCAGGTCGCCTCCTCAACGAAGGCTCAAACCGGTCGAGGTGGCTCAGGGCATCAACTGATGTCACTGCAATGCCTCTGACTGGCAGGACCCGGGGTTGAGTCCCGACGGTGGCGGGATTTTCGACACTGGCTACACGGTGGACTTCAGCCGCTGTCTGGAGGAGAAGTCTAGCTGCTCTGATCGGTAGTTTTCTGTGGTTTCTCCGATCAACATCATATGAACGCCGGAGCAGTACCCAACAAACGGCCAAGGACAGCGCGCTATCTTCTCTTTCTCTTCCTTGTCTTATTCTCACTCCTTACTTACAGACACTCACGTTGACAACACTATTACACTTGTCGGGAGACCTGTCAGAAGCTTAGAGCGTATCCCAGCTGGGGCAGTGCCCCGCTGGGTGAGAGATGCTGGTTGGGGTCCCGCAAGCCGACGAAGGTGGGCGCCGGATCTCACCACACAGTCAGCGAGGGAAGAGCACCGCCGCCCTCCCGCGATAAAAAATCAAGCAGCATTAACCAAAAACAACAACCAACAACAATTATTCATCTAGTCGACGCACCTGGATAAA
Source organism: Acheta domesticus (assembly GCA_031308135.1). Taxonomy (NCBI): domain Eukaryota; kingdom Metazoa; phylum Arthropoda; class Insecta; order Orthoptera; family Gryllidae; genus Acheta; species Acheta domesticus. Next base: position 102,233,079 of record JAHLJT010009355.1, on the reverse strand, counting down.
TTCTATTGGTTTTAAAAAATGTGTATGGTATTGCGCGAACCTGCAATCCTTACACAGTACCGCCGCTGGTTGCAACTGACGGTGAACGCTCTCAAGAAGTTGCAGGCAGCCATTGTCTCGAGTTGGGCGGTAGGCGTAAGACAGGAGACGCTCTGTGGAGGCAGGCCGCATGCACTACAATTACAATTATTGTCTTAACAGTTTGACGCACCTGGTTAAATTTATTTTTTTTATGTGTATTGCTTTGCGCAACCTGCGTTCCTCACACAGTAACACCGCTGGTTGAACTTGACGGGGTGAACGCTCTCAGAGTTGCAGCCGTGTCTCGAGTTGGGCGTAGCGAAGACAGGAGACGCTCTGTGGAGCAGGCCGCATGCACTCCAATTACAATTATTGTCTTAACAGTTGACGCACCTGGTTAAATTCTATTTTTTATGTGTATGGCGTTGCGCGAATCTGTGATCCTCACGCAGTACCGGCGCTGCTGGCAACTGACGCTGAACGCTCTCAGAAGTTGCAGGCAGCCATGTCTCGAGTTGGGCGTAGGCGTAGACAGGAGACGCTCTGTGGAGGCAGGCCGCATGCACTACAATTACAATTATTGTCTTAACAGTTGACGCACCTGGTTAAATTCTATTTTTTATGTGTATGGCGTTGCGCGAACCTGCGATCCTCACACAGTACCACCGCTGGTTGTAACTGACGGTGAACGCTCTCAGAAGTTGCAGCCGTGTCTCGAGTTGGGCGTAGGCGAAGACAGGAGACGCTCTGTGGAGGCAGGCCGCATGCACTACAATTACAATTATTGTCTTAACAGTTGACGCACCTGGCTAAATTCTATTTTTTATGTGTATGGCGTTGCGCGAACCTGCGATCCTCACACAGTACCACCGCTGGTTGTAACTGACGGTGAACGCTCTCAGAAGTTGCAGCCGTGTCTCGAGTTGGGCGTAGGCCGAAGACAGGAGACGCTTCTGTGGAGGCAGGCCGCATGCACTACAATTACAATTATTGTCTTAACAGTTGACGCACCTGGCTAAATTCTATTTTTTATGTGTATGGCGTTGCGCGAATTCTGTGATCCTCACGCAGTACCGGCGCTGCTGGCAACTGACGCTGAACGCTCTCAGAAGTTGCAGGCAGCCATGTCTCGAGTTGGGCGTAGGCGTAGACAGGAGACGCTCTGTGGAGGCAGGCCGCATGCACTACAATTACAATTATTGTCTTAACAGTTTGACGCACCTAGGATAAATTATATTTTTTATGTTATGCGTTAGCGCGAATCGGTGATCCTCACACAGTACCGCCGCTGGTTGCAACTGAGGTTGAACGCTCTCAGAAGTTGCAGCCAGTGTCTCGAGTTGGGCGTAGGCGCAGACAGGAGACGCTCTGCGGAGGCAGGCCGCGCGCGGCAGACGCCTACACGCCTACTCCGCGGTGGCGGCGGTGCGGCGGAGCGGAAGATCTAGCGCGTGACGCGAATGCCTGCGCGAGAAGTGGCTTCACCCCACAAGTAGTTTCACCGCCGGGGAAAGTTTCTCTATTACATTAATTCATCACCAGACATTGTTTAAGGAATATGTAATACTCTGAGGGGTTCCTCAGCGGGGAGGGGAGATATTCATTTTAAAGTTACGTTCTAATTTACTGAACACTTTCACCCTTCTGCAAGTCCTAGTACCTTCAAGTATCTCTTGAGCTATGCAGAAATCTCTAAGAATATTTCTGCTTTTATGAATTTACTTATGAAAATATTCAAAAGTACTTTTTAGGCGATGTATACAGTGTGTAATACCTCAAATATATGCACATTAGTTCTAGTTAACACCCATTGCCAGATAGCACCAGCAAAAAAATAAAATATTAGGAATGACAGATATTCAAAAGTAGCAAACGTTTAAAAGTATGATGCGGGGGGGGGGCGCGTAAAGGGATTTGGCATTCTCTATAGTTCAATTTGGGATAGGGGGGATAAAAACGTTTAGAATAGCAAGTGTTGGTTACAGGACAGCACTGGCCATCGGGTGGCATAAACGGGATGAAGCAGGGCAGGAGTAGGTGCGACGAGACGACGCGAAGAAGGAAGCGGGCCGAAGAAGGCGGAACGAAACAGGCGGGACGAGGTAGGCAAGACAACCAAGGCGGGAGGTGGGTCGGAGGAAGAGGGATAAATGAAGCGGACTAGAAAGGTGAGTTGAAGTAGGCCGGACGAATTAGGTGAGACGAAGTACGCGGACGAATTAGGGCGGGGAAAATTAGGTAGGATCGAAATATACGGGACGAATAAAGCGAAATCGAATGCACGAGAGAGGTGTACGGAGCAAAATATGACAAGTAGAAGATGGGAGTGGAGGGACGCACACGACGACATGATGGCAGCGCAGCGGAGCGGTCACGACCGAACAGTTTTGGCGACGGATGAAGGAGCGGTGCGGGGGAGGGAGTGTGGGGTTGCGGCAGCGAGGGAGGAGGGGGGGGCACCGCGACGCGGTCCCTTCGCTTCGGTCGACGTTTCAATTAAAAGCCCCCTCGGGCGGTAACCGCGGCCCCCCTACCCCCCTCCCTCCCCTTCCACCCCACACCGTACGCTCACGCCACACACTGCGGAGTCCGCTGTCCGCAGTGCGCCCACAACCTCCGATAAAGAACGCTGCATTTTATTTGCAACCAGAGAGAGGGTAAACATGCGTTAAATTAAGTGTAACCTCATACCAGAGGCACATAAGATAATCAATACATAACACATGCCCATGTTCCCATGTTCTCGAATAACTGAATTAACAGTCAGCGTTTGGAAGTCGCGGCTACAAAGCTAAATACATACTAAGCAGTGGTACAAATGAAAATAATAATTGAGCACACATGTAATTATTAATATTTTGTTTTTAATTCATTCTTCCTCGAACGCATTTAATGAAAACAAATATAAACGAAACAGAAATAATTAAAGAAACATTGTAATTAGAAGCAGAAACGAAGGTAAACATTCCTTAAAATGAATGTAATATCGTACGAGGAACACAAGAAAATCCATACATACACTGAGCCTACGATCCAAAGTTCTCGAAAAGCTTTTAGCTTTTAGAAAACGGAGAATCAAATGCCAAGCAGGCTTACAAATGGAACTAATAATTGTGCACATATGTTATCAGTCATTTGGAATTAATTTATTCTTCCTCGAACTACATTTAATAAAATCAAATATAAACAGAAAAAAATTATGGAATATTTATGAGGTGAAATATTGCGTTTCTACTCTAAAATTAAATTTCTGCACTTTCATTATCGACAAATTACAATATTATTTCTCAATATACGAATCGAGCAGTATTCTCAATATTTTTAAGTATCATAAACAAATTAGTTCTGAAATGAAATATTACTCTCTATTGATGACACATTCGAAATTCGAATGATCAAACATTCGAATTTTTGTATTTTCCAAGGCTCTTAACAGCACTGTAATCATAAGTGATATATCCCTAAAGGTTCTGAAATTGGACACTCAATGGCATTATTTTACACAAATGTAAAGCCAACCTTAGTTATCAGCAAAGTAAAGATATAATACAATGAAAAAATAATTCGTTGAAAAATGATTCATATTTTAAATCGTCTACACAGAAGAAATAAGCAAATATCGGAGGATAAGTGAATAAATATATTTATAAGATAAATCCTTTTTGAGTGACTATGAAATGAACGTACGTGTGACGGACGAACGTATTGGAAAAAATAAATTGAAAAGTTGTAATGGCAATCATACAATAACGAATATCATATATCATCACTGGTTTTGGGTTTGTCTTGGTGTAAACAGTTATAATTCAAATCTATATCATTTCTTAAACGTTCAATAAATGTAGCAAATTAATTGCCACTGTGTCTTAAATTTATTAAAACGTTTGCAACTCGTGAAAAGACCAAATTTTAAAACATGACGGAAAAAGGGAAACTTAAAAAAACAATTCAACTATTAAAAATCATCAACAACCTAAATTTTAATCAAAAAATGCGGAAAAATTACCAATTAAATTTTAGAGACATGAAATGATTTTGTCCCACAATACAAACAATAACCAGTCCCACTGTGTTCGTCGACCTCTCCTCTGCGCCGCACAGTCACCGCTCGCAGAGGGCGTTCCTCTCGATTAGGTTGGCAGCGACCACTTGCTCCAGCTGCCCTCCGGAGAAAAGAAGGGGGCGAGGGAGGTCGTTTTATAATTAAGGTGCACGTGTAATTGGAGCATTCGGAACTCGTTACCAGGGACAACGAGCTGTCCGCTGGTGGAGAGAGACAGAGAGACAGAGCACGTGGGAGGGTAAGCGAATGAGAGGCAAAGAGACAGCAAAAACCATCTGCACCACCGGCTCTGTGTAATTCTGGGATAGACGTTCGCATTATATTCAGTGAGCCCCAATATCATGAGGAACAGGAGAGAATGGTAAATTACGAATTATCAATTATTGGCTTTTGGTTTAACGAAGAACATGATGTCGTCAATTGTGTTAAGTGTAACTCGAACCTGAAGAGCAATATAAAAACCGAACTACCAGATCTTTTGACTAAAGGTCAGAGGTGTAGCCTTTTGAAAGTACATGAAAGATTAAAAAGAAAACTGGAAATTTGAATTATTTAGGTATTCAAGTTACACCACGAATTCACACCAATCAATGAAATTCAAGTTATCCACCAATCTCAGATGTAGAGAAATGACATCAATCTCGACAAATTGTACAAATAACCCGCTAAGCACATATATCAATGATGAGGAAATCGTGGATGGAGAGGTGGAGAGTAGAGAAATCAAGAGCAGCGGGAAGGGCTGGAGGGTTAATAAAGCCATAGCGGAGGGAATAGCGAACGAAAAGGGCATCGTGTTCAAGGGATAGGGAAGATGACAGCACAAACAGGGTGTGCAACGGAGCAGTGGGGGTGAAGGGTCGAAATGGGAAACGCATGTCAAAGGAGAGGAGACACAGGGGAAGTGATGAATGATGTGAAAAATCAGCGGATGTGATGTTAGGGGGGACAGGGCGTTGGACAATTAGAAGAAGCTTGGCGAAGTCCGGAGGAAGCAGATCAACGGTGGAATAGCTGGAGAAAACAGGAGGCAAGGGGAGAAGAGCGGAGACAATGGTAGGACAGAATGGGGACAGACGGGGACACCAATGGATACCGAAGGGAGAACGGGAGGCAACAGCGATGTCAGCGTGGGCGGAGGGGACGGAAAAAGCGTGGCCGACCATGGCACAAGAGGGCGAGAGGAGAGCGGCGAGGCGAGCGGGGGTGCTTGCTGAGGCAAGTACCATGCGGGAACGGCAGGTTCCGAACAGATTAGAAAGAAATTCCGTTTAAAGGGCGTCCGAGTAATCGAAAGCAGCGATGGCTGCATGAGTGGTGACAAATGTGGCGTGAGCGGCTAACACGGGGCAAATACGGGGCAGAAAAAGAGTGAGAAGTACGGCCTGGAGCACGGGGGTCTGCAAAGTCGATGTTCGGTGACCGGAAGTGCGGTAGTAATCCCGGAGGCAGAGGCTAATTCATGTGCGACGTAATGTTGGGTAGAATGGTTACGATGTGATGAACGATATATATATATATATATATATATATATATATATATATATATGTACACACACAGGTGAGAAGTGATAAAAAGTGAGCATTTCGTTGAATCACTATATAATTAAACCTTTCCACTTAAAATAATTATTCAACGCATCTACTGCATTCATACAAAGCCACCATTTAAGGCTTGTGACGACGGCTGACATAGTCCTATAAAACTTATATCTCTCACCGTATTAGAATTCTTTTATCTTCTTCCATTTGGACCCGTATGTCCAGATGAAAATCGCTTTATATATATTCTATTTTCGTCTTTTGGAACCGCGCACGCAGATGAAAACCGGTCACCACATTAAAATATTCCCTAGCTTTGTCTACGTCTGAAAATGACTTCCCGTGCTTCAAAGAGTAGTGCCTGTAAACAGCGAGAACCCAAATGCAATTGAGTAGGATTTTCGCTTAAAACGGTTGGCAGCGCTTTCCAGGCAGATACAAAGATACAAACCGGCCCCGCGCCTCGCTCCTGAGCCCTTAAGAGGCTGCGTAGCATTTAGGCATTGTAATGAAGAGGCTGCACGATGTCGGCGTGGGACGCGGGGGCGGGCGAAGGTGGGCTGGAGAGGGCGGGGCTAAAAGGGGGGGAAGGGGCGGAGGTGTGCGGGCTGGAGGCGGGCAATGGCGGCGCGGGGGTGGTACGAGAGCGGGGTGAGGGCGACGCTGGTGCGAGGCGGGGGCGGCGCAGGAGTGGCGTGGGGCGGCGCGGGGGCGGCGCGGGGGCGGCGCGGGGGTGGCGCGGGGGTGGCGCGGGGGCGGCGCGGGGGCGGCGCGGTGGCGGCGCGGGGGCGGCGCGGGGGCGGCGCGGGGGCGGCGCGGGGGCGGCGCGGGGGCGGTGCGGGGGCAGCGCGAGGTAGAGAAGGGGTAACGTGGGGGCGGGCCGCCAGGAAGAAAGAAGAAAGCCAACGGCAGTAAATTTCCCCAGGGAATGCTGTGTCTAAGCAGCCGACCGGCCGCAAGTGGGCGTGCGGGCGGACACCGCGCTGGCGGGCGAGTGGTCGCGTAGCGTGTGGGTGGCGAGCGAGCCACTCGTGGGAGAAGAGACGAGAAAACGACCAGGTTGGATTGTACAGTGGTTAACATATTACCCTTTTAGATCATAGTTCTGTGTGCAAACACTGTAGTTGAAGACGCCAATGCACCGCGTTTGCCATGTTTCTAAAAGGAAGTACAAACGGTGGCCCCATGCGACCTATTTGGGATATGAATTCATCCGACGTCAAGTTCATTCGATATGACATGCGTTTTGAAATGTTTAAGATGTACGCAAGTAAAATGTGTAACCGCTTATGTAAAATAAGGAACATACTGTTTCAATTGATGGTGTAAAGGTTTCTGTTCTGGTGAACTCTATTCTTAATTTTATACTCATTTACGTTCAGCAGATTTACTCATACAATTCCGTTGAATTTGAAATAAAATAAACTGACAAATTGCTTCTTAACAACTGCTATGCCGCAATTGTATGAGAGCTGGTAGTCGATAAAATGTTAAAATTTCTTTAACGACACATTAGGAGTACGAAACAAGCCAATAAAATTATCAGAAAAGCAAAACTCTTGAATGTCCATGAAGCGATGTAATTCTCAAGAAGAAAATGTCTGGGTGATTCGCAAACGAGTACGCGACGATTCTTTTAGTGCAGGTGGAATGGGGGATAGCAACCAATATATGTATCTCAATGCTTTTTGCAAATAATTTTTTTTGCACAGAAGCGTATAATTTCTTATCAATCCTTGCCAAAACGGACACTGCTATCTGCATTCATAATTCAACTTAATAAGTATATGAGTTAGGTTGGGAATGGTACAGCTCAAGAAAATACTGGTACGCACAGATGGCGCTTCCCAGTATAGTACGTCACACACACACACACACGCGCGCGCGCAGATTTTAACTCCTTTTTTGACGTTAAATAAGTGAAGTGCCTGAGCCTGTGTTTGTGTGGGAGGTGGAGAATATAAGTAACACTCGAGAATTATATTGTATGTGTAAGGTCGAATTGTGGAGCCACTCGAATAAATGAAAGTAGCCGTGCTGTTCATTCGCTTATAAGCTTAAGCAGTCGAGACGAGAGCCGAATCCGATTACAAGAGCAGAGTTGTCGTCCGGTAGAAAAAGAGAACTACACGTACAGGAGAGTAAGAATCAAAATTGTGAGTCGTTGAATAGTTGCGCAATTATTAAGGATTTTGGTTCCGTATGATTGTAAAACTGACGATTTTCTACTTGCAAACGATGGAAAAAAACTGTAAAGTGATTCGTGTAATTTTTTTTCTTTCCACAGAGCCGTGATCCTACGCGGGCTTTGATGTTCTAATCTTACTCTGCTTCTTTGGTTATTGCAATACAGCACGTTTCTTTAGCAAGAGCGATATAGAAATAACAAGAGGCCTTTCCTGAAAAAAAACAAAAAAAACATTTAGTTTCATTTTTTTCTCGATGTGCTATTTTTTTCTTCAGTTCATGTCAACATGTGTCAAAGACCACCATTTGTTTCTCAAGACTCGTTAATATAAAATGTATAATATTTGTACTCATTACAAATCCTTCCTGCAATTCTACACATATTTCGTTCTATGGACAAATTTAATTTTTTCTTCAATACAATTTCGAATCTTATGTCCTTCCTTCAGGCTCTCTATTGCCTTGTCTAATTTTCTATGTAAGCGCTGTTAAGGTACTCAGAATTGATCATCAATGAATGTACGCAATGCACATGCACTTACGGATACGGCAGTAGTATCCTGCAGTATAAATGCCTTGCCGTATCGTCAAATGGTGAAAAATAAGTTCGTTCAAATATAAATTAAGATTTCACGACGGAACGACGATGCCCGATAACAACATAACACAGAAACAGACACTGAACAGAGAACACGATACTTGTAAATCTTCACAAGAAGGTGCCATCAATCCGTAACGTACGAACACAAGCAATCTCAGACACAGAACACGCTAACCCCACACACTCACACAGTAACAGCAAAAAAGACCAAAAAAACCTATGTGAAGGATTTGTGGAACGAATTGATCGGGTGAAGGCAACTGGGACATAGAAGGATACGAAGGCAACATTGCACGATGACGGTGGGAGCATCTGCGAGGGCGGTGGCGCGGGCGGGGGCGAGGGCGGGGACGAGGGCGGGGACGAGGGCGGGAGCGAGGGCGGGGGCGAGGGTGGCAGCGGGAACCGCTCAGAGGGCGGGGCGGTGGCTGGGTCGTGGGCGTGGGCGGCGGCGGAGACCGCGGAGTGGGCAGTGGTGGGGGCGGAGGTGACGGCGAGGGCGGCGGCGAGGGTGGCGGAGGGGACGGTGGTGAGGATGGAAGCGACGGCTAGGACGGTTGGTGAAGGCGGCGGCGAAGGCGGCGGCGAAGGCGGCGGCGAAGGTAACGACGAAAGCGGCGTTGGTCGCCGCAATAGAGCCGAAAAGGAGACAAAGTTCCCAGTAGCGGAGGAACACCAGAGAGAGAGAGAGAGAGCAACACAGGTGACGGGCAAATATGGCACAAGGGTGGCAGTTGCAGAGCACTGAGTGTTGCGGCCGGAGAAAATGCCATAGCCACATACAAACACCGTCCCTCTACCATCCGCTGGCGCCCCCGCTACTGCAGCGACCCGTGCAGCCGTCATAACAGCCGCCCCCGCGTAACAGTCGCCACCCACCCCGACGAAACAAAAATGCATGCATAATGCGAATACCGTAGATGGGCTTGCAGATACATTTATACAATATTGCCATAAGCGCCACGTGCGACAAACGTAAGACGGCAACACTGAGATATGTGGAAATGTTGGTGGCGACGAGGAAGGAGATTGCGGAGTTGCTGCAAGCGGCGGAGCTTCGGGGTGTGACCAACAAACGTAACGGATGTGGAGAAAGAAGAACCCCCACAAAACTGAACAATCGTCAGTTACAGAATAGTACAATAGTCACAATATAGGTGAGGAGATTGGAGGATACCATAGGAACGGTAGGAATGGTAGGAGATGTTGGAAGTTAAGACAATATGGGTGAGGGAGGAGATGGAGTCGAGGACGACAAGGAGAATAAGAGGCATTTGGGGCTCGGGAGTGGCGGTAAGGAATAAAATCACACGAGATGTCAAAAAGCTGAATGTGGTTAGTACAGAATAGAGCAAGTCATTGTAGGTGGAAGGAATGCCAGAGAAATAAGAAGATTGCATTGGTTATTTTTTCTAGGCGCAGTCAATTGCTAAGGTCATTAGTCCCGTAAGTGTAGCGCATGCTTTATCGTGGGAAGTGGCGGTGATCTTCCCCCCGCAGGCTGGCGAGATACGGCGCCGACCTACATCCGCTTGCAGTGCATGTTAGTGTAAGTGGGTGTAATTCAGGGGGAGGAAAGGACAAAGAAGAGGGAGGAAAGAAATTGCCCGACCCACGGCCCGTTTGTTAGGGTACCGCTCCGGCATTCGCCTAGAGTTGATTCGAGAATTGCGAGGTTCGAAGGGGCATTGAGAGTATTGCAGCCGATGGGAGCTGACAAAGCGAAGGAGGGGGAGAAAGTGGAGGTCGAACCGGAGCGGCGGTAACGTACGATCGCAAGCAGTCGCGACCGGCGGCAAACGCGCCAACGCCAACACACAGCACCACCACCACCACCAACACAAAACAAACCAAAAAATCGCGTGGGAGGCGAAGAATCCCGCGGGTGGGGTTCGCAGACCGAATTGGACAATCTCGCCGCCCCGCCCACGTGGGCCCGGCCGCCGCCGCCGCCACGGGCGCCGAGCGGCGCGGGCGATACAATCACGGGCCGTGTCAACACACGGGCGTGCCGCAGGGATGCCCGCGCGGGGCAATATCGCCTGCTCATTTATTTACACGGCTCGCGGCGTCGGCCGCGGCGGGCCCGGCCTGGGAACGTACCACGGTCGTGCACAATGGCTTGAAAGACGCACACGGCGGACAAAATATGTTTATCGAACCGTTCAATTTTCACAATTCCACCTCTCAAATACACCTAATTTATTTGTCGAGATTCAGAAGTCTTTATCTGCTGAGATTATTGAGACACATGAGTGATGATCTAATGAGTGGACGGTAGTGATAATGAGGATGAGGTGATTTGGTGATAGATAAATGGTAGAATGAAGGGCAGAGGAAAAGGAAATACCAGAGAAGAAGCGAGGAAAAGGGAGACACCGATACAGAAAGCTGGCTTTAACTCCACAAATTCGTTCACCAAGCGAATGTCGGAGCAGAATCCTAACAAACAGGTCGCAGACCGCGCGCGATCTCTCCTTCTCCTTGTCCCATTCTCACTTTTGCACACATGCATTCACAAGATGCATTACACTACCACACACACCGGGAGACCAGTCAGGAGTCTGGGGCTTGTGCAGACTGGAATGATGCTCTGGTGGAGGGAAATACCAAAGTTGATGAAAAACTGAATTCCGACGTGTATGTCGGAGCCGGATCTTATCATCACCACCTCGCTAAGAACAATATGCGCCATACTTACGGTACTAATAATCTAAAGATGATGCACTCGTGAACACAATCAATCAACTCACTAATTCCAGATATATTGGCAAAGGTCGAATCGGCGACCGAGAAGTAGAACTCGCATGCGCAAGCCTTTAAGCCACGATCCCCCGTACGACTCATGTTTGGAACTTTAAACAATTTAATCTACGCAGATATCGTTACAGTTAGATACACTGAATAAATATATTTTGTTTAAATATAAATATATTAAAAGAAAAGTGTCCTACGCTTCATGTTCCATATTTTTTGTTACTTCTGTGCCATAATTTTGTCGAATTCTTCCAAACATAGAGACTTTTATAAAATGCTAGATGGTCATAAATTGATTCGATATGGGGTGTCTCTCTTCTCTCTCATTATTTATTACATAGTAATTAATTCTAATTATTTTTGAGATTGATTATTGAAAAAATATTTATTAATTTTGTATTTACAGAATTTTTAATATCACCTACAAGCTAGACTACGCTTTCTGCTTCATGATACCGACGCATAAGTACGAGTATATCATGAAACATGTACTACGTTTTAGAAAAAAGACTAGGAACAACGTTCGTAAATATTTCATTTCCAACTTTTACCAAATGAGTAACTTCCAATTAACTTTTAATGAGAAATTATCGATTACAATGGTGTACAATAATTCGTGGCGTGCAGTCCGTGGCCTGTTGATGGTACGTGTCCGAAAACGATCTGGAAGTGATTGAAGGAATCTCCTGAAACCAACCATCAAAAGAAACTCTCTCCTATCGGAACTCGAACCTAGGACTTTCAGGTCTGCGAAGAGGTGAAATTCGTCCCATTGAAAATACATTTTTCGTTCACTTTTTCCCCAATCTGAACCACAGTGCGGCGGAAGAAGGGAGTGTGGGAGGCGACCATCGCCGTGAGCGCGCCTTAATTTGTCAACAAAAGGGAACGGCGACGTACAATTCTTTACGTGACCTCCCGGGGCTGTGTGCGGGCTCAAGGTCGCGCAAGCGGGGCGGTGGAGGAGGTTAACAGAGGTGGGGGTGACGGGGGCAGGAGGAAAGTGTGGGGGTGAGGGACGGCGAGTGGAGCGGAAAGGATGTATGCGGAGGCTTGAGAACCGCAGAAGGTGGAGGCAGCGGGAGCGGAGGGTCGACGAAAACAACGGGAATGCGACAAAGGCAACAGGGGACAATCGTTTATATACAAATTGAAAACATTCAGAATGCGCTGTTCAATGTGTGGTGATTCACGTCGTTGTGCAAGTTAAAGTAGTTGGGTTAAGACAACTAAGCAAAATAAATCGCGTTCAAGTCAATTTTAGCAAATAAGTCAATTTTACTTGCTTTGCTCCTGTATTTTCATGTCGACGGCAAAGCTCCGACCTTTGGTTTTCGCGATTAATGTAGAACACTCTCCGTCATTCGCCTGGTGTTGATCGGAGAAACCACGGAAAACTACCGAATAGTACAGCCGGGCACGAGAATTCTCAAGACAGCGGCTGAATTCGAACTATCTACGGGCGTATGTAGCTAGTGCATCGACGGGGGAGGAATAGACATAGGAGGAGAAGTGTAAGACGCGAGGACGACGGGGTAACGGGGACTGAAGGGTCATGTAGGGGACTCTAGCATCGTGGTCTGTTGACGAGGCGGGGGTTTTGTAACGTGAATAATGTCAATAACCACATCAATAATGTCAATAATCACGACAATAATGTCAATAATCACGACAATGTCAATAACCACGTGTTTATTGACATTATTGACAAGGCGTGGTAACACGAGCTACCTTGGCCTCTAGAACTTACAGTGGGAAGGGTTAAAGAGCGGTAGAGGATGTGGGGTGGGGTAGGAGGTTGGGTGTCTGAGCACTGGCGGCTGGTGCTGGGAATGTTTGTGTGCTGTTAGCAGTGGCTTAGCCAAGCTTCTACAGTGACCGGGCCAAACAAATTTTAAATATCCTCCCAAGCATGTATTGTAGTTGCTAAAGTCTTTTTTGAAATAATATTAGAAAATATTTAAAATACTGTAATAAAACTGTACACAATAATATTTGTATGGTAGTTCCTAATTTAAAATACATCCACATGAAATTGACAATACCTACACCTAAAATTTTACGTATAAAGTAAATTATATTACATCTGATAATTAATCTTTTTATTGATATTTAGGTGGCGATTTACTTTGTCAATTATAAAAACATAACGTTACAAAAATACGTGTTAAAATTGTTTTACACATTCAAATCCGATTTTGTCGCCATCTCACTTCAGTGACTACACTATGTGTTAACCGCTACATCTTTCGTAGTATGAAACTGTTCGATGAATGGAAGATCTGTGAGGCGTAGCTAAAACCGATCTGCGCTATTTTGAGCAATTTACCAGCGTTTTGATAAAATATTCGATATTTTGAAACATAATTGTTTCATTTATTCCAAAGAATGGCCAGAGTGCTACAGCTCTGCAGCACTTACGGAACAGGCGTCATTGTGTCTCAAGTTATGTGCTGGGATCAGCAGAGTAGGGAGATGCCTTCAAAGTTGTAAGAAGTGATGAAGTTGTGGGAGAACAGATACATCCATGTTTGGCTTTGCGGCGTGTTCCGATCGAGTCGTTATGGAGTGAGGTGGGATAACGTTGTGGGTCGTGTAGACAAATGGGCTCTACATGTGAAAGCATTACGTTAGGTGACGGTGGACCATATTCCTCTAGGTCCATAAACATTACATAATGGCATCTTTTTTGAGTGCATTCTTTTCACTAGTTCGTCGGATTCTGGAAATCAGTGGAATGCGCATTGAATAAATAGAGTGGGTTGATAAACCTAATCGGAAATTTCTCCCACGTTAGTCCAAAGGCTGATCTTCACGTAACGTCTTGTCAACACTGTGCGTTGTAGATGGCAAGTAGAACATTTTGTATCAACTAAATGAGATCTGACAAAATCGAAACCAACTGGATCAGTCGAAGTTTCGTGTACAAACAAAACAGTCCAGATCATTCCACATCAAGCTAAGCAAAAAAAGGTTACGTTTAGCTCAGCCTCAATATCTACACTGTTTATTAAAAGGTATAGTTGCAGCAAAGCAAATATTTTACAGCCAAGAAAAACCGTATATTTCTGTTCAGTTCTTATCTCTAACAATTCACTGAAGGAGATGGCTGAATAAATCTTGCACGCTGAAAAATATTTCAATTATATTTACTTGCTCATTTGTATTACCAACATTTCAAATGCGTCAGCAAATCTTAGGAAGATTACTTTAAAGCAAATTTTAATGCACGTAAATAGTTATTCGGCAACGAGCATCTATCTGCTAATGCTGAAGAGCCAAGAGACCAAAACACGCGAAACAAAAGTAGACAGCAGTGGAGCTTAGAAGTCCACGCAGCCGTGGGAGAGCGCAGGGGTCACGCATCGGAGTCTGTAAGGGGCGTGGGAGCTAGCCAGGAGGAAGATATATTGTGCACTCTGTCTTCATTAAAGCAATGTGACTGCTCATTACCAGCAACACATGTGAAGGCTTATTACGAATTCAAACGTTATACAATAAGCGGCCATTGGAGAAAAACACACATTTCGAAGATTAATAAAGCAATAAACAAGAGGGTTAGTGGTGCAGCTCTTCAATTATTTTTAAAATATATTTTATAAAGTTAATTCCTATAACAATTATTACTATAATCATGTTTTGTAGTAACATTAAAATCAAACAAATTTTATCAGCCAATAAACTACATTTGTTTATTTCATCATTAATAATTTAATTACAATGCAACTTGTGTTGAGAGAATAATCAGCAAAAATCTTTTCTACTGATACAGGAAAAATTATTTACACCTAATTAATTATTTCTCCTTTTTACACGATGCATTTTCCTTCCTGTTCTGGATTAAGGTTTTTAAGAATAAAGTTATTCCTGAATTTCGGCGAATATCTTTCAGTTTTTGGAGACATGTACAATTAAACTACTGTGAAAGGAGTACAAATTAACGCCAGACCTCAAGTACGGAAAGAAAAGGTAAAGCTGCCAAGCAGCACATTTTTATACATAGAATAAAAATTTGAATTACTCAAATTGTTTGTGGAACCGAACTGCAGTGGCAGAAACAGTCTAGAATTCAATCAAGAAGATCAAATATGTGTAATTTGCAACTGAAGGGATATTTATATTTTATAAAAGATGAACACGTTGAAACATAATATATACATACTGATGATATCCAGAATCATCTACTCATCCTCCTGATAGTGATCACACGACCCATGTTTTTATGTATTAAACAACATGTATATATGGATTAAACACAGGAAAAACAAAAGAGTGATGATAAAAAAACAATGAGAATTTGTCGTCCGCCCCCCAAAAAATAACACGGTCGCCCCCGCATCCTCTAATCTTCATGAACTCTCCCCTCCCCATATAACATCCCCAATTACACTACGCGTGAACTCTGCTTCGCATCTGCGTAAGTAACACAGACAGGGCAACAAGGGGCAACACCATCACGTAGCCTGCTTGGCTGTACTGGAGGGTGAAGCATCACTATCACCACCGCGGCCGCCCCCGCCTCCCCCGCCGCCCCCCGCCGCCACCGGCGCCCCTGCCACCACCGCCACCGCTCCCGCCGCCGCCCCTGCCACCACCACCGCCGCCCCCGCCTCCTGTCCCCGCCACCGTCGCCGTCCGTCTCCGCTCCTGTCTCCGCCCCCGCCCCCCTCCACCTCACCTCCACCGCCCCCTCCATCGCCACCGCTCCCTCCAATGCCACCGCTACGGTAGGCCTATGTCCACGGATCCTTCCTAACTGCGCGTGACAGGTCCTGCATTTTCATTTGTTCCCCCGTTCATTTCGTCCAAAATGGGACCCGAGACGCTGACCATTCGTTGGGCAAGCTCGCAAAAAAGAAAAAAAACGGATGGGGGGTAGTCGTAATTATGAAGGAAGTACGTGCCACGGCAGGCTACCGCGCGCTGGCCCGCAGGGACGGGAGCGAGTTGGAGTGCGGGTGGACGCGCGGTGGTGGCAAGGGAGGCAAAAGGGGAAAAGGTGATAGAAAGGATAGTACTTCACCATCACTGGAGCGCCAAGCATCGTTCCCACCAGGTCCTAGACTTCGTATAGTCCGACGGATACTGTAACGTAGCAGGTTATCGTTGTCATTTGTCTCTACAATGTCTTGAGGTCGTTGTGGAGGTCGTCTTGGAAACTAGATCGAGGGTTTCTCGGTTCCATGGATTGTGGGTTCTATAGTATGCTGTGCAAGAATACATACTATCACGATACCAATGAGCAATGCAGAGGCATACTCTGTGACCTACATTGTACCCGATACCACATACAGCAGTGCTCGAACTGAGTACAATCAATCAGAGAGTATGCAGCCGTCAAATGACCTGAAAAGTGAAGTGAAGAAAGACTGTGAGGAATGAAAAGAAGTGTACATAGTAAAACAATACACAAAGTGTGAAATCAATTAAGAGAAAGTGAAATAGAAGTGTATATATTAGAAAAGAAGAAAGCAGTGTGAAATCAGTGACTATATATTCAATGCAAGTTAGTGCGCTGTTTAGTATTATTATTATTATGCAATAGCAAGCATTATTTGCATAAGATATTAGTAGTGATAACTTTTCAGCATTTGGACAAGTTGGTAGGACTTACTGTAAGTTGTGAACCAATAAGACATAAGTCTGATGAAATTGTTATTTTGTTGTTGCAAGGAAAGGCTTATCATTGCTCATAATAAGAAACGGTCGACGGAAAATCGACAACGTCTCTAAGACTCTCTGACTATTGAGACGTTACAAGGAGGACAATAAATAGCTCGGTGGAACACGACCACTGACTGAAGAAGAATTCTAACGGCCAGCTGCTCTGATCGGTAGTTTTCCGTTTTCCGTTCTACGATGAATACCAGGTGAATGTTGGAGAAAATCCTAAGAAAGAGGAAACGACTCATATCCGTCATTTCCTTTCCTCTTACACACACACACACACACACTAACACTTACAAGCACATATCATACGTCGGGAGACCAACCAGAAGCTTAGAGCTCTTCGCGGCCGGGTCGGTGTAGATGGGTCGGAGGGAGATGCTTAGAGGAGGTATTCCCCGGAATGCCGACGCGTAGATTGGCACCGAGTCTCGCCATCTAGCGGGGGAGGAATACCATCACCCTCTGAGATACAATATGGACTGCAGTTACGACAATTACGGGAAAGGGTAAGGCCCTTTAAACTTACTTCAGTACCGTCACTGTAGTCGGATTAAGTCGTTGAGGAGGAGTTTGTAGTATCTCTTCAAATGGGGTGACATTGAGAAGCATGAAATAAGTTAGGAGAGGAATTTTGTAAGAGATAGTAAACTGAAATGACACGATGAGTGAAGGAATATGAGATAAATGATTAGTTGAACAGAAAACAATCAATAATTTTAAGAGGATTTTAAAAAATCCTCAATAAATTCGAAGGAATTTATGAATTATATTGCATTTCGTAAAACTCAATATATAATGTTTAAAAAGTCTAATGATGTTTATATACAATCAAAATAGTTCTCTCTCAGCTCATCATTTTCTAATCGAGAACGTTTGACATAATAATTATAAGAATATAATAATGTTAAAATATAAAGCTAGAGACGAAAAGGAATGAATTGGTAGAGTAAGTGATCTGTTGCAATCATTTCATTAACGAGCACTTGCATTTTATTACAAGTGAAAAAAAGAGTGCACTCTACACGTAATTTACTTTTACAATGTTAATATGGCTTCAACAGGCACTATTCAACAAATTGCATTTTAAGAACTCCTGATGAGCAATAATGAGCGAAGAGCGCCCGGCCAAGTCGAGATGAAAAGAGGGGAAGAGTGTTGGAGAGAGACAGGGAGAGAGAACAGACTGGGATGGTTCGGGGAATGCCAAGGTTGCAGAGGAGGCACAGGCGGAGGGAAGCGAAAGGATGAGAAGCATTGGAATAGTATAGAGACAACACAAGAGTCTCGAGGATGGTAGGGAATGAGGAGCTGGGGTGTAAACGGGGGAGGAGTCGGAAGAGGTATATTGAGATAGAGGCAATTTGCGGGACGGGAATGAAGAGAGGCTTGGGGCGATGTGTACAAAGATGGGAGGACAGGAAGAGCAGGGCATAATGGTGAGGGAAGAAGGAAGTGTTTACCGGAGGAACTGGGAAGAGCCCGGACCGGAGGAGTGGGAGCAAGGATGACACAAAAGGAGAGAACAGTTAGAGCAGATGGGGCTAAGTGCGCGAACGGGAGGAGTGGGTAGCGAGGATACGAATGATGACGCGAGGAACGGCGTCTTAGAAGAAGAAAAGCGGGTCGACGAAGGTCCAGTGAGTAGAAAAAGAGAACCGTAGGGCGGAAAGAGAGGACGAGAGGGGAGGCGAGTGAATATAGGTGCAACAGGCAGAGAGGAACGGACGGATAGGGAGTGAGAAGGTGAGGAGCGCAGAGCCAGGATGGAAGGAGCGGGGATCGAGGAATGGAGGAGTGAGGATCGAAGACTGGGACTCGGGAAAAGCAAGGAGTGAGGACGAGAGAAGAGAAGTTCGATAACGGAAGTTTCGGAGTGGAAACGGGACGAGCTGGAGGTGAGGTCGACAGAAGCAAGCAGCGAGAACGGGATGAGCGGGAAGTGAGGAAGAAATGAGCGGGCGCGAGGTCGGAGGGAGAGGAGAAAGAGGATGTGGTGAGAGAGAAGCGAGTCAGGAGAGCGGGGAGGAAGGTTGGATGGAGAGGGGAGCGAGAATGGGTAGAGGGAGGTGCGAGGTAGGGGTGAACGGAGACGAGATCGGGGAAAGCGGGGTGGGATGACGAGGGAAGCGAGGAGAAGAGTGGGAAGAAGAAAGGATGATAGGAGAGGGGAGCGAGAACGGCATGAGCGGGAAGCGAAGACGTGATGAACGTTAAGCGAGGAGGGAGGATGGGAGGAGCTGGGAGCGAGGTCCGGACGAGCGGGGGACGAGAGCGGAAGAAGCGGGGTGCGATTGCGAGGGGAGCGAGGAGAGTAGCGGGAAGAAGCAAGGATGTGACGAGCGGGGAACGAGGACGGAGGAAAAGAGTTGAGAGCGAACGTGATGAGCGGGATGCGAGGACGGGGAGCGGGGAGGGACGTGCGTGGAGTGGGTACAGGAGGAGCGGAGAGAGAGGACGGGAAGAACGGGGAACGAGGTCGGAATGTTCGCGGGACAAGAACTGGGGAAGCGGGGAGAGAGAACGAGGGGAGCGAGGATAGGAGGCGCAGGGAGCAAGGACGTAAAGAGCGGGGAGGGAGGGCGGTAGGAGGTGGGAGGGAGGGCTGGCGTGACGGGGAGCGGGGGGGCAGCGGGAGGGGACGCGCCCGCGAGCGCGCCGCGTTCATTAATTTCCCCGGGGAGGGCGTCGCGGGCGGAGACATTTTAGGGCGTCTTTATAGCGTCATAACTCGGCCAAGGGGCGGGGTGGGGTGGGGCGGGGCGGGCAACGAGGCGGGATGCACCGCCCCGCACCCTGTGTAGCGCTCACTCGCTCGCCTACACTCGTCATCACCAGTGTTTTGCCACCTGCCCCACCTTCGTACCCGCCAGGCCCACTAAAAATCCCCCATATTCAAATACTATTCGCTACAACTCGCGGTACATATTTCCATAATAGAGAAATGCACTGCCAAAATTAAATTTGTATTTGAATAATAAATAATACTTACTGCAATAGGAAATCATTTTTAAACAACACGAATAGATGACATTTAAATCATATCTGACTTTACTCAATATCAATGTATTCATTTGACGTAGTTATATACAATTTTTAAAATATAATAAATGTTGAAAATATAGAACTCAAAATATTTGAATTTCTTTTCAACCAAGTAACAATTGCAATTAGCACAATGCAATTGCAATTAATACAATGTTACCATTTAAATGGTAACAATAATAAATGAGGATAGTCCATTTCCACTCAGAAAAAAATGGGTTTTATGTCTTACGAAAAACTTATACATAAGCTTTGCAATACACTTATTGAATTAAAAAGAAAGTGCTTCAGTTCATTACCAAATAAAAGAAAAAGAAGAAATTCCGAGTGGTTACAAAGGAATTCGCTCTTGATATAAGATGCTGCCCTGTTTCCCCTTCATTAGGGTATGCACAAAACATTGATTCTCCCTGCATCACGTGATAGAAGAGGGTTTTTATAAATTTTGTAACCGGATTTATCCACTTTTTCGTTAACAACGCCCTACAATAAGAGATTTTCCGCCAACAATTCGCCGTTTTTTTCGCGCACCATTGCTTAACTTTCTCTCTACTGTGTAGCGAAAAAGTCAAAATCCACCCCCATTGGGCCTGGAAACCTATGATTTCCCAGATCGAATCACAGTAGAGTCAGCAACCAAGCTGGTTCTCAGCTTAACTTAGCCGGTCATCCCCAGCTGCCCCGCTTCGCAGTCTAACGCGGATCCTCCCCACTTGTTTCCCCCACCCCCACTTCAACCTGATTTACTCCACTTCGACTCATTGCGTTGCTGCTCCTCGCTCAAGGCAATCCAATCCAAGCTTGTTGCATTGGCCGTCGCTCTCCCTCGGTCGGCGAAGCCACGAGCTGACCCCGTTGCACCTGCAACTCACTGCGGAGTTTGTTTGTAACATTTCCTATGGCCTCGCTTCCGCTGCTGCAACTCGAGTTGCTCTCGGACATCTTGCAGTGCATTTCTCATCCCGGTTGGCCGGCTCCACTGAGCCGTGTCTCGCCAAGCATACCCCCTTTATGGAACTACGTGAGTGATTAATTTCATAACGTCAACGCGCTGTAAAACATATGCAAATGTGTAGCACTACGCTCAGATTATTGCAGAAGAACAACAAATATCAAATTACCATTTATAATTCATACAGAATTCCTTCCATAAGTTATGTAAATTCAATGATCAAGTTTAAAATAATATTATTAAAATTTAAGAGCAGTTATTAAAAGATTAGAGCAATAGATAATGTATATCCTAACAGTACAATATAACCACGTAGATACAAATTAAAAGTAATTTTCAATTATAGGTTCCAAATGGTCGTTAAGCATCTATTACGCCTTTTAGACAACGTCACACGCCCACACAATACGCGTTAAGTTTTATAATTATTATTTAGTAGTCATAATGCTGATGACAAGTTGGTGGTTTGATACATATAACTTTTTAAATTCATATTTAAATAATGAATTCCTCGAATTGATTTTGAACAAACCTTGCTAATGTATTACAGATTATCTTCGTCGACAATGGCTCAATTCTACGCACATACACCAAACCCTCTTTGATTGACTAATTAGCGTTTCCTAGCTCTAAGGCAATTAGTTACATAAGTGTAGTGGATGTTTTTATCGCGAGAGATGACAGTGATCTTTTCTCGCTGGAAGGCGAGATCCGACCTACAGGTCGATTTGTGCCCCCCCCCAGAAGGTATCTGCCACCAACCGGGCACCCTCCAGCCGGGACAAGCTCCTAAGCTCCCGACACCTCTCCTAGCATGTGTGGTAGTGTAGTGCATGTTAGTGTGTGTGTATGTGTGTGTGTATGTGTGTGTGTGTATGTGTGTGTGTGTGTGTGTGTGTGTGTGTGTGTGTGTGTGTGTGTGTGTAAGGGGTGAACATAGGACAAGGAAGAGGAAGGAAATATTGCGCGCAGTCCGTTGCCCGTTTGTGAGGGTCCTACTTCGGCATTCGCCTGGTAATGATTGGAGAATATACGGAAAACTACCGATCAGTGCGGTCAGCTAGAATTCTACTCCAGGACATCAACCAGTCGCTAGAATTCTCCTCCAGACAGCGGCTGAATTCTACCTATTTGTCTAGCTAGTGTCAAAAAACCTGCCATCTTTGAAACTCGAATCCTAGAACCACCCGGTCACAAGCACTGCAGTGACATCAATCAATGTCCTGCGCCACCTGAGTCGGTATCAACCCCGTACTCACCCACTCAATCCCCGTTTCCGCGAGTTTTTTTTTTTACATTTTTATACATTCTTAGGGTTTACATTTTCGTTCTCCAGCCGATTAGGCGTGTTGAGATGGTGGAGGGCGGTATCTGAAATAGATTAACTAAAACTATCTTATATTTAACTTAAAACTATACAGCATGCCTCCTTGGGCATTGCCTAGCTTAATTACAGTTGGGATTGCTCTTTAGGAAAGTTCTTAATAATGTTCATCTTGTTCTTCTTATTTTTCTTTTGACATTCACCCTCAATCATTCTTTCTATATGTACAATATCTCTTCATATATACAACTCATTCTCTCACTTAGTCTTGCGTTCATACTCACTACACTTCACTATATACACTTTCACTACATATATTAACCACCCAACGCTTTCACTACATATATTAACCAGCCCCCGCCACCCGCCGTCGCGTCCGCCGCCGACCGCACCCTCTGGTGGACGATCGCTCTCTGCGCTTCCCGGAGCGGCTGCGGCCGACCGCATGCACGAGGGCTACGCCGGCGCCGCTGCCGCGCGGTCACGTTAGAGCAGGGCGCCGTCGCTCCCTGGAGCGCAGGTCGATAGCTCGTCAGCTCTCAGTAGACGGCCGGCCGTCTGAGGAAAACTATTTGTGTTGGGGGGTGTCAAATACATAGGTCATTACTCCCTTGGGTACGGCGGCTTCGATGCCGTAACGGTTAGCGTATCGGGTTGCGTAACGGTAACGGTTAGCGTAACGGTTAGCGTATCGGATCGTCTCTGGGCTAATTTCTAAAGGCTAAAGCCTACAAGAAGCCCCTGAGCTAAATTCGAGTCGCATGTTTCGTCGCTCGAGTAATACCTTCTTTCTTCGCTAGATGTTGAAAGCGGCGTAGCAAAATTTGCGTGGTCAGACGGAAGACCAGGATTGATGGCCTGAGCCTGACCACGTAAAATAAGGCATCATTGAATTGAATTGAATCGCTAGTTCACGTCCGATCGAAGCCACGGGAAATCCTTCGTACGCCTCCCTTCGGAGGGGAAGTTACCCGCTGTCCCATGTTGTACTTATGCTGCATGTGAAAGATCCTGTTAGTTAGTCAAGTAGACCTGTCTCGTCTCCCAAGTGGTACCTTCTTTCTCTGCTAGATGGCGAAAGGATTGTAGCGGAATTTACCTAGTCAAGCAGAAGAGAAGGCCTGATGGCCTGAACCTTACCGTGTGAAATATGGCATCATTTATCTAAGTGTAGCGAATGTAGCAGTGTAGTGTAGAGAGTGTAGCGAATGTTGTATCTCCCCCAGCGTGACACCATCCCAACCCAGATAACCTATAAGCTCCCGGTATTTGTAGGCGTGTGTATGTGTAGGAGTGTAAAGCTAGATGAGGGAACAAGGATGAGGAAAGAAAGATACCGCGCAGTCCGTTTGTTAGCGTACTGTGCTACAATCTGCCTAATATTGGTCGGCGAAACCTACCGAAACTTCCTGAACAGAGAAGAAATCCGCTAGAATTCTCTTCCAGATAGAGGTTAAATTCCATCCTTACATGAAAGCTGGTATCAAAAATCCGCCACCGTTAAAACTCAAACTTTAGAACCTCCTTTCCAATGATGCTGCAGAGATCAACGGGGTTCCTACTCAACTACCGTAATATGCGGTCGAGATAGTGTAGAGCGCTAAGAAAAGTTTCAGTGGTAACTGATTCGAAGCTATGAAAAATTCAATATTTTTTGCTCTCGAATTTCACCGATTTCTGTATCACACTTTAAAACTATGCTTACTTTTGCTGCAATAATTATGGCAACAGTGTTACGATTCTTCTACAAGAAAATAACTAATTTCCAACAAATGAATTCTTCATGTTATCATTATATTTTGAAGATTCATTTTTAGAAGAATTTTCGAAGACGATTCAATGGTCATTAAACACTTTTCGTAAACAAAAAAAACTTATTTTCTCAGTTCACTACTGTTTATTAACTCTCATTTATTAACTCTAGGAACGTTCATTTCATTTGCAATAAATATATCCGTGAGATAAAAATATTAAAGTGGCCAATTATAATGATTCTAGGAATCCCTCACGAATTAAATAATGATTCTTAGAAAGGAATCATAAACTCGTATTCTCAGTTCCTAGTATCGCTTTTGGTGGCTTATTATAGCAGTGAAAGCAAACTCACATAAAACAAGTGAGGTTTTGTAATTCACGGATTTCTGTGGAATTTATAGAGATAAAATGAAAATAGGGCTAGGAGTAATGAACACCAACAATATGCTCGAATATCCTCTACTAGAAAATGCTTACATTTGATGCAACGAAATAATTACAGGCGGATCTTTCTATGAAATAATTAATACAGGCGGATCTAAAATAAACAGAATTACAAAGAACTTGCACTGAATACAATATTTTTTTCAAAAGGAATCTATACATACGGAATGAAAATATTACTTTATGTTTTCAAAAGGAATGCTGTATTAAACCACACTACATTTTATTGCAATGGGTACATTTAAGCTTTGATATTTTCGCAACAAGTAGTAAAAGTTTGTCGATATCCCACGCAAAAGAGGTCGTCTACATTACGTTACATACTAGGAAAATTGCATACTATTAGTGGAAGGTCGCCATGCAAATTCGAATTTTTTAATCACAAAACGCTAAACAAATACGAATATTCTAAAACAATGGGCATTAACAGGAGGAGAAGTAGGAGAAAAAACACAGTAAAAGACAATAATATAAAATTCAGCACATACGACTGCAAAGTTCAGAGAAAAAATAACGTATTCCACCTACAATCGACGGAATTGAAATTAAAACGTTTGGGCCTATAAAGACTCAAAAAGATCATAACGACGATATAAAAAGGATCGTTTGAAAATCATGAATATTAAACGGCAGAGAACGCATGAATTGACGTAAAAATAGACTATCGAAGATCGTTAACGAAGGAAATTAAACAATTGGGTAGGTAACCGGAAATATTAGAAAACGTAACAAATCGAAGAAAACCCGAAGTGTAAAAGAAATTGCAATGAAGTGATTCGATCAAGGAAAATTGTTGCGACTACGACCATACATAATAGTCGTATCCAAAAATGCCGGAAAAACGTCATCTCTAAAACGGCAATACATAAATCACATTACTCTGTTGCAGCCACAACAATCAGTCTCATCTTCTCAACCTAACTTCCCCGCTTGGTTTCCCGCAGCCTCCTTCAAGTGCTCGTAGAAAAAGGGGCTGCAGAAGGGGCGGGGCGGGACATACTAAGTGCTTCGCGTGGCGCGGGGGAGAAGCGCACCTGAAGGGACCATAAATTTGTCGCGCGCGCTGTTCTTTACGGTGACACGCCCCTCTCCTCGTAAGGGACCAGTCGCAGCCGGCGCCGGGCGCGTCGCTGGGCGAAGCGGTGGCGGAACCCACAGTGGAGTCAGCCGCTATCATGAAGACGGTGAGGTTAGTATGGTTCGATTAAAATAAGTTGGTGTATTGACAGTTGCGAATGAAAGGCCACTGACATTGACAGATTTGCTTACCACTGACCACGTGCTCCTGGACACGAAAGTAAACACTTGAAACAAATACTTATTCAAGTAACGAAATCATACCTTCATATTGTATGAAGCTACAGCTTCAGAAGCACAACTGTCAGTCACCAAATTATTTTAATCGGACCATAGTGATAGAGATGGTGACTGTAATGGGGATATAGCGGTTACGGTTGTGGAACTAAGGGCTATGTCAGTCAGGCAGATGGCAGTAGTGATTGTTGATGGGATTGGTGTGGTTGTGACAATTATTTGGTGATTTCCACAATTATTGTGGAAAAGATGACCGTGATGATTATGGAGATGGCGTTGACTACTGTGGCAAAGACGAGACGACGGTGACGATTATGGAGGTATGAAGACTGTGACGATTTCGGAGATAAAACGACCGTGACGATTTTGGAGATTATGGAGGTAAGATAGCGATCTTGTGGATTTGGCCGTTGCGATTATCGATATAAAGCGTGACGGTTATACAAGTGAGGCAGTGACGATGAAGGACACGGTGGTGATGACATCTTGAACAAATGGTGGTGACGGCGAATATAGCAGTGTTGCAAAAGAAGATGTGGATGAAGATCGTATGGACTATGGTGTGCAAGCGCCGATAGTGTCCATGTCATTGATACTAATGCAATTGAAATTAAGACTGTAAAATGAAAAAGTGTGTGCGGTATTTTTGGGTGTCGCGAAGATCGAAATTCCCACAAGCGTTAAAGCAATCGCTGCGAAAAAGATACCCGTAATAAGACGGTACAAATGAAGGCACAAAGTCAGGACAGATGATCCTAGGAAAGGGATCATCATTCAGATATTGAAGCTCTTGGAGACCGAAATGGCAAAGGCCGCTCTGGGTTAATGGTGATGATAACAATAATGACGATATTATAAATGAGT
Source organism: Acheta domesticus (assembly GCA_031308135.1). Taxonomy (NCBI): domain Eukaryota; kingdom Metazoa; phylum Arthropoda; class Insecta; order Orthoptera; family Gryllidae; genus Acheta; species Acheta domesticus. Next base: position 102,206,543 of record JAHLJT010009355.1, on the reverse strand, counting down.
AGTTCAAGAGTAGGTAATACCATATGCTTCATTTTCTTCAGACTTTGTAATGGTCACAAGAGGACTGGTTGCGTGTAAACGGAACGAAATAGAACTAAAAATGTAATACTTAAAATGAACGATCCTTGTTAGCGCAAAAGGGGCAGCTGTGACACTAAAAGGGGTGAAGGGGGAGCCTTGATACAGAACAGCAATAAGAGGCACTGTTCGTTAGAGCTATTTTAAGATAATGAGAGTATTGGAATTAGTTTCGCTTGTAGAACCTATTCGCTTCTGGTCAAACCGGAAACCATTAAATTATTTCGCAGACACCTGAGGCGTTTCTACAAATGTTGTGACGTGCATTACCCGGGAAATGGATGTCCCGGAGACAATGGATCCCTTGGGGGTTAAGGTAATTCCTGAGAATTATTACCGGCACTAATTGCATGCCAGTGACTGCTACACCCGACCGGTATTACAACTCCCTCGAGCCAGTTGCACGCGAAGACATTTCCGACGTCTTTCCAGGTAGACATTCATGGACGTACGTTCCAACCCTGACGAGACAACGTTAGTCCTCGAGGAGAATTTAACGGCATTGTGCAAGCAATTCAGTTACATTCCTCACAACTTATATCACCATCTATCAACTTTCATAGCAACGAATGGACGTGGTTAATTCAATAGAAAACTTCTGCGGGCTACTTGTCGCATACTTGACATTAACAGGTTGTCAATGGTTACCAAATGTTGCCCGATCAACGCGCTGTAGAACGCCCTGATTCCATGATCCAGTTATTTCAAATGAGGTAAAAAGGATTTCTTTACCCGAGATTTCAAGTTAAAATATCCCATACTGAAATTTAAAATCCAGAAATAAAATCAAGGCATATTTCCCGAAATAGCCTTTGCGCGCAAATAAAAAGATAAATGTGGCTAAATACTTTTTATAGATTAAAATCATCAGTCTACAATTGTAACTTAATACTAAGGGACCTTTGCAGTTAATTTTCATTTTAAATTTTTATAATCATTGATAATTGATTTAATGAAAATAAATTCATATCAATTTACAGTAGTCGATACAATAACGTAGATAACGTTGTTTGGTCGTAAACATTTGTGTTCGTGTCAGTGATACAGAGTTTATAACGAGTTAAATTAACTCTCTTGATTGTTACGTTTTGCTTCTCTTTGTAATTTATGGATTCATTGACCTCATTTTAAAACACACAAAACTAAGTGCCTCAGCCAGAGAGGAGATTACCCAACTCAATTCTCATTTATTAGTGTGTTCTCAGTGAATTTCCATATGAGAACATCATTCCCAAAACCTAGTACTGAATTGTGTCGTCTTCAGTTAAAGCACATTCTGAAAGCAAAATATACAAAACATGATTGGTGTAAAACTAAAACTTGGCCTTTAACTTTTACCAGATCACTCATATTACTCAGCGTTACAAAAGATTAGGGATAGAAATTCCAAGAAGGAAGTTTACAAACAAGTGATAAACCACCGGCTATCGACCATTGAATAAGTTTAAAAAATAATTAGCATGACAGGGAAAATTAAGAAGGGACTTTTCACAACTGAGGTTACATTTTTAGAGTTGTATTATATTCACAATATCAACTCAATAACAATAATGATAATAATATAATAATAATATAATAATAATAATCATCATGGTGAATACTTTGAATAGAAGTAATTCTGACCATGATCAGGTAACTTCTATTCCTTAGAAGTAAATCTATTATTATACTCACTTGACCTGCTATTCAATCAATTTTGTCTGAAGGGGAAATTCCCAACAGTTAAACTACCAGACGGACTGCTAATGTAGCAGACCGATAACAAAACTGTACGCCTTCTCTGATCGTTGTTTACATAAAACTATATTACATGAGTTCTCGATTCACGTTATTTCTATACTGTTCATTCTTCACTTCCCCGTCATTTATTTACTACATATCTATTGTAATAAGTGCATGATTCTAATAAATACATGAATTTATAATTAAAATAATAATTTTATGCTTATTTAACGCTAAACGTGATACAAAAGAAACGGAACTCACGAAGGTCAGAAAAGACCCAATGTTACTTCTAACATTTTCATGGAAACGCCACATCTCCAGTGTTAATTATAGTACATGTTATGTTATTCCACTAATACAAGTAAATTCTAAATTATAGTATTCAATTAATTAAATTACAATTAACAATTACGATTAACAAACTCATTTTTTCTTACATATCAAACTTATACAGGAAGTGTATTGACAGATCCGAGGATAGTTCATTCTAAAACGAATGTAAACGCCCTTGAAAGGCAGAAATGCCGAACAAGAAGAAATAAAATTTAAAAAATAATAATTAAATTACACTGATGTAATTACACAAACACATTTCAATCCCCCCCCCCACGATAATAAATCCTGATCGGCAAAGGGCGCGAACCGATTCCACGGAGGAGCTGTTTGGGAGCGGAGTGGGGTCTTTCTCGAGATTTCTGTCGAGGAGTGTCCAGGGCGAGCGGCCCGGCATTAAATTATACTATTCAATTAATTAAATTACAATTAACAATTACGATTAACAAACTAATTTTTTCTTACCTATCAAACTTATACAGGAAGTGTATTGACAGACTCGAGGATAGTTCATCCTAAAACGAAGGTAAACACCCTTGAAAGGCAGAAATGCCGAACAAGAAGAAATAAAATTAAAAAAATAATAATTAAATTACACTGATGTAATTACACAAACACATTTAATTCCCCCCCCCACGAGAATAAATCCTGATTGGCAAAGGGCGCGAACCGATTCCCCGGAGGAGCTGTTTGGGAGCGGAGTGGGGTCTTTCTCGAGATTTCTGTCGAGGAGTGTCCAGGGCGAGCGGCCCGGCATTAAATTATACTATTCAATTAATTAAATTACAATTAACAATTACGATTAACAAACTAATTTTTTCTTACCTATCAAACTTATACAGGAAGTGTATTGACAGACTCGAGGATAGTTCATCCTAAAACGAAGGTAAACACCCTTGAAAGGCAGAAATGCCGAACAAGAAGAAATAAAATTAAAAAAATAATAATTAAATTACACTGATGTAATTACACAAACACATTTAATTCCCCCCCCCCACGAGAATAAATCCTGATTGGCAAAGGGCGCGAACCGATTCCCCGGAGGAGCTGTTTGGGAGCGGAGTGGGGTCTTTCTCGAGATTTCTGTCGAGGAGTGTCCAGGGCGAGCGGCCCGGCATTAAATTATACTATTCAATTAATTAAATTACAATTAACAATTACGATTAACAAACTAATTTTTTCTTACCTATCAAACTTATACAGGAAGTGTATTGACAGACTCGAGGATAGTTCATCCTAAAACGAAGGTAAACACCCTTGAAAGGCAGAAATGCCGACAAGAAGAAATAAAATTAAAAAAATAATAATTAAATTACACTGATGTAATTACACAAACACATTTAATTCCCCCCCCCCCACGAGAATAAATCCTGATTGGCAAAGGGCGCGAACCGATTCCCCGGAGGAGCTGTTTGGGAGCGGAGTGGGGTCTTTCTCGAGATTTCTGTCGAGGAGTGTACCAGGGCGAGCGGCCCGGCCCTTTCACCTCTCACCCGGCGGCGCCCCCGGCGGTCGCGTGGCGGGGGGTGGGTGCGGGTGCGTCGCCGCCTCCGCCAATTGGTTTACGCGCGCCTTCGCCTCGTAAATAGCGCGCCGGCGCGACGCGCGACGCGCGTGAACCCGGGGCCGCGGGACGCTCGTAAAGCGCGCGGGCGCCCGCGCTGGCGGACGGCGGCGGGCGAAGGGGGTTGGACACGTGGCGAAGGAGGAGGAAGAAGATGACGAAGAAGGTGGAAGCGAAGGGGAGGAGCAGGTAGAGGACAATGAGGAGGAAGAGGCGAAGATAGAGGCGGAGGAGGAGGATGAGGAGGAGGCGGAGTCGAAGTAGATGGCGAAGGCGGAGGATGAGGAAGATGAGGAGGCAAAGGCGAATGTGAAGGTATAGGTGGCGGATGACGAGGCGGAGAAGGAGGTGAAGATAAAGGTGGAAATGGAGGAGTTGGAGGTGAACGACGCGGAGGCAAATGAGGCGGATGGAGGATGAGGCAGATGAGGAGGCAAAGGCGAAGGTAGAGGTATAGGTGGTGGATAAGGAGGTGGAGAAAGAGGCGAAGGTGGAGGCGGAGGTGGAAAAGGTGAAGACGAAAGAGAAGAAGGACGAGGCGGATGAGGCAAATTCAAAGGCGAAAGAGGAAGTAGAGGTGGGAGGTTTGAGGTGGCAAAGGCGAAGGAGGAGGCAGGGACGAAAAAGGAGACGGAGAGGTAGTCGGAGATGAAGCAGGAGGAGGAGGAGGAGGCGGAGGAGACGGAGAAGGAAGTGAAGGAGGAGGCGGAGAAGGGAGTGGAAGAGGAGGAGGAGAAGATGAAGAAGGAGATGGAAGCGTAGACAAAGATGGATGTGGAGGAGAAGGTGGAGGGAGAGGCGAAGGAAGAGGCGGACGAGGCGGAAGCGAATGCGGAGGTGGGGACAAAGTCAAAGGCGGAAGTGGAGGAGGAGGAGGACGTGGGGGCGGATACAACGCACACCTAGACAATGAGGGGAATTCACTATCTTCCATTCTCTTCCCCCGTTCCCTGTCCCTCTACGGCCGTGCTATTTGTCCCTTATGACGACCCGCTCACTGCTAAACTTCCAGTCACTCCAGCAACAAAATACATTTTATCATCTTCGGTCAAATGGTCTTTGGTTATTATCTAAAGTCAAATTTTATGAAACCGAGATCACTGTCGTACTGCTATTAGAACACAAGTGTTCTAAATATCCATGTCCCCTTTAACAACAAATCTGTTTCGTAAGTCGTATTTGAACTAATACATGGCTACCTATTAACAACTATCGACGTCAGTATGTCCCATTTCGTAGGACGAACAGTGAAATGTAACGAAAATTATAGTACATTGCAATTTTTAATAAGTGGATAAAACATTATGTGGTATTCACATTCTTATGGTAATTCGTCCGCAAATAACTACCAGTATAAAAGCGTCAATGTTTATAAAGAATGCAAAAAGAATGGCTTTAAGGTACTACTTGTGAATACAATAAAAAGTGTAAGGATATTCACAGCAGAACACCGAAATTCAATTTCTGATCAAGAAACTTTATAAACTACGTTATGCACTTGCACTACGTTATGCAGCAAAACTATATATGTACCGATTTGAGCAGGCGAGTAAATGCAAGTCCTCTCAATTAAGAATCACATCTTTCAAGAGATTTCGATATTATTACGTTATTTCTAAATTATAATTTAAGTTTATCATTTTGTCTACAACACAATCTGGAAGCGTTTAGGTTACAATCGTCATTAACGAATTAACAGAGAGTTACACACTCATTCTTTTTCATTGACGAAGGAATTAGCTCGTCCCCTCGTTACCGCTGACATCACCGGCATTGCCATCTCTTCTGCCGTTTGCAGCCCCGCCCCTGCCCTGCTTCCTCGACTCTGTCCACTCATGCTAATGAAATCTCGCGATATCCCTGGCATTGTAAAGCCTCTTAGCCTCGCCCAGGAAGACGCTTCTGCGTATCTACGACATTACCGCGCAGTTGGTGTGACAAACGAGATCAGAGGTCACAATGTTTTTTACCAAATAGGTTTTTTTCTTTCTCAAAAACGTATACTCACGTTTACATAAACAGTAATCATCGGCACACATTTCAGGCAGATAAATTATTTAAAAAAAAACTCTGTCACGATTTTGAAAGTGAAATGGTACCTCTGAAAACTAAAAACTCTAACCTCTAAAACCTAAAAAGATCCTAACCTCTGAAGCGTAAAACTCTTACTTTTACGAAATAATTAGTATAATTTCAATTTCCTAGTTTTAACTGAAATATTATAAAAAAAACGAAAATTAATGTCTTGAAGTGTCCAATTAAAATGATGACAACTGCCGTTAATTCGATATTTCATTCTTTCCTTGTTTTCTGAATTTCCACAAAACCTTTGTGTATAATTATGTCACAGGAGGACAAAGATACAACAGATACATTTCACAACGACTATTAAAGTGCTACTGATTCTGAGTGAGTCAGCAGCTGTGTTAGCACATTTAAATTAAGTGAACGGACGATGGAGCAATCCTATTGATCCCAAGTCTTCGAGCTAAATGCATTTTCAATATGTAACTCACCAATAAAGATGATGATGAATAATGATACAACTCAATTCATTTCTCAACGAACGGGTTGTCAGAACATGACTAATATATAGCACTTTTATTAAAACCTCAATGGAAAACCCAAAGAATCACCCAAATTTAGAGTTCAAAGCAAAACATAGTTTATATGAAACCTGTAATTTACGAACATTTCTTATGCATAATTAGAATTCAGTGTAACTTATCTTCATTAACAATTTATTTTAACACTGACAAAGATAAACAATATTCATTGATGAAAAATAAGCATTGCAGTTTTTCCTGGGATTTACATAAGTTGATAACATATTGCATAAATGAAATTTATTCGTATCGAATTTATATCAAATCTCTTCAGTCCTTCTTCCAAAGAATGTTATCTCGAAAGTTAGCAAAAATAATACACGCTGGTTAATTCAGTAATTTGAATGTATTTAATTTGGTCTATATTATTTTGAATCTGACTTTATTTTTTATTTATAATAATACATTCAATCGAGCAACAGTTTCGAGGTTTCTTTACCTCACCATCAGGGTAGAATACAAATTAATGAATAGTTCATTACCAGAAAATATTTTTTTAACATTTTTGATTTTTTTCTCAAAATAATTATTACTCAATATAAACATGTGGAGCTTACCTTATGTTCTCTTTAAATCACTCAATCACTCAATAACAATTCAATAAATTCAACAATAAATTATATTCCAAGTCAAAAGAATTTGTTACATAAATAGTTTATTACCAATTGGTATTAAATTGTGATTACGTGATTTTTAAATCGTGACTGAGTGATTTAAAAAGAACATAAGGTAATTTCCATATGTTTATATTTAGTAATAATTATTTGAGAAAAAAATCTAAAATGTTAAAAAATTATTTTCTGATACTGAACTATTCATTAATTTGTATTCTAACCTGATGTAAAAAAACTCGAAACTGTTGCTGGATGAATGTATTATTATAAATAAAAAATAAAGTCAGATTCAAAATAATATAGACCAAATTAAATACATTCAAATTATTGACTTAACCAGCGTCTTTCCCAGGGCCCACTGTGCCAGCGCATCGCGGCCGGCGGCCCCGCCGTGTCGCTTCGCGCTCCGCGCCGGCACCGCGACGCGGCGGGGCGTGCCGACGAGGCGAGAGAGGTGGCGTCCCCCAAGGGCGAATTTACGGTGCAGATAACGCGCGCGGGGCTATGCAGGCTCGCGAGGCCGTCACGCGGATCGCGCTGGTGATGGCGGCGGCCGCGCCGTCTCTCGCGGGGACGGTCGCTTCAATAGCCGCGCGTAAAGAAAGAAAAAAAAAACAAGAGAAAAAAGAGGTCGTGAAGCGACACGCAGCGCTTCGCTTACGTGATCGCGCGGATGTGCGCCACTTCGCATTGCTGGAGGACGCGCGGTTCTGTCTCTGCGACGAGTTCGACGTTGCATTGCAAAGGTTACCTGCCTATTTTTCGTTTGCGATTTGAAGTGAAACTTCTTTCCCTATGGTGGGGTAAGACAACTGTTTCGATTGAATAATGTTTCCAGAAGCGTCAACTACTATGGTCATTAGTTCCGTAAGTGTAGTGTTTCTTCGGGTGGTGGATGTGATCTTCCTCTACTGGATGGCGGGATCCGGCGCCGACCTACCGTCGGCTAGCAGGGTTTTCTCCAACCAGGTATCCCCCACCTGAGGGCACCCCTCCAGCCGGGACAAGCTCTAAGTTCCCGACCGATCTTCAAGTATGTGTGATTGGAGTAGTGCATTTAAGTGTGTGTGTAAGTAAGGAGTGAGGATAAGACAAGGAAGTGGAAGGAAAGATATCGCGTAGTCCGTGGCTCGTTTGTTAGGATGCTGCTCCGGTATTCGCCTGGAGTTAATCAGAGAAATCACGGAAAACTAACGATGAGAGTCGCGGCTTCTACAATTGCCCTACAGACAGCGACTGAATGAATCCTAGCTAACGTTGAACCTAACTAGGCACTGCAAGGGTTGCCGGTTTACTTTTCCTCTACAATTTGAAGTAAAAATTATTTTCCTGTGGTGGAGTAAGTCGATATATGGGGTTAGAGGAGCGTAATGAAATGTGCAATGCTTATTTTGGGACTAAACTGTGCGTCGGGGTTGAAAAGCGTCCATGTCCTTTGTTGTATTTTTCCTCGCGAGGCGCTCTCTATCGATTTTTTTCCTTGCTGCTGTGAGTCCAATTGATGAGATTAACAAGCCTACGAGAACATTGTTTCAATCGTCAAAAAACAAAAACAAAAATACGAGTTGATAAATAGTCGATAGCGTACATAATAATGAAAACATCAACGCGGTATGTTCTAAAGTACATACGATAGTAAACTTTCACGTGTTATTCCAGTGTCGCCCCCTGACGCAGCAGAACGCCACCGTCGTGGATTTTCTTTTTTTATTATTGCAGGTTCATCACAAGTGGAAATAATATTTACTGGGCGCTCATTGTATTGCAAAAGGAATGTGCAAACAATTCTTTATCGTACAAAAATTATTGATGTATCATTTTTATATCCCAATAACACTGAAGCTTTACTTAGCCCATGGCTTTCTCTTGTATGAATTTGCACTTTAGTAGATGAGTATATTGGTCATTGGAACATTTGCGTTTACATTTTCACATATAAAGAAGGCCACTACTTCTAATTTCAGTAATAAACTTATAAAGACCGTAACGCTGAGACTATGCAATTTCGTTTCTCTCTTCTGTTTCAACTCAACGTAAGGACAGAAGAAAGTGAGCCATGAGCGATTGCATGCCTTTGGGACTTGTAAAGACGCACGGTGTAATGCCAAATACGCAAAAACTGATTTTGCAGTTTATTTCCGGTCGGTTCTTTACCCTTCCGACCAAGTTACGAGTCCACACTGTGAAAGAAGGAAGGGTCGTAAGTGGGTTATCACTGCGTCGCTGGGTTTCTTCCAACAGGCCGGAGAGAGAAGGATGGCGAGGCGGAGAGGTGAGGGGGGGGGGCAGGCAAGGGTCTCGGGGCCGGAGCGTGTGGCCCAAGAAGGGCTTAGCTAACGAAAGGACGGGCGTCGGCCTATTGACCGATGGGCGCGGCGGGTCCAGCAAGCCCTTTGGTAGGGGGCTGCGAGCCCTTGGCGCTTCTGACAAGAACCTTCCCTTTCGGATGAAAGCTGCCCTTCCAGCCGGCAAACCGCGCTTTGAAGGTGCGGGGCAAAAGGGTAATGGTCACGGTTACTTAAATGGCTCCCTTTTTAATTGCTCCGGCTCTTGAAGATGGGCGCTGTGCTTAGCTCTGCTGCCCCTCCAGGGCAAGACTTCGCAACTTTACTCTTGCGAGTGGCCTTTGGAACAAGTGTTAAATTCTTGCTACGGCTGGACTCCGCATCTTTCGCTTGTAAGGAAAAGTCCGTTGTTTGCGGATGTGATTGCGTTTGAGTGACGTCATGTCAATCGTGGTTTTTATCGAGGTTTTGTAGTAATCCAGAGATAATACTGAAATTGCACTTAATAAGATTTGAAAGGAAATAAGTATATTTGCTCCTCCCCTAGCGACCATATAAAAATAGTTAGTAATATTTTCAGAGTCTTCCATTGATTTGCATGTGTTCCCCAAAGATGAAAAGATCTGTATCTTATAAGTACACGAATTTGACTCACCACTATATCTCGCTAAGCCCTCTTAAACGAAGATGACTTCTATGCTGTGGTTGACAATATATAGAAATTTTAGTTTTCACTTTTTTGATGCGCAATTAATGACACTTCCATCGTGGTGTTTCACGAAGAATACAAAAAAATGTGTTCATTAAAAATTTTCTATCGAATAATATTGAAAAGTTTTTGGTGAGGCTTCACAAAGATGATGTAGCTTCATTCGCTAGTAAAGATATGAAATCGATATTATTCAAGCAGGTTTAAATAGAAAATACTGAAAAATACAATGCACTCGTAACTCCAACAATTGTCTAATTTATTGTATTTTTTAAAATTATTTTCTAATCAAATCTATACTACTTAATTCTTTCTGGTGTTGGTACAACCAAATATTGGCTTCAATTTAGTGTATTTAAACTTAAAAGCGAATTCTCATTATTTTACTTGCTTTAAAAGTGTCGGGCATTTTCAGGTTATTTGAAATTTTATATTTGATGTAAGTCTCTGTGATGCATCTGGAGAGCGAAATGAGCTTGAAAACTGGCTCGGAAAAGAGAACCACAACGTCACGTGAGCTCATTCTGTGAATACTTGTGTAACGTAGTCGACGGTGCGGTTTCGAGAGCTTTCGACGTGTACTTTTCAGTTTCAGGAAAGTTATTATGTTGGAAACGTTTCGCGACCGCAGAAGTTCGACACTGTTCTCGAAGTGAAAAGCTTTGCAATTTCTGAAAGACCGACCTCTCTATATTCTGCCCAACGGCCATTCATTACAGTTCCCTTAGTTACTAACGGTCACTGAAGATAAGTTCGCCAATTTTTCTTTTTCAATTTGGACTTTGAGGATTCACAAAACGTTATTTTATTTTCACTACCGAACACCAAAATTGAATATTTTAAAAAGTACATATCAACAAACTTCAACACGAGATTCGTAATTCCGTGGGAAAAAGCGGTTTTCTTCCAATAGCAATACTGAAGAATTAATGTAAAATTATCTTTGCTAAGTAAATATAATTATTAATTACTCTTTACTTGTAAGTGTGGTACAGGCATCGCGTTCTTTTGTCCACAAATTGAATTTAATTGTTATGCAGATAATATTTCAATCGTTTCTAAGATCCAGTTCTTTTTATATTTTTCACAGAAAAAATAAATCTTTTCGTGTATTTTTGCCTGAACGAATATTGTACTACATATATTTTTACTTTTCTCTAAATTCTACACGTACATGTACATAAAATCCCCACGGGTTTGCTTCTGCTACAATGTCCGTTCAGCGTTCTCTGCCATTCTTAGAACTGAGCTATAGATCGACATTTTCTCCTCCTCATACAGGCAATTTCGCTATGATCGAGAATATTCTAGGTCGGAAATCCGAGATATTGTAATTTGCGTGCGTGCACGCACGCAAGCAACAGAAGAGGATAAGGGATATACAATGAAGGATTGTGCGCTGTCCGTAGACAATGACTGAATTCGATCCAGCTAGGAACCTAGTGTCGAATAATCGCCACCGTGTTTTTTTCTTTTCTTTTTCTTTATGTTCTCCAAAGCTATCATTGGGAGGAAATGTGTGAGAGAGGTCCGCCGGCGCGAGCGACAAATCAGAACGCTTGGCGCGTGCCGTTGCAGAGTCATCGAGCGACTGTCCCGCCTCGCACCCCTCCCCCCCCCCATCACTACGCACCGCCTCCGTCGCCGCGCCCCAGCGGCGCGGCCGTAATTGTAAGATCGCGTGGAAATTGGGACTCGGCGGTAAGAACGTAGTAGGGAGAGTCAGAGAAGGACTGAGCATGGCGGCGATGGTAGTTTTGAGTAGGGGCGAGAAATGTATGAGGTTGGACGGGGTGTGCAAGGCAAATTCAGCCGGGATGGGCTTGGGCAGAGCGAGGATCTGGTGGAGAAGGATAGATCAAGCTTGATGGGAAGGGGCGAGACCGGGCGGGACTGGATATGGTGGCTCACAGTGAAACGCGGCGAGTCAGGACAGGACGGGCCGGGGAAAGATGGGACCGGGAGGGAGGGGATGGTACAGGGCGAGACGGACAGAATGAGAAGGGATGGAACGGGGCGGGACCGGATAGTATGGGTTGGGATGGGATGGAATGCGGCGGGATGAGAAAAGCAAGACGTGGAGGGACGGGGAAGATGGGGCAGTGTAGGACAGGCTGGGATAGGATGGGATGGGTAGACCGGAGAGGGACTGGGTGGGGCGGGATGGGAAGAGTAAGACGTTGTTGACAGTACGGAAAAGGACGGAAGAGATAGAGCGGGGTGGGACGTGGCAGAGCGAGCAGAGGCGGAACAGAATGGAACAGGGCGGGGCATGTTGGAGCGGTTCGAACAGGGCGGGAGGGAGCGTGGCAGGTACGTCGCGGGACCTGGCGGTGCTAGCGTGGCGAGGCTGGGGGGCGGGGCCCCGAACGGAACGAGGCGACGAAAACGCAGGCGAGCGGTCGCCGGCGGCCGCGCGCGTGGTCAGCGGGCGACACGATCCCAATTAATTGGCGCCGCGTGTCGCAACGCCGCTCCCCGGCGGCATGCGGCATGGGCAACTTTCGCGCCGCGGTCGCACGTGTCGGGCCGACGAAGGGCGGCGAAGGGTTTTCGGAAAGTGTTTCCGGTGGACGCGTGTTGGAGTCATGTAACATCAGTGGTGTCCGTAAGGGTTGGATGGAAGCGGGGCGGAGGAGGTGGAAGTTAAGTATTTCACACCGGTGCGATTTTGGAGAAAACGTGGGAACACGACAGCGGCAAACCGTCGTTGCCCTTCCTATATAATGAATACTGGCCTGGCCTTCTCAAGATAGAAGTGCTCAGATGCAAGAATTCGCACCAGACTGCCTGGGATGGCCCGCTTCATTTGCTCGAATACATTCAATGTTTATTAGACTTTATTTTTAGGCGCGCAATTTTGCAAACATTTAATTTATAATTAAAATAGCTAGTAACCATGCGTCAACCATCTGGTCGCAAATAATATTTGCTACAGTTTGATTTTTTATTGTCCTGTAAATTACATTAGTTACCTAAGGTACATATGGCATCACTTCTTGCCCTTTAGAATTATAAGAATTGAAATAGATGTGAAAACGCAGTTTGAAGCTCGTCGATAGTTTTGCGGCCTAATGAATTTGAATAGTGTCGTGTCTCCTAGAAATTGAAGCGGATATATTTTGATTGGATGGGTGATTTACATAAAGCGTGAACATTTTCAAAATTTTCTTAAAATTGGCTCCAATTTATCTTTCACGGGTAGGACAAAAACGCATTTAAAATGGTGCATCGCACATTTTCATTGCATTCACTCAATTTTTGAAAAATGTAAAATATTCAATTTTTTCGTCTTTTTCCTACAAGTGCAATATTGAGAAGGGAAATATTTCGTAAAATAAAATTTCTTCATTATAATTAGTTCTTTGATTAATGAAATTTAATTTTTTTAAATATGAGTAGCTTTCGCGTAATTGTAAGTAAAATATGAGCAAGATTTTCTAAAAAAAAATCCCAATTATTTTCCTGACGAGTTTTGTACGTATTAGTACTAAGAGCACTGAATATTATGGCATAAACGCCATTTTGAGTTTTCAGAAATACACAATTGTATCTTATTAAATAACTCTGACGTAAATTATTACATTACGAATGTTTTTATACATCATTTCTCTTGGGAATGCAAGTGATTCAAATGAATTCGTTTGAAGTTTCTCGCAATTACAAACGTTTTTTGAAAACGAGATCAAATTTGAGCATTTTCAGAAACCCTCAAACGGCATTTTCTGAAAAACGGTTGCATATTTCCAATGAGAATTTGCATAAAAACGAGGTTTTAGTCTTCTACAATACTCTCAAAGTAATATTTCAATTCTACTATTAGTGAAACAAACAAATTGACAAAATGTAAAAAAGTGACTTTTAGGTAGCCATAGCTAGTATCTGGGATTATAGTGGGACAAAACCAAAAAGCTAACCCAAATTAAACACATTAAAAAACTATTTTGAGAAAGTCTGTACCATTATGTAGCACCACTAGGTCGCTTTGATCAACATTATTCCATATGGAATGACAGGAATATTAATTCCGTTACTCAGTGGCTAAAGTTACCAAGCCAAGCCCTTATCGCTATGCCTTCGGTCACCCCTATTTGAAACTCCCCTCAATTTCTGCGGTCAGTCGATATACCAAACAACAAATATTGAAAATAATGCCGAATGCATTGGATTCGGTGCTTTTGGAAGTTAGTGTTCCACTGGTAGAGAGGAATGGTATCCAGCACACGCGAGAGCGACCGCCAATATTTACTTATATAAACGAAAATGAAGCACGCAGGTTTCGGTTCGTTGACAGAAGAACATTGGGGATTGGGTCAATATGTCGAAGCCTCCGACATGGAACCAACACATCTAACACTTCGTGAATAGTGTTGATCCTCCACATAAAGGAAGGAAACTAGGAGATGATCAAAATGTAATACTGAGGAATGTATAACATACATTTTTCCACAAAATAGAATCTTCGGGATTGGCAACCAGTCCCTTCCAGTCGGAAATTTAAAAAGTGCTAATAAGTAAATACTATACTGTAAAAACAATTTTAATTATTCTATTAACTAGCAAGCCCATCAGCGTTATTTCAATTTCTGGCTCTCTTTAAAAACTTGTAATTTCCTTGTTTTTATAGAGATGAGTTTGTGCTTTCAAAACTTTTCATCAGTTTCATTTATTTAGAGTGTGTCAAAAATTCAAACGTCTAAAAATACACTTCTTGGAAAAGAATCGAGTTTACCTAGAACGGCAGAGAAGAGTAATTTCGAGTTCTTGGATGATGACCCCATCCCATACCTTCTATTTCATGTACGTCAAGGCTAAAAATTTTAAAATGTCTCTCCTAGAACAGACTAGAATTTCTAATACCTTTTGGAGGAAAATGCACGCTTTCCCGTCACTTTGCATTGTTTTATATTCTTCCTGCTCCACTTGGTGAAATTGATTGTTTCATGAACGATACAGCAAATATTTCTCTAAGTCTCAAAGAGCACGTTATTATCACATTAAGAAATAGGATTGTTATCAATTTGAGCTTGAATTACAAAATATTTCTTCAAATTATTCAGATAAAGTGGAATTTTTTAATTTATAAGGGAGCTTAAGTTTACAAGAGAGCCTTTTGGATTTCAAGTGGCGATGATATGGTAAGGTAATATATTTAGTTCAGTTTAGCGTAATCGTCTGATTTCCTGAATTTGAAATTAATATTTGAAATTTGAGAAGAAATCACCGACTACTTGTACTGCTTTCATTTGAATAATTATTTCTCTTTCATACGAGTTGTTACTTTTACAAGCTGTATTTTAAGTATTTTTTTCTTTCAAAATCAATGTATTTACACATTTTATAGCATGAAAATTACGCGAATACAGCATAAAACTGTGGCTTGTGCTGAATGAACACAAAAAATGTGTGTGCCAATATTTTACCATATAGTGCAAATATTGTTGAAGGCAGCGAAATGAAACGGCTAGACAATTTAACCATGATTCACGCTTCAGGATAAAAAGTAGGATGTTCATCACACCTGCACAAGTCATCACAGTATTGAGTTCTCTAACTACAGACACGTTTATAATTTATGTGTAGTAAAGTCAGTAACATCAAAAGTAAATACAATGAAAGCCTGTGTATGACTAAAAAGAGCCATTTGAAACAGGATTTTTCTGATTTAGAATTCTATCTTTAACATAAATTAAGTTCCCACAGTCGTTGAAACAAATATATGTAAAATAAATGCTCCAAATAAAGTACGCAACAATTTTAAAATGAGTTTACGAAAAGTGAAGTGCGAGAGAAAGATATTTTTATGTTTCTTGTGGAACTGATATTTAAAATGAAAAGTTTATAACATGTTTGTAATGTGGAAATTACAACATTAATATTCATACATTAAAGATGTACTTTTAAACAAATTTTTTCCACATTGTTTTAAACAAAATATCCACATTGGTTCAAAACTCAACACCATTTTTGAATACAGATCATAGTAAATCACTATTTGAGTATTAGAATAGAAAAGTAATTGAAATAATAGTGATCCTTTTTAAAACACTGCGTTCACCTTGTTAACTCCAATAAATGAATACAAAATTCGTCTTAAACTAAAATTCGACAGGCTACTACCATTTAAATCGCTTCCTTCGGTGCTCTCCCCCTCAAATATTACGTTACTTAGAAACTTGCTTGAAATGTCTCGTTCGTAGTAGCGATGCGACATGGATGTCTAATTTTTCAAAACATCGATATTTTTTGTAGCAATATCCATGTTTTCAACATCAATATATTAAAGCCAACGTGTGTAACATCGACGTGTGTTCTATATCTTTACGTTTCTCCTCCCTTAATTGTACGTACATAGAAACAAATACACTAAAAGAGAGCAAATAATTAACAGATAAAACACTCTCAATGAACTGTCAACAAATAGAAAATCAAACAGGTAACATCAATTCAGCTCACTGCTAGTAGGTATTTCGGAAAGCCCGTAAATTCGATTTCAGTTCCATTCAGAATACCCGCGATGACGTGCTGATGCGAAACAAGACCGGATGAAATACAGTACATCGAAAACGACGCACCGGCAAATTGCTTGGAAACGCGCCAATCATGCAAGAGACAAAAAAAAAAAGAACGGGCTTCGCAGTAACCCGCTCAGTAAGCGGCATATTTTACGAAGAGGCGCACCAGCAGCTGTAATGAAAGTCAAGAATACTCAGGAGCAATTTCGCTCCGGGAGGAAGCGGGAGGAAGCGGGCGGGGCGTTACTGAGCACGTTCGGCTCCGGGAGGCGGCGAGACGCTCATCGTCGAGTTTTCATCTCGCGCGCGCGTCATCTAGTTTAGGAAGCCGATAACGCGCTGGCACGGGGCAATCTGCTGCGAGGCGGCGTGTGCGGCGTCTTCGCGAGGTGCGCGGCGAGCCGGTTGCTGAGAGGACACGCCCCCTTCTGTCGGCTGCCGACGCAATCGTTCACTTCCTGTAGACGTGCGAGGCGTGGCAGCTGTGTTTACGGTGAACGCGGAGCGACAGGAAGGCATGCACGGCACAGTGGTAGAATCTAATAGTATTTGGGTGCAAACTAATTCAATTGGGGTATTCTCACCACGTGGGTTGATTTCTTATATTTTTCTTCAATAAATGTTTTTTACCTCGATTTGAATTTTAGACCATTATTCGTTTCTCAGTTTTCGTGGAGTGATAGGAAGGCATGCAGGGCACAGTGACAGAATCTAATAGTATTTGGGTGCAAACTAATTCAATTGGGGTATTCTCACCCCGTGTGTTGATTTCTTATACTTTTCTTCGATAAATGTTTTTTACCTCTAATTGAATTTTAGACCATTATTCGTTTTTAAAAATCATGAAACAACAAACTATTTCACGTGGATGTTTGTAATTAGATTTTTATTTATTGGCAGAGAAGTTTCCGTGGAGTGATAGGAAGGCATGCAGGGCACAGTGGTAGAATCTAATAGTATTCGGGTGGAAACTAATTCAATTGAGGCATTCTCACCACGTGTGTTGGTTTTTTATATTTTTCTTCGATAAAATGTTTTTTTTACCTGGAATTAAATTTTAGACAATTTTTTGTTTTTAAAAATCATAAAATAACAAACCATTTCATGTGGATGTTTGTAATTAGTTTTTGATTTATTGGCAGAGGAGTTTTTGCGTCGATTGCATTGCTTTCGCTAGATTGAAATTCATACACTTCTGTGAGAACTGTTCCGCGAGGGCACAATTTTCTGCTAAACATGGGATTCTTGATCAGGTCGCGATACTCACTCATTTTCCCTGGGCTTTTCGCTAACTACCCTCCATTTATTCCCTTTATTTACATCCCACCCTCATTACCGCTCACTCACGTCCCTAATTAATTTATCACCTTTCACAACAGCTCATTGACTTTCACAAATTCATTTCCTCTTTCTCACTGACCTTCAATCACTTCCTCTAATTCATTTACCTTCCATCACTACCTCTCAATCGTTTTCCCTAATACATATCCCCTCTCACTATCCTTCACTCACGTCACATAATTCGTATTACCTGCTTCACTATCCTTCTAACATGTCTCTGATTCATTTCCCCTCCATCACCACCCTTCAATTACTTCCCCAAATTCGTTTCATCTTCCTCACTATTCCTCCCTTAGTTTTCCCAATTCATTTTCCATCTTCACAATAATTTTCCCTAATTTGTTTCCCCCTTCACTATCTTTCATTCACTTCACCTAATTCATTTTCTCTCCCGCACTACTCCTCTATCACGTCCTTGATTTACTTCCCCTCCTTCACCACCTTTCAATTACTTCCCCTGATTCGTTTCCCCTCCCTCATTACCTCTCTCATTTCCCCTAATTCACGTTCCCCTCACTACCTCACTAATACATTATTAATTCGCTCACTATCCCTCAATCACATTTCTCTTTCCCATTACCTCTCACATCACTTCCCCTAACTCATTTCCCCTCGCTCACAACCATCAACGCACTTCCTCCGGCTCACTTCACTTCGCAGTCGCGTCCCCGTCTTTTCACTTCCTCCTCCCCCTTTCTTTGCGCCTCTTCCCTTTACACTATCCCTCACTATCACTTCATTCATTCGCTCACTACACCTCTATCACATTTCCCTTCCTCATTACCTCTCACTCACTTCCCCTAATTCATTTCCCCTCGCTCACAACCAGCAACTCACTTCCTCCGACTCATTCACTTCGCACTCGCGTCCCCTCACTCACTCTCCCTCTTTTACTTCCTCTATCCCCTTTCTTTTCTCCTCTTCCCTTTACACTACCCCCTCACTATCGTTTAACTCGTTCACTACACCTCTATAACATTTCCCTTTCTCATTCCCTCTCGCTCACTTCCCCTGATTCATTTCCCCTCGCTCACAACCATCAACTCACGTCCTCCGGCTCACTCACTTCGCAGTCGCGTCCCCTCTTTTCTCTTCCTCCTCCCCCTTCTTTGCGCCTCTCCCTGGCAGCGCGCGGCCCGACTGTCCCTGGGAGCGGCGGCAGCGCCCGCGCGGTGCGCGCCGCGCGTCGTTGGGGCGGCGCCGCGCGCGTGATGAATGGGGCGCGTCGGGCGGCGCGGCGACTGCTCCCCGCGTGTAAATCATTAGCGGCGGCGCCGGCCGCCGATGCGCGCGCGCGCACGCCCGCCAACACCCGAAATTACACCGCGTAATCACAGGCGCGCGGAGAGGGTGGGGTGATCAGGGCGGGAGAAGTGAGGCAGGCGGGGCGGAGCGAGGTGGAGAGGAGGAGGGCTGAGCGGAGCGGAGCAGTGCGGTGTGGGCGGAGCGGGGTGGGGAATGGCGGGACGGGACGGGGCGGGGCGGGAGAGGACGCGGGGCTGATCGGAACTGGACAAACAGAGTGGGGCGGAGTGGGACGGGGCGGGACGGGGCGGAACGGGACGGGACAGGACAGTTTCGGACGGGACGGGATGATGCGAGGCGGGGCGGGGCGGGGCGAGGCGGGACGGGACGGGATGAGTCGGTTCGGGGCGGGGCGAGGAGGAGCGGGGCGAGACGAACATGATTGGGCGAACCGGATCGGGACAGGGTGGAACGGGGCGGGACGGACAGGACGGGGTGGAGGGAGGACAGAGGGGACAGGACAGATATGATGGGGCGGACCGGGGAGGGCCGGTACGGGGTGGGGTAGGCCGGGTGGCCGTGGGGAGGGGGGCGGAACGGGGCTGACTGGGCGGACGTGGCGAACAAAGTGGAGCCTACGTGGAAGCGGCCGGCACCGAAACGGGTTCATCGGCCCCGACGGCGGCAGATCGCCGAACTGGAGCCAGGATTCTTGCCGCGTTTGCGATGCTGGGTCCTCTCTTTCTCACATTATCGACAATGTTGGGCTGTAACACAGTAACCTTCTAGGCGGAATTCGTCCCTCGAGACATCGGAGAGGAGACCAGTGCTCTGTGGACTTCACTATGCAACGTTCAACGGATGTCAGCGATTGACGCGTCATGCGTTTATCGCAATCGAGTTCGAATAGTCTCTGATGACGAAAGATACACTGGCCACATCTTATAAAACAACGGAGAATTTAAGCTATCGTTTGGATGTTCATGAAATTGTAACTCGTACGTAGCTCCCGTGCTTTTTCTACACGTTTAAGTGATAACAGTTGTTACAACGAATAATTTCCCACGAAACTTGTTTTATAAATTTAACGCATTGATGATTATCAGCATTTACAAACATCAATATTCCTTTTCCGAGGTCAAATAGGTGTTACATTGTGGAACTGTTAGGTAATGTCTAAGTCTTTTTTAAGGGCGCCCCATATAACTCTTCTCTCAAATTGATATGGAAACATTTTTGATTAACATTTTATTTTCTGTGTTACACGTTAAATATTTGTTTATTCTCTTCATAAAGCATAATGCTTTTTTGATGAAGGAATTTGCCAGTAATTAAGAAATAATTTGTAAGTATATTTACTTCACTCTATGCGGTACAACCATTTTCATTACCGTTTATTTATTCCGTTTATTATTTGGAACTTTTCCAAAAATTAACATTGATATGTCTGATACATGCCAGACGTTTAAACTTTTATCCTCTTGCATTTTATTGCAGAATAAAGTAAATACGTGACTTACAAGATTCCATAAAAAGAAACTAGATATTACATCTAGAAGAATATTGCTTCTAGGTTTTCGTCCTATTTATTTGTCTATTTATCCTTACTAGATCTAAATTATTTTTTCTTGGATACGAAACATTAATCCCAGAAATAAGACAACGATTTTCATGAAACAATTTTTATATTAGTTTTAAATACGAAAAGAACGTCAGGCGTAAAAAGGACTTCGTAATGTCAAGACTGAATGTGCGCGAGAACAGTTCCGACTTGTATTACTATTTACTACATTCCCAAAGAAAACACTTCCCCGTCAAAGCGTTCAAAAGAACAAACAAGCCGCTATCCCAAAATACCCTTCATTCTAATGCGACTTGAGTGCGACAGGCTCGACAAGTTTCGAATGTCTGGCACTCGCTCGCGACAGATGTCACAATCTTAAAATATCAAACAACCGGAGGCGTCCAAAAATACTTCGTTACAGCTCATTTCATTTTGACATTTCGCGACATCGATACGATGCTTAAAAATACAAGCTGGCGTTTTACAAATGAAAAAGGCCATGCGTGCGCAAAAAAAATGTGACAGAAGCCATTACTAAATTTGAAAATCGAGTGCTGTAATTTCACGGCACAAATAATATTGAATCACATTTCATGCAACGAAATCGTGCACTAATAGTCAATTGACTGAGAAATATATTCGTTCTGTTCAGAGCTGAACGCTGCAGTTAAACGCTGTCGGAGGTGAATAAAGTAATAAAAAGGAGTGCGTAATGCAGGAATAAAAACGAGAGAATAGTATGAAAAGGGACAATGTTTCAAAAACTGAAAATGTGAAACTATTATCAATATTATAGAATCAAGCAAATATGTAGAAATGATATTCAAGTTGAATGTCATGATTTCAATGTTTCTTACTCTGTAGAGTTGTTTACATTTTACTTTAGACTTTGTATTTCCTTTAATATTTTTTTTCTTTGCAATAACACAGAAAACACACATACATCACCTTGTTAATACTATTAGGAACCCCCTCCAATATTCTGAAGGCTTTTGTTGTGTCAACCTTCGACAATCAATTACTAGGTAAATTGAAAAATATACGAAACACTACATTATAATTTAAAACAAGATACTGATTATGATTTGAAAACGGTTCAAACAAAATTGTCATTTCGATAATCATTACTGCCAGGGCTTAGTATATAGAATATTTAACTAATGTTTAATATAATTCAGATACAAATACTAAAATGAGCTATAAAATATTCATTTCCTGGATAAAATATTGTTTTCTTTTTTGTTGTTCACACTCATTCAGATGTTCCATTTTCCACAGTTTCATATCATGACTATTGTACATATCATCTTAATATTCTCTTCTTCACTGAATTATTACGTTTTTCTTTACAAGTCTCTTCATTTAAAATACTTATGAATGAAGCACTGAGAGCACAAGCGGACTAATGATTAACAGTAACTGATAACATACATACATTGACATTAACTGATAACATAACGCTATATTTAATATCGTATTACGTTATAAGTTAGTGTCATAATACGTGTCATAATGCTAGCTCATAATACGATAATATATCGTATTATATTATCAGTTAATGTTCAATAACACAGTTCACAAAGAATGTGGGTTAGTCCGCTTCTGCTCTCAAGTGCCTGCAATATTCTCCACGCCAATACTTTCACTATTGCCTCGTCGCGACGCAAGCAACAATCTACTACCTCCATCGCCACCCACTCCGCCTCCCAACCGTCTAGTTCTAGCTCACACTTCTCAAGTGTTTCGCCAACCTGCAACACAATCCTCCACCTCCAAACCGGTCGAATATCTAAAGTTCCCAGCGCGATTCTAATTTCCTCTCGCACGCCGCACGCAGTAGACGGGCAAAGCCCGCTCCACCCACCACGGACCGTCGCGAAACTAGTTTTATGCAGTTGTCGCTCGCAAGGCGCACGCGAAATACGAACACGGCCAGCACTCGCGTAGCCTCCGGTACGCAAATTAAGGCGCTCGGAACAGCGGAGAAATTGTTAATTCAAAGTGCCTTGGTTTCTATGCAAATGGCAATATTTCAGCGAAAACATTTTACTGGTTATTAATGGAGACAGCGGTGCCTGCGAGCGCCGCAGCGCCGCGCCGTCGTCGTCGGCGGCGGGGGAATAAATGCCAACGCCGCGACAAACACGGGCAAAGCGGAGGAAAAACGTGCGCTAAGAGAGGAGGGGACGGGGGCGGCGGCGGTACGAGAAGAAGGGTCTTGGAAACAGGGGTTGGTGGACTGCGGCCACGAGAGAAATGATTATCGTGCGCACGTGCGCCGAGTGTGTATGTGTGTGTGTGTGTGTGTGTGTGTGTGTGTGTGTGGGTGGGTGTTTGAGTGAGTGTTTGTGAGTGTTTGAGTGTGTGTGAGTGTTTGAGTGTGTGTGTGTGTGTGTGGGGGGGTGTTTGAGTGAGTGTGGGTGAGTGTTTGAGTGTGTGTGTGAGTGTTGAGTGTGTGTGTGAGTGTTTGAGTGTGTGTGTGAGTGTTTGAGTGTGTGTGTGTGTGTGTGAGTGTTTGAGTGTGTGTGTGTGAGTGTTTGAGTGTGTGTGTGTGTGTGAGTGTGTGCGAGTGTTTGAGTGTGTGTGTGAGTGTGTGTGAGTGTTTGAGTATGTGAGTGTGAGTATATGTTCGCGAGTACGTGTGTGAGTGTGTGATGTAAGTACGTGTGTGCGCGCGTGAGTGTATGTGTGTGCGTGTGAATATGTGTGTGAGAGTATTTGATGTGTGTTTATTTGTGAGTGTGTGGGTCTGAGTGTTTTTGTGCGCGCGCCCGTGTATTTCAGTGCCTGCATGCTTGTCAATGTGTGTGCGTGCGTGAGCGGATGTGTATGCGTACGTACGTGTGTGTGTGCGCGCGCTTATATGTGTGAGTGTTCCTGTCCATTCGTACGTGTGTGTCAGGGCGAGCGAAATACTTCCGCACACGGTATTCTTGTTCACTATCGGAATAGTAATAGTTCACGTCACAAGGATGTTCGACACTCGGAATGCAACACTTTCGGCCGTGTCTGTCGAGACACGTTTGACTCTACACTGATACTTTACTTTCTTTTTAATATTCCAACCCGTCTCCATTATGTCAACTGTCAGAAAAAAATTACCTTGGACACTAGAGCCCCGAAGGCTCTTGATATTTAGACAAGCAAGTACGCTGTAGATTTTAAAAAGAAAAAAAAGAAAGCGTAGAGCTTCTTACGAGTAAAGCTGTAATTAAAAAATGTGAACAAAGCGTCAACAAAATTAATACATCAGAAATATGAAGAAATGTATAAATGAAAAACTGGAACACTTTTGTTCATAAAATAATATAAATAATGATAGCGTTGTTAATGGGTTTTATTCATTGCAAACTTATCAGAGTTGAAAAGTGCTGCCTACTACAGTTCGAAGACATTGTTATTACATGAAATTAAAGTAATATCGTAACTGTCGATACTTTGTGAATCATCATATTTTCTACATTGCATTTCCAATTTTCTAAATTTGCATAACTGATTTAAAGTTTCCTCCTGACTGTTGTTTTTTGCAGCGTCGTTAGTTGCCATGTATTTAGAAACAAGCCATGGTGTCAAACTCAGAAGTACGTACGTACTGCATATTTGCCATCAAGGCATTTTTTTCATCCACTAACTCCATTTGAAATGCGCGAGACATGGAAACTCCACACTTTACTTCGCAAATAAATTGCTCTGAGTTCTCTCTGGCCCGTATATACAATACAAACGTCGACAAGATGCATACTCTCAAAATGCTGTAGCATTCACCAACCCATAGATCTACAATGGCCGAAAACAAATTACTCTGACCTTTATTCTACGATTATTATTCTATAATATTAGCACGATAATTCTAGAATAGAGGATAGTGATAACCGTGAAAATAATAGGACATTTTGTGAAGCATTCTTAAACTAGTGAGTGCAACTTAATAAATTCGTGACTACAGGTCCAAAAAAGAATAATTGATATTTACTTCTTTTTAGTTAACTACAACGCAAGATAGACCATGAAAAATACAAGGTGTCCGGGGAAGAAACGTCGAAACTACGAAAATAAGCTAAGATAATTCTAAGCATATTTTGTCTAATACACTACGTGGATATCCCGAATGATTGAGCCGCAATAAGCACTCAAAAGTTGGTTTGAAAAATTGATTTCTAGGAAACAATTTGCATTATAAAAGCATAGAAACACTCCAGAAACATAAAAGTTGTTTATTATTTTGAAAGGAAATGAATATATTTGTTCAGAAAGAAAAATTGATAAAACCGGCAAGGAAGTGCACAACTAACGTGATTTTAGTTGCAACTATTTTTTTTGTATCTTTTTGCCGTCACATTTTTGTTCAGCAGCAATTTGTTTCATAGATCTCATTACGAGAACAGTAGACTTTTGAAAAATCTATCGAGACCTCAAAAATGGCACCTGCCAGGAGGCGAGCCGCGCGCGACCCCCCCGAGCGCCAGGTTGGCAGCCCTGCCGCCGGAGAGCGCGGCGCGCTAATCCGCAATCAGACGGAAAGTGGGCGTGGCCGCGCAATTCCGCGAGAGAGCGCTGCCGCCGCCCGCCGGTGCCGCCGCGGCTGCTTCGCGGGAAGATCAGAGGCGCCGCGCCAGGCGGAAGCGAGAGAGCGAAAGGGATGGGGGAGGAGTCGGGGAGGGTGAGAGGCCGGGGAATGCTTGAGAGCGAGAACTCGAATGGGGAGGATGCGGGGGCGCAGACGTGGAGCAGGTATGGTCGCGGGCGCGGAGCGGGCGGGGAACGGGCGAAGGACGAGCGAAGCACGGGCGGGGAACGGGCGGAAAACGGGCGGAGAACGGCGTGGAACAACGGGCGGGGTGGGCGGGGCGGGCGGGGGTCGGGCGGGGATCGGGCGGGGGTCGGGCGGGGGTCGGGCGGGGGTCGGGCGGGGGTCGGGCGGGGATCGGGCGGGGATCGGGAATGGGATCGTGCGGGGTGGGCGGGGCAGGCGGCAGGCGGGGATCGAGCGGGGCGGGCGGGGATCGGGCGGAACGAACGGGGAACGGGATGGGAACGGGCAGAGCGCGGGCGGGGCACAGAAGTGGAAGGGGCGGGGGCAGCATGGCGTCGCCCCATCAAAAGGCAGAAGTGGTCGCGGCGACACGAGTGGACAAGGTGTAACGAGAGCTTTGGTATCGAAGGAGGAAGCTTAAAAATGATATATTATTACACACGACGATAAAGATTATTTAATAAACAAATTAAGACCACCTGGTTGCAGACAATAATTATTGGAAACATTTTCTTGCAACATATTATATTTTGGCAGAAAATTCAAGCCATCATCGGGCATTTCTCAATGCAAAACCCTCAATTCTGTAATGTAATATTTATAACATCTATGTTCATAAACCATTTTCTCAAAATTTACCTCATATTCTTCCGGAAGAAGAAATCCCCTTCAATGTACAAATGAGCTTGGCTGTCCAGGTAACGCCGCGCCGAAGGCTGTAGTGCCGACGTTTCGACCATCTTGTCGTGGTCTTCCTCAGGGCTGGCCTGCGCGGGAGTGGTCAGCACTCGGGTTTATACATATGAGTAGGGGCAGATTTCGGTTGGTTGAACCAGCCGGCCAATCAAAGGCCGACTGTCAACTGCGATAGGGGGTCAAATTGGACGTCACAGCGCGTGATCGAACGGCACGAACGCATACATAAACCCAAGCGTTGACCACTCCGGCGCAGACCAGCCCGGAAGAAGATCACGACAAGATGGTCGAAACGTCGGCACCACAGCCTTCGACGTGCGTCACCCAGACAGACAAGGTCATTCGCATGACTCTGGCCGCGAAAGCCTATGACTTCCTTCAATCTAGCGGCACTTCTTCTTTAGACCACATCGAAAAAGACGACAATATCAATTATTTTTTATTTCAACACATTTTTTCCCTATACGCCATTATTTTGTTTTTCAATCTTCATTAACAGTTTCTCCCATACCTTTAGGTTTCGAAGTGAGTTTCGAAGAATTTTGAATTACTGGGTATTAAGGGAAATTCTGTGTATACGCTCGTAATATTAGTGTTGATGATACGTACTTGCTTTTGCTTCTTAATCCAAAAAATGGACTCCATTCGTTGTTTCAATGAGAGTATTTTATACTCTCCACTATTCTTCTTTTAACTTTTTTTGACCTGCACTATATAATCCCTCTGGATTTACCACCCTCACTTTTCTGCCCGCACCCCCCAACACCCATCTATTTCGCATCTCTCCTTTTTCCACATCCTCATCTCGTACTGCCGTGAGCCCAAAAAATCGGTTCTTTTTTTTTTTTTTTTGCACGTGCCGCAATTTGGTGTTCCTTTCAGAGTGATTTTTCGATCTTGCTCGACCCGCTAGCGGATAAACACTGCGGATATTGGCGAGCCCGCGGCAAAGCGTTTGCCAGTGCACGCCTGCCGGCGGGTAGTGCTTTTTGCAAGCACAACAGATGCCGCAGGAGAGATATGGCGCGATGCTCTCCGGGCTCGCAACACCTCCGTTCGCTGAGGGGTTTTCTGGAATCGAACTCGCATTTTTTTATTGCGTGTGCGAAGCAGAATACACATGAAATTTCGTTTTGTTTGCAACAAAAGCACTATTTTCTTCATAAATAGCTTTTTTAAAATTTTTAGTGTGAACAGTAGATTAAAATAAAGAACAAATTTAATAATTATAATTGTTTTACGTGTTGTCTCTAATGTTAAGCGTTTTAGGTTACATCTCTATTTAGTATTGTAAAGCCTTACCTCGCTGTATGAGAAAATGTAAAATAAAAAAAATACTATCGTGTTGCAAATCCGAAAAAATACAAACATTGTATCTTCCGTTTTTACGACAGAATCTATAGTACTTCTGTAGTCGGTGCAATATCCGTACGATACACCACCGAAAATTCGTTTTGACACTTCTGAGCTTTTAAAAAAGAGGCTATTCATGGTTTGACTTCTGCGATTCCTTGTGACTTACCTTCAGTTTTTAGATGACATCTAGTTGCAAAATTAGGGCATTAAAAAATAATGTATTATAAGGAATACAGCCCCTACATGTGTAACATGTTATAATTCTTCCTAACCGGTGAAAACTCATTTGAAATAAACATTTTCTTCAGAGTTTTCAGTAAAATTGAAGAAGTAAACAACGAAATATGGAAAGAAAGTCTAACCATGTAAACAAAAAGGAAAGGAAGAACATACTACATAGTTCACTTTCCTCAGTTAAAGTGCAATGCATAACAAGACAAATGACGAAAAGAAAGTTCTTAATATTTTAAATTGCCTTGTAAAAATGCAAAGGTTCAATAAAAGGCATTTATGATTTCACATATTATTTTATTTCTTCAAAAGTTTAGATAGAAAAGACAAATAACAAGTACAATTTCTCATAAATACGTCGCTCACTCTCATCACGTTGGAAACGAACCGATTGTGGAGTTGAACGTGAACAACCCAGCGAGAATTCGTCAAAACTGAGACGGCGAGAGGCGACAGAAAATATATAATACTAATGTGTAGACTACATATACTGAAGGATTAGGAAATTAGATATAACAGTTTATTATCTACGGGTTTTCTATTTCTGTATATGTATATGAAAAGATGTCATACGGCATCTTCGGCAGATCACAATCTGATGCTTTCAAGGAAAAGTCATGAACCTGACGAACACATATGCACACGGGGTTGCCTAACAACCAGTGGCATATACCATCTCGAGAAAAACCATAGGGCTGAAGATGGCTAAAAGACTTGGTCGAAACATTGCCTGGTTTTAATGGATATTTAAAACAATAAATCTCGTAAATAAAAAACTGAATGTTTTTAATTGAAAAAGGGAGTTTTTTTAAAATAAATATGTATGAAATTTCGTTATATTAAATTTCCCACTCTCAGTTCATTGGCGAAAAGTAATTTTTTACCCCTGTACATGCCCTAGAAGCTCACAATAATTTGTTCTGTATACATGTGCATTCAAATAATAACACAGAGCGGCATAAGGGATGCAATAGACCCAGAGGACAAAGGCCAAGCTACAAGACTCTCCAGGGAACGCCAACTTCTCCCGCGTGGATGCCCGGGGGGGGGGGTGAATTCCGGCAGGCGGGGACGAGAGTCACACCACACCAGCCATCCGTGCCTCACGCCGCGTCAGCAGAACGTCCAACGGGGACGGGGTCGCGTCCGACAAACATCGTCACCCGCGGAAACAAGCGAGAGCTGCGTCCGTCACGTATCACCCGTCGCGTGTGATCTGCGCGCCGCCGCCGCCGCCATCAGCCCGTCCTGGCCCACGACCACGCGTCCCGAGAATGGACGGCAGCACGCTTCACGCCCTCCACTCTGACGCTCACTCACGCTCTCCGCGCCGGGGCGCGTTATCGCGCACACGTTCTCTCACTCAGTTGAGACAACTCTCACACAGTTCTCACACTCAGGAGAGAAAATATTGGCAACGATGTCGCATCCCTAGCAGTTACTCGCATCCATCCGTCGTCTTTTGTCTTCTTGTGCATTGCACTTTAACCCAGGAAAGTGAATTACGTAGTATGTTCTTCCTTTGAGTACTTGTTTGGTCTTTCTTTCCATATTTCATTGTTTACTTCTTCAATTTTATTGAAAACTCTGAAGGAGTTACTCGCATCCATAGTAGTTATTCGCATACCTAGTAGTAGTAACGATTAGGAGTCCACTGGTATAGTAACTACTAGGAATGCGACAACGATTCCGATATTTTCAAAATATCTTTTTTTCTATAAAAAACATAGACGTTTTAAACATCGGTATATTGAAGTAGATGATTTTTGAACATGGATGTTTTGTGCTCGATGTTTTCACATCGTCGATGTTTTGTTCGTGGATGAAACATTCCCATGATCATAATTTTGTGAAAGTTAAAATATGAAATTACTGATGGTACCACTGTCTGCCTAAGTGCTGGAAGCAAACGAAAGCGGTTTGTTTTACCTTCATCCAGCAGACTATCCCTCTCTCGAGGTATGACTAATGTTTTGGTATTTTCTTAATCTTTTCTCGTATTTCGCAAATAGGAAGGCAATTTACTTCGCTTTGAATTAAATTTTAATTATAAATTGAACAACATATGGCCGGTGTCAGATTAAATTTTGTTGCACACGAATTAAATGTTCGAGGTTACTAAACCACCTTTAAAATATCGATGTTTGGCAACATCGATGTTTTGTTGTCAATGTCGCTTCATTATGGCGTATACATAGTCAAAAGTCTCCCGTCTCTACTAAGTCTCTACTAAGATATTACGACGTCACACACTCTGCTGTCTGCGAATATTTATTAAAAAATAATATTAAACGAACAATGTTAATTCAAATACGTTTTCTAATTGAAATATTTTACAATATATATGATTGTTGAAACAAAGTATCGACATAATTTTGGAAGAAAAGTGAATATGAAAATTAGGCTAAAACGGATTCTTTCCTTCACGATTCATAACAAGTTCAGTTCTTTTGATATCTTATACCTCGTATTCCACAGTTTTTGAATCAATAAGAGAGCTCAGGTTCATCATATTCAGTGAACGACAATACTTTTACACATTTGAACTCATGCAAACAAAATTATATTTAAAGAGGTTTATGAATTTTTGATAGTAAAATACGCATGTCCTTAAGTGGTTCTTTGTATCTGTAATTATAAACGAAAAGTTTGATTTCCCATCTCTCATTTTATACTCTACTTCAGACCATAGTGACAAAATATTCCCAAATGTTCATTTTTCTGTCGAGAATCAATTATCTTTTATATTTATTTTTCTTATTTTTACTTTACAATTTCTTATCACTTCAGCGCGTTTATCATATCCCGGAACCCAAGTGAGAGCGCGGCTTACGGAATGTGTCAAGTAAATTTCAAATATTTTTGAAAGTACATTGTTGCAATTTTTGAAATGTATTGCAAACACGGTTAATTCTTCACTTATTACTCGAGAGTTTTCTGTTTTTCTAGCATTTATTGCGGGATAAGTTGGTACAGAATCAGTTGATATGAAGGATGAGAATGAGACAAAAAATAGAAACAAATGGTAAGAGAAGGAAGTTAATTAGTTACTTTCTATATTTATTCCAATAAAAACAGACGTTTTCGCAAATTTACTTCTTTGAGTGTTTTCAGCTCACTTTTTTCGTGTTTACACATGAAAAATATTTGTCACACATGTACGTCCGATGTTGATGAGAATTTCAAATGTCACAGGTTTCATATTGTGATTCACTTCCGTGCTCACTGTAGGTAACATCTTCTGAATCATCTGTTTTTCATTAAAATACACTTCTTCTTTTTTGTATTCGATCAAAAGTTTTGAAATTCAATCATTTTGTCAAAAATCTTCCCTT
This sequence comes from Acheta domesticus, assembly GCA_031308135.1. Taxonomy (NCBI): domain Eukaryota; kingdom Metazoa; phylum Arthropoda; class Insecta; order Orthoptera; family Gryllidae; genus Acheta; species Acheta domesticus. Next base: position 102,175,593 of record JAHLJT010009355.1, on the reverse strand, counting down.
GAACCATAAATAATATTGTTTATAAGAAAATAGCTTTAATGTACAAGGATAAAACAATTTATTCCTACAGAATTCAAGCACAAAGATGGTTGTAAAACTCAAAATCTACGCGGAGCTCAGTACACGCTAGACTGTCCGTCGATGATTAATGCAACAGTAATTTGATGCGAGAGCAAGTGAGGACATACAAGCTTCACACACGCAGCCTAAACTACAGTAAAATTTTGCACGAAGATATAATGGATATCGGCTCATCTTTTGAAAACGACGCAACAATATCTATAGATGACGCTCGCTATGCCCCAAAGCGCAGAGAAGGGTTATGAACAAAGGAACCTAAAGACGTGAATGTATTACCTTACTAATAATATCTCGAATCTTCGGTTGTAAAACTTGTGTGAAAAGTTCTTTTGAGCTATAACTTGGCACAAACGTCAAGACTAAGATCTATTAGCGTTGCTTGTAAGATGATTAAAATCGGTGGAGGTGTCGAAGAGATACACAGAATTTTGAATCCAAAAATCGGGAAGTCTGCCTGTATGATGAAGGGGCCAAAACCTCTCTCAGATTACAAGTTTTTGATCTAAACATGGGTAAATGCTGTTCGCCAGAAGTAATATCTAGTTGTGCCGTCACGGGGATCATTAAGTTTTTTATTTTTATTTTGGGAGTTACTTCGCATGAAGCCCCTGGTAACTTAACATAGCCTTTACAAATTATTCTGGAAAATAGATGAATTTTTTTTTCAATTCTTTGCTCTAATAGAAGATCGTACATTATTATTAAAACCTCAAAAATTTTGAAAATTTCAAAAGTTCTCGTTTAATTTCGTACCTCATCTATACTTCCAATATCAAAGTGTAACTTTTATTTCTCAATCCAATTTATCCTTCAAATTTAGGTCTTTAAAAAGTGTCGTACATGATTTTGAAAGATATGAGTTGTTGAGTAATAACACTAGGGGAAAGAAAGTTTCGTTATGCCGGACATTCCCACTAATTGTAATGATATGCGCAACATTTTCAATAAATGTTTCTTTCAGAGTGTTAAACTTCTCATTTATCCTTATTATATTTTGGAAATCTAACAACTCAAGCAAGTGAGATTTTCTCATAGAAGTCTCATTTGTTAGTTGTTAAAAGAGCCATCAAAGCGATCGAAACACGACAAATAACGAAAACGAAATATCGGAAAAAGCTCGCCTAACAGTAGTCCGCGTTCATTATTCCGAATCGAGTGTCGTTTGCAATTGGCATTGTTCATTAAAACGCTCGAGAGGTGATCATTTTATACGTATGTGTTAACGATGTTTTTTGACCGTTCGTAACGAAGTAGGATAGTATCAATCACATCACACGGTGTCGAATAACTCATTTAACTCTCACGTTAGTAACCTCCCATTAAGAATAGGCAAGTACTAATAAGTTACGCACTCACTTTAGGTGGTACGGAAAATGAGATTCGCTTTTAAATTTCCAATCATTCATCAAACGTTTGTATCGATTTGGAATTCCAAATGCGCAGTTGCTTTGTGAAAAGCTGACTTTTGTGGCACGTGTCAGAATTCACGTGTAATAGGAAATAAAAATGAAATCGATCAAAACGAGTTTTCGCAATTTTGCAAACATTTCAAGGTATTTCGTACTGAAAAGCTTCTTGGTTGTTTCATTGAGCTTGATATCTATTAACATTGTATTCTTTAAAAAGTTGAATTCAATACATTTGCAATGCAAACAGGTGAATTGGCTATAAACATGCCGTACGTATATGACCAACATATCAACGCATTCTCCATAGCTCATATGATCAGCTTTCAAGCTTTATGAAATTAGTTCCAAGAGGTTTGAAATCAGTTTAAACAATTCATTTAAGATTCTTTTCGCGAAGTTCAAAAATAAAACATTCGCATGAAAATGTAATTTTAACACATCAGTATATAGTTAAGTTTTCTTGTCTGTTAATAATGTACAGAGACAATAATGCACGTCTAAAGTTCAGCTCTTGTTTTTGGCATTTAGTTTTATTATTAGATGAACAAAATAATAAATAAATGTCTAGAATAAGAAGAAACATTCTTATTTTAATGTTTGAGAAATCGCTGAATAAAACGAGCAGAAAAATATTAAGTACAGGAAAAAGAGAATTTTCTTTTCTGATTACTTCTGAAATTCTTGAACTTTTCAACAAAACGTCAGTGAAAATATTAATAATAACAATAATAAGATCATTTATGAGCATAATAAATACTTATCAGTCTATAATTATTAAGATTGTTCCAATATTGGACACAAAATATACTTTCAACATTTTTTATCTTTTTATATTTTTCCTTTAAAAACAATTTCAGTTCGATACAGAAAGAATTTTATTGATATTTACACCAATAATGAATTCCTATTCTACGAAAGCAGATTTCTTGCCAACATTTTGCTTGATTGTTTTTAGTGAAATGCCAAACCATTTTACGCAAAATAAAAACTTTTAATAGTGTCACATTTCATTCCGCAAAATCATAACAAATTATTGTTAACATTACAAAATGTTGCACTCGAGTCTCATGAACTGTCTGAAACGAAATGCACAAAATTCCATTACAAAAAAAAAAAAACCGCACGCTACCCCACGTTATCCGAAACATCCATCAACCGCGCATTTGAACGCGCTATAGAAATAAAGTACGAGCCCCAAGACCCGCGGCGCGCTCGACAAAGAAACAAAGGGCAGACATCACACGCGGGCGCAACAACATCACCGAATATCCCATTAACACCCAACGCAACGGGCGCTCACAAAAAAAAAAAACGCCAATAACAGTCAACACTGCGAATACTACAACACGATAAGCACCCACGCAGCGCCAACACATTTATTCCGTTTCGCACTCCCCAAACCCACCGGGCTCACCCCCCCCACCCTTTGGGGGAGTGGGAGGGTGGGGGTGTATTGTTCTCACCCTCCGACGCCCACCACGTGTCGCGTGGCGTTATGAGCGGTTGCTGCTACTGCTGCTGTTGCCGCTGCTGCTACGTGGTGACCCGACGTCATGTCAGCCGCCGGCCCCGCCCCCTGTCGGTTGCTCACCCGCACGCGTCAGAGAGTCGACGCCGTGTTTTCGGCGCGCTCCGACAATGCGCGCGCCATGGTTGGAGTGGCCCGCGGGGCGCGAAGCAGTGAGCCGGCGGATGAGGCTGGCGGCGGAAACCGGTATAGAAGAATTCACGTAAGAACAAGCCAAAGTGACAGTTCGCTAAACAAGTGAACATCACATGTAATTCAGAGAAGTATCCCTCCGCCGCGGCAGCTGTTGAGAAACACGTGCACCAGTACGCACCTTTCATTCAAGACTCAGTTTTAAAATAAACATAATACTTATCACGCAAAAAGTAAATTCCATATAATGTGTATAAAAAAAATAGTTTTTTACAGAATAGCACATATCACTGCACTTCCTAATTTCAATTATTTCTCGTGACACTATATTTTCGTCGGACGAAGACATCACAAAAGGAAGCGTCGAAACCATTTACAAGTTAGCCAACTGCAAACGAACGAATCGAGGAAGGAGAGTTCAATGGGATCAAGGACACAACGACCACAGAACCTTCGGTCATGTTGCCAGCGCTAGCTGTCAAAATTGCTTGTTCTTACATGAATCTCTCTTTAGAGACATGAAACCGTGGACTTACGCAACGGGAGTCAGTATCTACTTGACTGTTCGGTAGACGCCTTAACCAATCATTGTTTATACATATTAAATTGAACCGACTTAGCTCGTAGAACCATAGTATTTATTATCTACTTTGCTGTCCCGAAGACACCGTGTCCTAGGCATACTTGCCATCGGCCGATATTCTAAGACACTCCTCATGGCGAAATGTATGCGTTGTCTTGACATTTCGCCCTGATGAAGGTTGCGAAATGCCGGCCGAAACGATGGCGAATGTGTCTAGGACGTGGCGTCTCCCGGACAGCCAAGTAAAAACACATACGGTAGAGAGGTATTCGGTCGCTGGCAAGCACGCGGGAGGATGACCTGAGTTGATTTGCTATTTATTGGCTCTGGGTGCGTCAATTATAATAGTGGTTAGTCCCGTAAGTGTAGTACAGGGGATGATTGTGTTCCTCCCCCGCTGGAAGGTGAAATCTAGCGCTGACATACAGAGTCTCCCAGTACCTAATACAGGTATCTCCAGCAGCAAAGCATTCCCCCTCCCATCCGGGGCAACCTTTAAGGTCTCGGAATGACTCTTGACATTAGTAGTATAGTGCTTGTGTGTGTGTGTGTGTGTGTGTGTGTGTGTGCTCGCGTTAATTACAGACACCATAGAAATTACCAATCAGATCAGTCGGCCGCTAGAATTCTCCCCCAGAAAGTTGTTGAATTCGTTCCAGCTATCTAGCTAGTGCCGTACGTCACTGTCGGGACGTGAATGCGAAGACCTTCCAAGTATTAATGTCGCATATGCAATGTCGTCTCTGGTTTACAGCCTACTACAGTATTGACATTTCAATTCCGATTTTCGACCGCGTACATTCAGACACGTGCTCACTGCCCTCGCCGAAGGTCGTCGCAGCCAATCGTTGACTCCATCAAGAGAGTGCGCCAGCGAACAGCACCAACACCGCCCCCTCTCCTCGCCGCAGCCAACATGGCCATGATGTTGCAGTGGACACCGGGCGCAGCGGAATTGACTGCCCGACGTCCGCGCGTGTCTATGTATGTACTTGCACATGTGTGTAAGAGAGAGAGAGAGAGAGAGAGAGAGAGAGAAGAGAGGGAGAGAGAGAAAGCAGGGTAGTAAGGAGGAGCAGAAAGAAATGAGAGATACTGTATAGTACATTTTTCCATTAAAAATTCAACGTTTCATTTTCATCGGATTAAAATTTTGCAAACACTGCGATATGACCGCTGTATCCATGCTTTTTCTTTGTTTAGAGAAAGAAATAGAAGATAGGCTTTCTTTGGAATGTTTTGTAGTGCTCTGGTAGAAGTGTTCGAAGAATAAACGTCTAATTATCGAACATTTAAATTATGAAATGATGCACTGTCCGTTAAGAATAAAATGAAATGATACCGAAGTAAAGTTGTAAACACTGGCTCCAGCTTCTACATTTATAATTATCATAGACTGGGATGTGCTGTGAACTTCAATATTTCGCATAAGAAATCAGTTTAAAGGAAATTTGTAACACTACTTTCAATTGTTTAACATAGATAATAGTCTCCTTTTTTAATCATTTGAATGAAGCTGTGCACAATTAGAATCAGAATTACATAAAAACGATTCAAATAATATGTGAGTAGCTACAAAATGTATTTACTTACCAAAAATTCCAAATATAACTTTGAATAAACTCGAGGCTATTAAATGATGCTTCTGCATACAAGATGAGAGATTTGATTACATTAACAATTCTCTGAGAAATATTTCAGTACTTAAAACGAACTAAATAGAATTTGGTAGCAAGCAGTGAAATATCTAATGTTCATTGACCAGAGATTCCAGGCGCGTCAACTGCTAGGACGATTAGTAACGTAAGTGTAGTGCATGATTTTCTATTACGGGAGGTGACGTAGATGCCGAGATCCCCCCGCTTGATGCCGAGATCCGGTGCCGACCTACATCTTCTTACGGATTTTCCACAACCATGTATTCTTACCAGCGTTGCACCGCCCCAGTAGGGACAAGCTCTTAAGCTCCCGACATATGTAATAGCGAAGTGGTTGTGAGTAAGGGTTGGGGAAAAGTGGAAGAGGAAGGAAAGATCGCGCGCGATCCGTGGCTTGTTCGTTCGAGCTCCGGCATTTCCCTCGTGTTGATCGGAGAAACCACGTGAAATATGTAACTTGTGAATGCTTCTATCTCACTATTGTTTGCACGCGAGACGTAACCACATTTCTGTTTCCATCCCGAAAGCCCGCAAAAACCCACGCGAGTGAATTACAGTGAATATTTTTGCCCATGTAAATGTTTCTACAAAACCTACAGTCAATTTGCTCAGAAAACATTCGCTGTAGGGAATGAAAGCGTAAGTACTTGATGAGTATGATCAACAGCAGCCAGGAGAGTACAAACAACGAGCGACTTTTGTAATATTCCTAGGGTAAATATCGACACACACACACTCTTCAATGAAACAAATTGATTCTGTATTTGGCGGAGAACGAATAATTATTTTCTGTGATTTCGTATACGTCAGAAAAGATCACCAGTCTCCCAACGGGAAATATTTCATTTCATGTTTACACATATTCAAGGTTCCAGGTTTCAGTGTGGTACACTACCTATCAGCCGTGTCTTTCATACAGCATACGGAACATCTCACTGTTTTCGTACAGGGTACCCACTGCCTACAATTTCCTAAAGTACACAACCACATGTGTGCCTTCGTTTACGATGATCGCCAATATGGCGTGCCGATACCACCTACTAAATTATACGCCAATTTACTTAGGACACATTTGCATAAGCTATATGTAAATGTATTAATAATTGTATTTGTTAATAAACAGACGAGAGGTAGGATTAATATTTCAAAATGAAATCATACGATGCATAATTAGGCCTGCGTAGAATTTCCATAAATTAATCCGCAACTCCAGACAGATGTGATGAAAAAGAAGTCGAGAGAAAAACACAAATGAACTACCACGAGTCTCGTTTCATACTCTCCACGAGAAAAAACTAAATAAAAAATATTTCATTTTCTTTTCCATAGAACAATGAAGTTACACTTAATTGCATGCGTACAAGCCATTTCACAAAATAATGAATCTGCAACAGTTGTACGTGTTAGAAATATATAGTTACGGAAGCAAACAAAAATTAATATCACACAAAGTACCCCCACGATTTCGTATTTTTTAGTTTAGTTTAGTTTACTTTCCTTTACCCTATGAATCTCTGGTATTCTCACAGGTTCCCCAAACGTGACATGCCAACAACTTTTAGGAGTCAGAATAACTCCATATGGCTCAAAATCTTTGGCAATGGGAACCATTGCTCATTCACGTGTATTATTTTCTAAATTATTGGAAAATTATCGCGTAATTAAAATGCGCGCTTTGTAGGTATAATTCATTTATTTATAATTTAACAGACATAATACAAAGTTCAGAAAATAAAATGTCTGCCTGGGAGCTAAAATACTTTTAACGAACTCAGGTCGTTATTCACACAGTATTGATTTCTATCTTCTTCTGTAACAACTTGAGTAAAATAATATCCATTCAGTTTATTTTTCTTACATAATACAATTCTCATTTATGTATTTTTTTGTTTTACCTGAAAAAATATCAGTCAACAATCTACATTCAACCCTGCTGGTTTTCGTTCAGAAAGAAACTGTAATGTTCCACTCAACCAAACTTCGAGATTGTTGCCCTAAACGAAAGGTATTGGGCCCTAGAAGGAGTTTCATATTCTCTTATTAAAGGTTTTGTAGGAAAAATACTAAACTTTAATAATATCTTAAAATTATTAGAACGAATCGAAGAATTAATGACTGAACTATGCGGACCTGTCGTCATTTGTTTTATGTCGTTATCAAGACATACGAAATTATTTAGTTAGTCTTGGGTGTTTTGTTGTGCGCGTTCCAATTGATATATCAAAAGCAGTCGTGAGGTTCTTTTGAAATATCAACTGCATTTCCTGAGGTTTTCTGAGGTTCAAATTAGCGAGTCAAAGATAGATCTTTCGATTTCAAATAATGGGTGTTTTAAATGATAATATTAGTGAGTGTATAGAAATGTAATGTCCAGCAAATTGGATACGTGTGTCACTTTACAAACGGTGTTTACGTTTACTGTGTTTATAATTATACGAGATACATTCCGTTTCTTAGCGAATGTGGGTATCGGAATTCCCTGTTGCAGTTCACTGCATCACACAGATCTTAGTAAATATATAAAACATTTCAATCACATTTGTGTACTGTGGATTGTATATTTGTATAAAAGTAATATGGTGAACACACAAAGTATAGCATTTAAAATAAATTAGAGTACGTTTCATTTTTGTACAAAGAAAAACATTTCAAAAGAACATATTAAAGTGAAGTGTTCGAAAAAAGTCTCATAAAACTATTCCGCATTAAACATACCCGCATACTCCGCATACTCATTAGACTTAAGCTCAGCGTGGAAGATAAACGTAATTTAGTCGGGTATTTTGGTTTCTTAATTGAACGACAATCTTGTGCTCTACGGTTTTTACGTTTTTAATAGAGAACACACGAAATGATTCTGCATTAATACGACTGCGAAAATTCTGCAACTGCGTACGTATGAGCAGCTATATCCCAGCGTCAGCCTTCTCTTCGTCCAGGGATCAAAGAAGCGGAGTTGCGTTAATCTGTGGAGAGGGACGGCGGGGTGGGGCGGAGCAGGATGGGGATGGGGCGCGGCGGATCTATGCTTGTGAGGATGAGCCGGGCCACGCGGCGCGGCGGCCCGCGGGTAAATTAATAAGAGAAATTGCAATTTACGCAGCATCGTGGGGCGACGTGGGCGGCGGCAGCGGCTAAGCCAATTGGGCGCGGCTCTGGCGGAATCAATTTGGCGCGCCACCACCGACACCGCCGCGCCGCGCTCGCCCCGCCTTGCCCTGCCCTGACCAGGCCTCTGCCCCCATTAGGACTAACCACACCTCCCCTGCCTTGCCCTGCCCTGACCAGGCCTCTGCCCCCATTAGGACTAACCACACCTCCCCTGCCTTGCCCTGCCCTGACCTGGCCTGGCCTGCCTAGCCCCTCTGGCCAAAATTTAGGACTAACTGCACCTCCCCTTTCTTGTCCTGCCCTGACTTGGCCTGGACTGCCCATCCCCTCCGGCCGCTATTTAGGACTAACTACACCATGCCCTGCCATGCCTTGGCCTGGCCTGCAAAGACTCTCTGGCCCCCCATTTAGGGCTAACCACCTCCCCTGCCTTGCTCTGCTTTGTCTTGGCCTAGCGTGCACGGGCCCTCTGGCCCTCATTTTAGACTAACCCCTCCTCCTGCCCTTCTCTGCCCTTCTTGGCCTGTACATACCGTCTGGCCCCATTTTAGGACTATCCTCCCCTCTCCTCCTCTGCCCTACCATGACCTGGCCTGTAGAGCTTCTTTGGCCCCCTATTTAGGACTACCCTCCCGTCCCTGCTCTTCTCTGCCCTTCTTTACCTCTCTCCTCCTATCTTCACCTGACTTGTTCTACCTTAACTCTTCCTGATGTAGTCTCCTGCTCCATCCTACACTGCCATGTCCCGCTCAAACTTGCCATGGCCCTGAAGTGCTCTACCCTCCTATCTTGCCCTGTCAGGTCCTGCCCTGGTTTCGAAGATTTTATATATTTCAATCTTAATCAGAATTTGAATGTTGAAAATGGCCACCCTATAACAACTAGAAGTGCTACGTAATAAGAAATTAGAAATAAACACACAACATCAAATGAAAATTAAATGATTGTTCTTACACAAGTAGAAGATCACTGAGCTCGGGACTACCCTGTCTCAGGGAAGGTCAAACTGAAGTAGTTATAACTATTTCATATTTGGAAATTCTAAAAGTCAATAGTGATCTCTAGTGATTCTAGCTTTTTGAGACTCTAATCATTATCTCTTTGAAAATCTAAGTAATCTATGTGACTCCCGCCATTATTAACTTCTGATGTGTCCGGTATTATCGTGTCTTATCGGTACTTGCGAGAAGTAGAAAGTTCCTTACGGCCCGGGTTCACAAAATGTTCAAACACTGTCGTTTTCACTTGCGTTTCACAAACGCGAAACGAAGCAACTCTGCAACAAGTTTGCAAATTGCCGTGAAATGTTCATCAACCCTTCTGGTCAACGTAGCAGAACAGCAAAACTCTCCTAAAATATCCGCAGAACTTCAGGTGTTGCCCTAGCCCTTCCTTCTCACGCACCCCGTATCCAGTTTACTCATCCACCCTTACGCCCTGAGGGCACCTTCAACTGTCCGTCCTCTGCCTTTCCCAGCGCCCGTTACTCTCCGCTCCCTCGCCGGCAGCGCTGCCGTCCGCCCTCTGGAGATCCAACGCCCCCTGCACTCGCGGCGACTCCACGGCCCAATTCTTACGGCCGTTACAACAGAATTCAATTAGAAAGTTGCTGCGTTTGGGGGGCAAACCGACGCGGCGCGTCACCGGCTCCTCAGACGTACCAACTGCAGGGGGACTCCCCTTTCCCTCCTCTTCCCTCCCCGTCCGGGGGATCAGCTCAACGGCTCAGCGACTCAGCAGATCCTCCCAAGGCAGGTTGCGCTGCGAGGAGATTCGCACTCGTAAAAGCACAATGAGCGAGCAAATCGGAATAATGTGACTGTTGGAACTACGGCACTGCCAACTTTAGCAGAACCCTACTAGTGCACAAGTGCTAACATTTAACGACTTTGTGTATTGTTCGGAGGCTTCTAAGTCGCGAGTGCCATGCGTTTAATGAGGAGAGGGAGCGTGAATTACGGAGTGTACGAAATTATAATCGCGAAAGGCAACAAGACTCACCCAATTTTGCGTGTACACGAAAACAACTCGTACTCACCTAAAACAAAAGAAACAACACATTAGCAATTTACTTCCAAGAAATAAATGTAAAACAGTGTATTAGACATTCTTGTAATGAGTTGTTCTTAAACTCAGACGATGCGGATTGCATATTGGTCTGCAATGATAGAATATACAAATCTGGAGTACAAAATGAGAAAGACGACAAAGACTGCGAAGATTCTGAACTAATTTAATGTTATACTGGAACAATCTCATTAAAGAAACGTGTATGAAAATACTTTCCCGTCAAGAGACGTGAACCGAGGCGTGTTCGTCCAACGAGTCGAAAAACCGTCCAGGTTTTGATCTAAAATATATTAGAAAGTATCAGGGTGGAATACAGTCTTCATGGGAATCATCTCGACAGAAAACGTCTTGATGGAAAACATCTTGACGTAAATTGGCGATGTGGTAAATTAGCGATGCCAAAACAACACATACTTTATAGCATTATTTGTAACGTTTTAAATGTTATAAAATTCGAGTTCAACGGAAATGAGACCTATTTTTCACCTACCATTTTAAAAATTCTTTTTTCTATTTTAGAAAAAAGTTCAATCAAAAACTTGGGGCATTTTTGAGAAAAATTTGAAAATGCAGTTCAGGTTTCATATAATGAACCCACAAAAATCAAAATAACTGTTTCATCTCGCAGGGCCTCGAGTTCAGCCAGATCGATTGGAGAGTATCTGTTTGGAAACTAATGTCTGAATGGTTTAGTGTTGATCGCAGACGAAGAGCCAGATGTTTTGAAATCAATCACTTTTTCAGCATCATGAACTAACAAAACATGGAGTCTAACAACACAAAATGTTAGAAGTAATTTACTACGTCTCTATAGAAAGACGATTTGTCCACTTTTGTGATACCAAGGCCCTAAATACCACTCTTTCTGTCTATAAATTGCTGACTTTTATCTCAGCTGTACTATATTTTCTCTTTATTACGTAAATACGTTCAATAGAAAATAGAATCTTTTAGTAAGTATTTCGAAACAAAAATTATTTTAATAAAATGTATTATTTTTCATTATATATTATTCTTATTATTTTTGCGTGAAAAATAATTAGAAACTGTGTGAGAAGCTACGATAAGTTAATTCTGTGCACGTTTTCTTATTTCTGGGATCCCTATCCTAAACCCCAAAAAGTTGAATTTTAATACAGCGAGAAATGAGAGTTATTGCTAAGAATTGTTGACAAAACTCTAGCTCCGATGAACTAAAATCAATTTTAAAGGCAGATCAGCTACATATTTGTGTTCTTATCCATCATCATGTCCTTCGTGAAGAAATATACGTCTGCTGCGACAACACGGAAAACGATAACTGAAATAACTATATTTCCCCCTGAACTCTAGAAGACGTGCACAGATAATGAAATTCCATGTAATGTCCAGAAAGAAAACAGGGGGACATCTTAGCATTTGCTCAAGGAATCAAGGAAAGTGGACGAAAAACCTTATCGAGATGGGGGTCATAGACCCAGAAACTGAGGTACAATACTTGTTACAGGTTTAGATTTATATACTCCAAATGGTAAATAATACATGAAAAACATTTGTTAAAATTAATATTAATTACCATTTTGATGCTCGGTGTAGTTTTTAATTGCAAAGAAACCGTTATGCAACAGAAAAAAATTTACTTGGGATTTAGTTGTTGCTCTGGCGCCTGCGAGCAGCGCCCCCATCGCTGAACCAGAGCACGGAATCGGTTGGAGGTGGTGCGGCGCGCCTCGTATCGTCTCATCGGCGGCGGAGGCGGCGGGGGCGGCAGCGAGGTCGGCGGCTGGGGCGGGGCGGCGGCGGGGGCGGGGGCGGCGGCGGCAGCGGGGGCGGGGGCGGGGGCGGCGGCGGTGGGGGCGGCGGCGGCGAGGGCGGCGGGGGCGGCGGCGGAGGCAGCGGCGGGGGCGGGGTGGGGGCGGCGGCGGGGACGGCGGCGGAGGCGGCGGCGGGGACGGTGACGGGGGCGGCGGCGGGGACGGCGGCGGGGGCGGCGGCGGGGGCGGGGGAAGGAGGCGGTCACGCGGCGCGTGGGCGGGCTGCCACGCGGCCGCGGCCGGATCCGCCCCCGGGGCCGCTGTCAGCACCGCCCCCGTCTCCGCCCCCGCCCCTGCCACGCTGCCTCGCTCGACTCGATCTGACACTTCGTTCCTGGCGGCAACGACCTAGCTTCTTTTGTTCTCCTCCGAAACACTTAAGTAAATAGACGGCGCTGCATTAGCACAATGAGTGCTTTCGAAGGCGGCGCCTCTGTGATGAACTGATTTGGCGCTGACATCGTTGATATGTTCATAAAACACAATATTCCGATTTTTCAAAATTTTTTATCTGTTTGAAAATGAAGGAGAAAGTATAATTTATCACAATAATATAATAAAATCTTTCATTTGTTTAAAAAAATGAAAACTACTGATTTGGTCAGCAATACTTTCCACAATATCTTGACAGAAATAAGTTGTGTAACGTATACATTTTAGTTGTGGAAAGTTTGTGCACGAATTACTACTTCACAATTCTGAGATAATGCGTCTTTTGAAATATTAAATAAAAGCAAATTTTTCGTTTTTTTAAAGGCACTATTCAATCGTTCGAGATACGTAAAAATAATATATTTTAGAAAAAATTTAAAACGGTTGTTTTTTTCTGTTGTTTAATTCTAATCGTTTTGTATTTCGAAACACATACCGACTACGGGTTGTATTATCCGTCTAATAGCGTTGTGTCTTTGATGATAAAAAGAAAAAACAACATTACAATATCGTATGTTCTATAATCCACTTTATCAGTCACAGCTTGCACCAGTCAGCAATCTTCGTTTTTTGAATCACAGTGACTGGAACTATCTGTGTGAAAAACATCACAGGAAGCCAAGGCATTACATGCCTGGAAGCCTGTGCATCATATACATTCGTTTACAGGAGCAATAAAAAGTTGATTTACTTTTAAATGAACAAATTCTATTGTCTTCTCTGAGTGATGTATGCCAATAACCGCATTTTTTTTCATTCGTTGTAATCTTGTTGCTGCTATTAGTAGAAAACATTATATTTGTAGAAACCAACTAAAAATAACCGATTTTTCCTTTGATTTTTGAAGAGTGTCAACAGATCTCACGTCAGCAAATAAAACTCTCTTAAGACAAAAACTCCACCGTGAACGTTAACCTTCATTCGCTGACATCTCCCACACGACGAAGATAATGCGGCATGGTACTGAAATGACGGATCATGCCTGAGCTCTCCGATCTACTACGTTGCGAGCACGCCTTGTCTGACAGTTTGTCCGACACTTGAGAGTCACGTATTGTATTGCTTTTCTCCGCTAACCGACAGATCGTGACAGCTCTACAGCTGATACCACACGACTCGCAAGCCTTCGCAAACGAAATGGTGAAGAGAAGCAACAGGCGAAGAGACGTGATGCTGAAGGCAGGTCGGTCGACTGTTAAGTAACAAAAGAAGGTTTCGAGATGTTACGCACTAATGATGAGAAACAGGATTCCAACCATTTCGACCAACCTGAATTCCTTACCTATTCCATTTTTTCCAGACGAATTTGGTTATTTCCTGCCAGATCACACGCCAAAATAGCTTCAGTAACACACTATTGTAATGATATAAAACGTGTCTTCAACATTATTTTATCATACGTTCTCGAGTACCGCATAAAATTAGGTATTTTATAGATTTTACATTCATAAGAGGGAGGTGAAATTATTCAGATAAAAAATTACGCTTTATTCACACACGTCCAATCTTATAAGGAAAAGCTGTCGACCATGAAGTGGACTGAAGAGCTTCGAGCACTACCTTCATTTTGTGTATTTATGTGACACGCAGTAATTTTTAAACAAATCCTCGACGACTAATGACGCTCCCATCCCAGGCTCCAAAACCGGTCACCGATAAATACGTATCAACAGCAAGAGATACCGAGTGGTGTCCTGTGGATGTCATTTCAAGAGCTGGCCCTCGTATTTCATGGACTCGACGAAAGCTGTTGGTGAAAATGTACGGGAGCAGGGTTGGCGAAAAAACACAATTTCAACTTCAGTGTACGAGAAATGGAAAACAAACGGAAAAGCGCAACTACTTGCAATGACTTCAGATTTTTCTCTAGAGAAAATAAAGATTGGTAAAAAATAAGCTCAATCTGTTGTTTTATTTAAATGATACCGAACATTTCCTTTTATTTGAGTCTGCCAAGGAGAACGCTCTGTGAGAAAATGAAATAGATCCTGAAGCTTTCAAATGGGATCTTTCGTGTTTCTAGGTAATCTTGACGTTTTATAATCAGTGCTAAATGTTAGGGCAATACCATGCTCCCTGCAGATTATAAGGTGAAGAGACCCAATTTAAATACTAATATCTCCCTTCGAGCTTTCAAATAAGCTTTATACACTTCTACAAGAGGTCTGGGATATTCAAATAACCGGTTCCGAAACTTAGGCGCTTCACTCTTTTGATAAAACTTAGTAGTCGTCGTATTACGTGATTGGGTAGATGAACGGTTATCCAAAACATGAAATTAGGTGTTTCCAATGTGTATCAATGTGTTTCCAAAGTGTATCAAAATATCAGTGTGTATCAAAATAGGTGTTTCTAATGCAGATCTTGGCGAGGTGGGCCACTTGTGGCAGGGGCGAAAGAGAGACTCAGAGGAAGAAACTGAAGCCGGCGTGGAGACGTCGGATTTGGCGCCAACCGTGCCCTGAGGCGGCAGTCAGCGGCAACTTCCCAACAGAACACCACCGCCGACGCGTTAAACTTGCATCGCAAACCGCTGTGGTCGGGACGTGGGCTTGTCCATAGGGAAAGCCAGCGCCCGGAAAGCAAGAGAACTTTACGTAGACTGTTTGTTTACAGTCATCGTTTAGATTTGCTACCATTTCACTTCTAACTAATGACGTTTAATAGAAACGTTCTCATGGCGACACAAGTAAAAAATACTCAAAAGATAAGAGAATTCCGAGAGGGAAAACGTAGAGAAAAAATAATTTCCTGGGGTTAGCTTTGCTCGAGAAAATCCTAGGAAGACTTTGAAAAAAGTCTCAGACAATAATAGACAAATATCTGTCAATTCACGGGATATTAAACATAATATTTTCTCGTAATTTTGTGATTGTTTTATTTTGTGACATTTTATTACACCGTGTATACAGAATCATAAAAGATACTCAGGAAAAGTGAAAAAGTTTACAATCTAATATTATTAGTGTAGCCTACATGAAAACCACAAATCATGTAAATAAGTTCTTTCAAGCATAATCTTTGCACTAAATCGTTTTCCATTTTAAGCTGGGTGACACACCATCAGCTTATTCTCAAGAAAAAGAAGCTATTTGGCACCGTGCCGAAATATCTCCCCAACGCATTCTTTTTGTGAATGAACCGCAGTCGTCACTTGTTGCAAAAAATAAATTTTTGTGTACACCTGAAATTTTCTATTTGTCAAATATCTGTATACTTTATTTTCTCACATTATACTGAATTTTCATATCCAGAGCGGTTTTTACAGTAAAAGCATCTTGTTCTATAGATGTACATCTACTTCAACTAAACATATTCTGAACGGAAATATATGTAATAGTTTCAGCTTGTTATTGTTTTCTATCTATCTATTTGCTTTAAGTACGCAAGAGAAGGGATGGAAAATATTCCTTCCTAGAAGCTTCCAATTATTGAATTCATGTTTGTTTTCGATAACGTTTCCATTAATAGAATACGGAACGGTTTGTTAAATCCTTGTAAAAATTTACAACGGGAAAATCTGAATACGAAACAGAGAAGAGCATTACTTTCAGGGAAAATAAGAAAAAAGGAGAATAGGAGTCATTAGAAATCACAATTGGTAAAGTAAGACTTCGTGCCTAATACTCGTAAAAAGTATATGCCGGTTATCCTCCACACGCATCCATAGACTCACGTACTTTAGTAGAGAGGATCATTCGCACAAAATAAAGTTGAGGGCCTAGAGAAATGCTAATGAAACAGTTTCCTGAACTAAGAGAACCATTATGGACTGGAGTGAATTGTCTGCGACAGTCTTTGAACCCTTTCCTCTAGGTGTTCAAAAGTTCAAAATACATTATGTAAGGATAGTACATTTTACTAATTCACAGCGAAGGCTGTTATTGTTGTTAATTATTATTTATTTAGTTACTGTTAAATACATAAACTATGGAAGAGTTTTGTGGTGTGGTAAAGTGAGGTGAAATATACCAACGACGAAGAAGTGTCGTGTAGTATCGTGAAATGATGTGCCTTGTAGAGTTGTTGGAATATCACGTGATTTATATTATTTTAAAATAACTATATAAAATATTCATAAACATTTAAAATTATTCCTCTTATTGTTAATATTATTATTACTACTATTTCAAAACAAGTTTATGTTATATTAATGTATCTTTATTGTAAGTAAATTGTAATGCTCTGTTAGCAGGTTTCAAAAAGCCAACTTGCAAAAATAATTAATATCTATCTAATCCAAAAAATATTCACTTCAATTATAAATAAAGTTACTTACAATGAACTTTAACATAGGATATATTGGGAATAATGTATTATATTGTAACAATTTGATTTCGCTAGAATTTGAAAACTGTTAATTTACTTTATATTGTTCTGTCGAGGGAAATTGTATCACGAGCAACTATCTACTTTAGTAAAAACGAAACTTCTTCGAAAAATGTAGAATTAATATTAAATATTAGATACGTCAACCTCTAAGTTATTTATCTTGCTTGTGAGAGAAATGAGATTTACATTCAGAGAAAAGTGAAAAACAAACTCAGTTATACAAATCTAGAGCTCCTTCATAAATATCCGGTCCCTAGGAGAAAAGAGAAAACTTTCATTTTTAACTGATGAACTATTTCTCAGGGAAAAATATATTTTTTTGTATTATTTTTCCTTTCTATGAGCACAGTATTGGGAGGTTTCTGAATATTATTTCATAATTTGCCTTTCGGCACTATTCCAAAGAAAATAAAACGCGAAAGTACGAACAGGCGCTGAGATGAATTATTTGCTGGTAGGGCCGCGTGATGCCTTGAGAAGTATGATTATTATTGAATGATAAATTGTCTCAGATAGCCAGTTAAACAGATTATTTGTCTTGCGATTATCTATGTTCCAGATAATGACAGAACATTCTTTGGTCATCAATAACGTCTTCGTCACACTTCAACATTTGTGTAACAATTCGATAAATCTAAAACATGGATCAATTGAATTAAAACTTCATTATCAACTGAGGAACAATATGACGAAGGTTTCATGAAGTTTCATTGAAACTTGCAGGCTACATTCGCCTTCTTCCAAGCAATTTATATACAAGTGAAAATACCAAACCACAACAGAAAGTGGAGTGGTGGTTACGGGTATATTAAAATCGAATAGACAAAATAGTTTTCTATGCACCAAAGGCCTTATAAGGGTTCTAATAATCGAGCGACGACAAAATGCCCGAAGGCCTCTGACCAGAGGGCTTTTTATCGACCCTGATCATTAGAACCAGTTAAAGCCCGCAGTACATACATAATTTTATTTTGTAACTCAATTTATTGATTCAGATTTACTAATTAACTAAATGTTAGCATGACTTGTTTTGTCTTTCCATATTTCCCTCCATAATTCTCTTTCATAATTCGCTCTCATAATTCCCTCCATAAGAGAACAAGTAACATAATTCAAATGTTTTCATATTTCCCTAGTAACCACGATCCTTTCTGTCCAGGAAAGTTATGCATTGTACATCGAGCTCCGTATCTAAGGCAATAATAAGCTTTAACGTATCAGTAAAATATTAAATATATTTTTATAGCTCGATATCTAACATTTACTCACACATGTTTTCATTTATCTGACGCATAACTCAAGAAAACATTATTATATTCCGGAGCGACTCAGAAGTACCAGCAGCAAAACCAATCACTTAACCGGAGCCACCGAGCGGAAGCAAGGGGGAAGGACAAGTACTTCCTCTCCAGCGGTGGAGAGGAGGAGAGAGGGGGAAGGGAGAGGAAAGGGGAGGGGAGGCTGCGGAGGAGCAACGCGAGGAGAGGAAATTCGAGGTTACGGTCCCGCCAAGAGGCGGCACTACAGGAAGGGCCGGAGTTCCAGGGATCGCGTTCAAGTTCGCGTGCAGTATTTCACTCAGGATTAGATCTCATTAGCCTTCGTGCAAATGAGTGAACGAGATCGTGGGTATACAATAACTTAATGGATGTAAGGGTGAAAGTTAATTAGTGGATGAGTGAAAAACAAATATTCAGTGAATGCGTTTTTTGTTATAAATATAAACGAGGAAATGAAAGTGCATACGTGAATTAGGGAAACTACAACCAGATTTAGAGACTATTCATTTTATATACGATTCTTTGCAGATTCTGTATAGAAATTTGAAAACGGCAACTATCAATTTGTAGCAAATCCCAAATATACTATATTATCTAGAATTCAGAAGCATAAATGACAAAAAATATTAAAATGAACTGGCCTACTGAACAAAATGGAATCCAATGTAAAAGAAGACTCTTCATAATAGGAAACTTATACATTCGTTTATGGGCCCGAGTTTCAGTGTGGGAGAGATTAAAGAACCGTTGGCTTCGTTGCTCAGTATTATGTTCTCAAATATATTTTTGCCTATGCACACTGTTGAATTTATTGTCCAATGCTTTTGCTTTGGGTTAAGTGTTTTCATGTAATTTTAATATTAATTGCGGGTCACGCACAGCAACAGCAAGAAGAACACTTTACCATTATCTTCATTGATAATCTGGAAAGCGGGAGTACTTTGGCAACGAATATCTGCCAACCTAAACAATACAGATGGAAATGATTGCAACCCCTTTACATTTGAAGTCTGGGGGAGGGCCATCCACTAATCATATGGATGTTTTCAAATTGTTCAAATTCAATGTAGGCAAATTCAAGGAAGCATAAGCAAACTTCATGTAGGGTTCTTATAATACAATGTGAATGAAGAGAGACAGTGAATGGAATTTAAGGAAGAGCCAATGAAAGTGTAAGTGACGGAAACAAATCATCCCATTCCTCTCGAGGAAGTAAATGGAGATGTTTAAAAGGTGGAAGAAAAAGAAGAGCAAGAAAAAGAAAAACAAATAGAAAAAAATGAAAAGAAGACGAAGGACGAAAAAGACGAAGTACATGAAAAAAATATATGAATAAGAGGAGAGAAAAACGAAGAAGACGAAAATGAAAGCAAAGTGGGCAAAGATGACTACGAAGAATAAAGTGCAGCTTCGTGATTCTTTGGGGAATCTGTTTCGATGCAACCTACGCAAGCGGGATGGGAGTGTTTCTCGCGGCGGGGGCGTGGCTGGGCGCGGAATGGGTGTCTTCAGGGCCACGGGGTCGGCGCCCGGCGGCAGCTGCGACGGAAATAGCCCGCGCGGGAATGCGAGGGCGGGCGCGGACGCAGTGGGCGTGGCGACGACGGGCGCGCGCGACAGAGACGGCGGAGGCGCGGAGCGGGGAGGAACGGAAGGGGACGGCAACGGGGCGAGGATGGGGTGAAGAATTGAGGTGGGGAGGGGGGGCTCGAAAGAAGGCGGGGAAAGGGTAGTGATTAACTGATTAGGGATTCGAGGCGCTTCAACTGTTAAGGGAATTGAACGGTGTTATGCATCAAACGGCTAAGCGCCATTTAAAAAAAATGAGATATGGACATCATCAGATGCATTGGACCATGTTCTAAGTGTATGAAAAATTTTGGCGCCAAATTTGTAAAAATAGGCTTATAATTAATGAAATATATAAACACAGTCACATCGGGGATTTTATGTTTCTTAATTTCACATTATGCAGGTAAGCGCCAGATATTCTACTCATGTTTGTGTAGTTTGGCGCTTCAATGAATGAAATAATTAAATTATAGTTTTTAGAGCCGAAAATGTAAAAAACCTTTGACCATACCAGTGCATGTAAGGGAAAATGGGCGTAAGTAAGGGGTAAGGAAATGACAAGGAAGAGGAAAGATCGGATCGTGCGCGGTTCGTGGCCGTTTGTTAGGGTACTGCTCCGTCATTCGTCTGGTGTTGATCGGAGAAACCACGGAAAACTATCGATCAGAGCAGCCGTCCAATAGAATTCTCCACCACACAGCGAGTGAATTCTACCTAGCTATCTAGTGTCGAAAATCCAGTCACTATCGGGTGTCAAACATCCTGTCACTATCGCGGCCAATGACACTGCAGCGACATCAATTGATGCCCTGAGCCACCTACGATGGTGGATTGAGCGGTGACGGGGAGGGGCGGGGTGGAGGCGTGGAAGGGGCGGGGAAAGGCGTTGATTGAAAGTGTGAAGGGGCGGGGTCGGAAGCAGGTACAAGGGCAAGGGCGGGGGTGGGGAAAGGGATAGAATCGGGGTGCGGGAACAAGAGCTACAGCGAAGATGAGGGATGAAAACAGGAGGGGCGGGGCCGGGCGGGAGAAAGACTGGGACGTGGGTGCCTGTTTCAGCGGAGCCGTCAACAAAGTGACGCGTCGCGTCGGCCGGTTTCGGAACAGACATCAGGTCTTCTGATTTGTATCTGTAGAATCGCATTGATGGAAACAAATGTGAAGCACAATAATTTCATATAAAGTGTGCTACAATGATGAAACTAATCTAAATCAAGGGCGTGAAAAATGAATTTTAGCATTCGCAAGTTTTTTCGTGTAGGTAAATGTGAAATTTGTATACCGTTTCACATGTTGAGCTTTAAGCATCAGATTTCGATGTGTTGTTTCATTTGCCGTTCACGTGATCTACAAATGAAGAGCTGGTATTATCATTATTATTATTATTATTATTATTATTATTAATCTTTGTATGTCATATCACAGAAATAGGCCAATTAACTGGTATTTGTAGAGAAATATATCCTGCGCAAGCAGAGATTAAAGCAAAACCTTGATGTACCGGCCAGAACGGCGCCGCCAATACCATTTCATCTCTTCGAAAAAATCCAACCGGTCCTTCGAACGCGACAAGAACACACGAACCATATGCCGCCAACGCTACTCCACAAACACCATCCGCGCACCCACCCACGCAAACCACGTCAGCTCGAACGCGAAGCAAGCCCGTGCAACGCGACCGCCCGGGCGGCTCGGATATCGCTCAGAAAGCCCGTAAATCACAAGTGAGTGGGGATCAATAGCGCGCACCGCGGCTGGGGGTTCACGGTCCGAATGAAATTCTGATCATTAGAGGCGTCGGGTGGCCTCTGGGTAATGAAAAACCAGCATCGCAGAAAACGCCAGGCAGCTTTGTGGGCGGAGTGTTGGGGGCTGTAGAGGTAAAGGGGTGGGCAGAGGGTGAAGGGTGATGGGGAGGAAAGTTGAAGGCAGGCAAGGTCGCGATGAAGTGGGAGGTGAATTTATGGTGACGGAAATGAGGCACAAAGAGATGTGAACGGAAAGGCAGGTTGGCTGAAAGACAGGTTCGCTGAAAGGCAGGTTGGCTGAAGGGTAGGTTGGGTGACAGGCAGGTTGGCTGATAGGCAGGTTGGCTGACAGGCAAGTTGATGGGAAGGCAGGTTGGCGTAAAAGCAGGTAGGCGGAAAGGTTTGTTGGTGGGAAGTTTTGTTGGCGGAAAGACTTGTTGGTGGGAAGACTTGTTGGCGGGAAGGCTTGTTGGCGGGAAGGCTTGTTGGTGGGAAGGCTTGTTGGCGGGAAGGCTTGTTGGCGGGAAGGCTTGTTGGCGGGAAGGCTTGTTGGCGGGAAGGCTTGTGGTCCGGAAGGCTTGTTACCCGGAAGGCTTGTGGTCCGGAAGGCTTGTTGTCCGTAAGGCTTGTTGTCCGTAAGGCTTGTTGTCCGAAATGTAGAGTAGTAGGAAGGCTAGTTGAGGTGGAAGCAATTTAGCAAGTAGGCAAGGTAGAGGGAGACAGGAAAGTGGGATGGCAGAAGTATGAGGAGGTGATATGGGTGAAGACTGTTGATGGAGACGAGGTATGACTGGAAGATTGGTTGGACAAAGTATTCCAGGAAGGCCGGGCCGTAAAGAGGCTGTACGGTGAAAATTCGAAGGGGAAAGACCGGAATGATGGAATGGCAGAACGGCGTTAATACGGTGCAGCGGGAGACAGATTGGCGGAAAAGTAAATGGAGAGAATGTAGAGGCGGCGGAGAGGGGGATGGGCAGTGTGAAGAGATAGCGGAATGTGAGACGACGAGTTACGGGAATGACGGTGAGTCGTTTTGGCGGGGAAGCGGTGAGGCTCGATTAGCGGACTTGCAGGCAGACACGAAGTCGGGTGACGGTGTTGTGTGTGCACGTAGCGGGGAGGTGGGGAGGCAACGTGGAGCTCGGACGCTAAAACGACCTAACCCAGCGAAGCGCGTTTGGCCCGCCCACGCTAATAGCACCTCCATCCGATCCCAGCGCGCATTCCACCGATGGTTCATTTCGCAGAGCTCTTGCGAAGCAAAAGTCGCGGCGATCGATGCAATGGATATGTTTATTGGAGTGTGGGTGGATAGCGTGTGGCGTGGTGGTCGGTTTGTGGAAAGATACCATGCGAGTTTGAACTGTCATTCTGTACGATATTCACAAATAGAAGAATGAGTATGCATCATTGCGGCGAATCATCATGCATCATTGCACAATTTTCCTTCACAGCAGAACACCAGTCAATACTCATTCACTTTGCACTAGGTTTAGACTAGGCGAACTGCGATTGGAAAAAGAATGAAATAGGAACTGGATAATGAATTACTTATTCATAATTCGGGGAAAATGTTATTTTAGTGTTATTTGTATTACATGTTAAATTCATTTGGAGCCAAAAGACTGCGCAGAAAAACAGTTGATTCCAATGAAATTGGATCAACCAAAAATTCACTTCTTTCTGGAACCTAGTACAGGTTTCCGTAGAAGAAATGCCCAATAATTTATATTGTACGATTAATTTGTACGTGTAAAACCTTATACAACGAGTCTTCGATAATAATCAAATTATACAAAATATAATTAATACAATTAAAATTCAAAAACAATTTTCAAATATTTCGTTTGAAATGACTTTCGTCGATGGATGAAATATGTATCAACAGATTATCAAACAAGCGTATCGATCGGATGAACCAAAAACTACCGATCTCAGTAGCAGGTCATTAGAAATCCCCGTCGTACAGTTGTAGAATTTGACCTAGTATTGAAAATTCACCACCGTCAGGGACTCAGAGCCTAGGACCCCCGGCGGCAATGCTGGCTCGCAGCTGAAGTCAGGCGGAGGTTCGGGTCAAGGTGAGATGTAGAGCAAACGCACGTAAATTTACTCAGCTTCACGAGCTCCGCGACCCAGAACGGGTAGAGGGCGTTGCTTAGCCTGGCGCTGGAGTTATGGTGGGAGCTCGCAAACAAAACGCGTACACGTTCTTCGGTATTGAAGTGCTCTCCGAACTCGGTCGGCGTGGAAAGATTGGTGGCGGGAGTAAAATTAATGGGGGAGTGGGGAGGGAGGGAAAAGGGGGCGAACTGGAAGTGACCGCCGGAGTGAAAGAAGAATGGGCTAAGGGTCACCACGGGAACAATGGCAAGAGGAGGTTGGCGGGGAGTTTGAATGCTATAAAAAGGAATGAGTGGTGACCGTTTTTGAATCGAAAAGTCAGCTTCAAGGAGAAGGTTTGTACCGCGCCAAATGGAAATACCAGAGGATATTTTCAGTTTACGTATTATGAAGATCTCTCGTTATACGAAAACAAGGAAGTCTGAAGAGTATCTGACATTTTTATAAAGGTCGACAAAAAATCAGAATATTTGAATAGAATCACGAAAAGGGCAGGTGTAGAATTGAATTTTCAGGTAATATAAAACAGACGGGAAAGTAAAAGATCTTGAAACTTTTTGATGTATTGCAGTTACATAGGAAAATATATGAAACTACGAAATATTTTCCTTCGATTAGTTTTATCCAGGCAAAGTTTACTTTTTGTAATGTAAACATTACTAAAAGGAGAAAAGAAATTGCTTCATTTTATTAAAGTAAATTGCATTAGCAGTGAAATAAAACTGTCAGCTTAGTGAATAAGCAATCATTAATTTATTTTTAAGTGTATTTAACATTGCCGAGGACGGAACAAATTATGTTCTTAATAGTTTTAAAAGACGCATATTGTTAAACATTTTTGCTGAATTGATGTCATAAGCTCTCCACCTCCAATCCAAAACTACTTGCACACTTTTCCACGCTTGCTACTTCTATTCATATTAACTACTAGTGTTAGAAAATTATAATCAAAGTAGTAGTAAAATTTTAGTCAAAGTAAGTATTTTTAATACTGAATTTATGTTCCATTTTTTTAAATGTTCTAAAGGTTTGACGAATTCTGAAAGTTTCATTGCTGCAAGAGGTGAGGAAGACAATTGAAGGTTGTTATTGGTTTGTCTCGATTTTGATAACCTGAAGAACAGTCATGGTATGGAAAATATTGCATTAACTGAATTTATATCTTGTGTAAGTTATTGACAGTTGGAAATTGTGTAATTGTAGATGTAGAACTGCGAGCGGAAAATAACGCGGCAATAAGCAGAATTTTGAATTCCATTTGTATGTATTGATGATTCACGTCTATAGAGAAAAGGAGCTGTGCATATCAATTTATTGGTATGCTAGGTATCACAGTAATCTCCACGTATCTCCCATCAACGGGCCGCAGACCCAACCGCAACAAGCTCTGATCTTCCAATAAGTAGTGTAGTGCATGTAAGTGTGTGTGTGTGCGTGTGTGTGTGTTGTGTGTGTGGGTGTGGGTGTAAGTAAGGGGTAGGGGTAGTACAAGGAAGAAAAGATCGTGGGGTGTCCAAGGGACACTTGTTAGGTAACTGCTGCGGCATTCGCCTTGTGGTGATCGGAGAAACCACAAAAAACTACCGACTGAATTCGACTCAGCTATCCTGCCACTGGCCGGACTCGAACCCTAGAAGCATCGTCAGAGTCACTGCAGTGAAACAAGTTGAGTTGAATCACCCCAGCCAGTAGGTACAATATGCTTTAAAACTTTTTATAAACCTTTTTTTTTAAAGTCTCACAAATTCTGCCCCAAATGAAGTTATTGAATTCTCCCTGTCCTTTCAGTGGCCATAAGCACAATAGTCCACTCCTCCCGCATTCGCATTTCAACCCCCACACAGACGCAGCAGCGGGCGCTGTGTAGAAGGTGTGGCGCTCGGGCGGCGGCCGAGTGAATTAGGCGTTGTGGCCCACTGCATTCACGCCAGTGCGGACGGGCGCGCCCCGCCCTGCATTGCAGCGCCACAGCGCGTTGTCATTAGCAGACGGCGGCGATGGCGGCGGCGGGGCCATGGCGGCTAGCGTGGCGTTGGTGTATGCGAAGGCAGCGGCGGTGGCCGCTGCGAGGGCGGAGGGTGTGGCGGAGGTAGGTGGCGGCGGTGGCGGCGGCGGCGGCGGTGGCGGCGGCGGCGGCAGGGGCGAAGCGGCGGCGGAGTGGCGGCGGAGCGGGCGGCGGCACGGCGGCGGGGTGGCGGGGCGGCGGCGGCGGTGGTAGCAGCGGAAGGCGGCGGTGTGGCATTGGTGTGGCGGCGGGGTGGTGGGGGGGGCGGCGGCGGCGGCGGGGGGACGGCGGCGCGGCGCGGGCGGAGTGGCGGGGCGGTGGCGGAGCAGTGGTGGAGCGGTGGTGGGGTGGGTGGCCGGGTGGCGGGGGTGGCGAGGAGTCGGGGGTAGGGGGCAGCGGGAGTGGCGGGGGGCGGTGGGCGATAGCGTTGGCAGCAGTTTGTGGCGGTTGCGGGCGATAGTGGCGGCACCCACGATAGTGGTGGCGGTGGATGTGGCGGCGGCGGTGGTGACGGCGGGGTGGCGGGGCGGCGGCGATGGTGGCGGGCGCCCAGCGGGAGGGAGGCACAAAGCGCGGGCCGAAGCATTAATTCTGGCCATTGTAGCACGCGGACGCTCGGGACCGGGGCTCGAACCCGCGCCCGCTTTCCTGGAAGCGTCCGCTGGGCGGGGAACGCTTTTCTCTTGCCTTCCTGTCGCTGGGAGTGTCGTACAGTTGCGAATGCATCGCCTCCTACCTGCAGTGGACAGGCCGCTGGCGAAGTGTACGTGCGAGATTGCTAGGTGCGAGATTACTAGATTAGAGAGAAGTAGGGTATGCAATAATTTCATCACTGGTACCATCGAAACAAAAACCGTTTGCTGAAATAAACAATGCTTATTTCACCGGAACGGTAAGGTTGACGTAGGAACGTGACTATTAAGATTGGTGGTGAAATATGGAGCTTGCCAGCAAAACTTCATGGGGTGTCTGGAACTGCAACTCAAGAGTCTGAGACCGTTTGTAGAATCAGCGCTTCTCTTCTCAAGCTAATATGCCATGAGAATGTGTGACACAAACAGTATTCGATTAAACTTTCAGAGACGGCTATACCACGTAACCGAGTAAAAGTCGATTATTTCAGAGTGTTAGACAAGAAATGTGGCAACATGCAGTATTATTAAAAGTTTCTCTGCTACACTAACCAGGTCAGTTCTTGGAAGTTATTTCGAAACCTGAACAGCCAGTAATACAGATGTAACTTAATAACACCCTGCAACTGATAATATTAATTGTTTTCTATTAATGTTTACAATTACAACATAACAAATTATTTTTTTGAACCAGTTTTACATTACCCACTCGTATTTTTAAAAAGTTCCATTCACGTCATTCAGTCTTACTTTAATTTTTAAGTTCAGTAAAATGATTAGTTGCAACTTTATGTTTATTATACACGTAAGATTGCATATTTGGAATTATATCCCCTAAAAGTTGTAAGGTATTTAAATATATGGTTAATAATATGTCACAGAACAATCAATTTCCAATTCTGAAGCTTTGTAAAGGGTACACGTATACTGTTGAGATAACCATTTATGATATACACGTATATTCGCGAATGTAAAAATAAAACGATCTAATGGCGCAGAAAAGACGTCACAGGAATCCAGCATTCACCGACGCAGTGAATTAAATCTCACACCCATTATTTTATGTAAAGAAATCCATATGTGGCTCGCTACTATTTTATTTTAACAAGATGGCAGGAGAGCCTTTTGATTTAAAAGCCCTTTCTTTTTCACAAATTGCTCGACGATTTGATTTATAGATGTGAAGCGCCGCCGGGAATCTTAAAGAGTGCTTTCGCTCCACTTCACTGCTGCGAAGAAAGGAAGAATTATCTCCGCCTTTGGAAGACTTTTCTACGTCTCTGGGCGACGAAAATCGCTTACCGATTCGTTCCCATTGCTGAAATCGTGCCACTGCAAGAGCAAGCCATCACCGTTTTAAGTGCCAATGTAAGAATTTCATTTAAGAATTGCATTTTGATGAGTGTAATAATTACTTTTTATTAACATCAAACGTTTATATTGGTAAAAAAACATTGGTAAAAGTATTTGTTGAGGAATCTCAAATTTCACTTTTAATTGTTCAATATCTTTAAACGTGTTAATTAAAAAATATGTTTATGGGAAGGCATTCTTAAGAATTTTACTTACTATTCGATGACATAAAATTACACATTATTATTTAACTTTATAACGATTTCATTCCGGTGAAGGAAATGTGGCCAATATCTATGGAGAAAAGATTGTTTTCCTTGGAAATTTGAAGCGAAGTTTCACTACAAAAGGCATTTAAATTTGCAATATAAAATAAAAAGGCAATTCTTAAAAACAAAATAAAAGTTACTACATCTCATTTCTCAGATTGAACGCAGAAAAGATGTAGAAAAGCTTTTAATCAGATGATTATAGAAAGAAATGACAAGTGTACGTTCATAGAAAATCATCACACTAAAGGAAAATACAAGACGTAAAGGAAATTTGCCCGAAATCTCGCGTAGACTATCATGCGGCCTTCCATAACATCATTTATTCTATCCCGGAGTGCAAAAATATCGAGCAAACAAGAAAGCTTCACAATGAAATAGTTAATTGACTATATTCTATCGGACACCGAATAAAATTTCGAAGTTTTGAAATTTTTGAATAGTCAGAGATTTTAACGGTAATGAAACCTGCACCATTCGTTTAAGTGTACTTTACGCTATCTGAAGACAAAGTTGAGAATAAAAATTTGAAACAACTTTTTAAAAAATTTAAAAAAATATTCTTGAGGCTTCATGCAAAGAACACCCAAAATTAAAATATCCGTTTCAAACTCAAGAGGGTTGCGAGTTCCTTTACATAGATTGAGGAAATATCCATTTTAATGAAAATCGGTTGATCGGTTTTTGTGATACCGGTGATCACAAGACCTGGATTCTGACTACACAACATGCTAGAAGAATTAATTTACTATTTATAGGAGCAATATTTATGCACTTTTTTTTACCAGAGTCGGGCAATAACAGTTTTTCTGTCAAAAATTTTTCATTTTCCGGAACGGGATTACTCTCCTTTTGAAGTACAGGCCAGAAAGTAATTAGAAAAAAAAGAAATGTAATACCCAACCAGGGGCGTTTATTCCATGGAAGGAAAAGAAGCATTGCCTCCCCTATCATTTCCAAGGATATCTTACATTTAAATACCACTTGAGTAATTTAGAGTTAGATTTACTTGTTTATCAAGTAAAAACAGTTTAAATTGGGGGCGACAATCTTATCTTTCCAAAATGAGCACGTAATTATTATTGGCACCACCAGAGAGGGTAGAGTTTCGCATGGAAAGCTCTTCGGAAGCACTGGACTGACTGCTTCCAGCGCCTCATAGAGAAATGCTATGACCAGCAGCAAATGAAGCGCGTGTGGTCGGTGCGCATGGGCTCATTCGGTCGTGGTTGCCTTTGGAAGCAATCGGCCAGTTACATACAGCGTGTGGTGGGCCTCGCATGTGCTCATCGGTTCGGTAGTATAATTTACTTTTTCTTCGAGTTCTCATTTTTTTGTGCTGCAAGATGGAGTTTTTAGTGATAGAAAAGAGATTTCGGTTTCAGTTTTCTTCATACTGTTTTTAAAGAACTTGATCCTTTAAAGGAAACCTATTCAATATTTTTCAAAGCAAGAGTAATGTCATTGGTTATTGTATAGAGCAAAAAAAAAACAGTTTCAGAAAATAAAAGGAAAAAGGGATTGTTAAGGCAGCGATATAGCTCCTTTTTCCAGATTTGGGTGCCCTTGAGGGGCCACAGAAACTAGGAAAATGCAAGCGCCATAGGTCCTTGACGATGCGTCAGAGAATCCAGCCAGAGTTATACTGCTAGCTCCATCAATTGTCATCCTTCTAGGAAAAATCAATTTGGTCAATAAAGGTACCTCTACCAGGAGGCATTCCCACTGATAGACTAAGTCTGATGTTAAACTAACATCCCATTCCAGCTTTTCCTTCCAAAGAGACTGCAAAAACATTTTGAATCTTATCGTTACAGGTGTAACTAAACCCAAAGGGTCGTAGAGAGAGGCTGCGATATGCAACACCTTTCTCTTAGTCCAGCTAGTGTAATCAGTAAAAATTGATGTTTGGATATTGTGAGCTAAATGCAAGGTGTCACTTCCGGTGTGCCAGAACAGGCCGAGCACCTTACTTGAGTTGTCAGAGGTTAAGGCAACAAGATCTTCCCCTTGGGATTCCCCAAGCAAAGTATTAATCATAGATTCAGCATTGCTTCTGACCTTTCTTAATTTGAAATTGGCTCCTGATAGGAGATCCGAATCTGTTTGAATAATTGAATTGCTTCAAACTCTGAATCTGCTCCATGCAACAGGTCATCTACATAAAAGGAATTTTTAATGGCAGCAGCCGCTAGTGGAAAGGTAGTCTCATTATCTATCCCAATTTGCTTCAAACACCTGGTAGCTAAAAAGGCTGAAGACGCCAGTCCATAGGTTACCGTCATTAATCTATACGTTTTTAGCGGATCTAACGAGTTTTCTCTCCATAGAATTTTTTGATAAGAAGTATGCTCATC
Source organism: Acheta domesticus (assembly GCA_031308135.1). Lineage (NCBI taxonomy): Eukaryota > Metazoa > Arthropoda > Insecta > Orthoptera > Gryllidae > Acheta > Acheta domesticus. The sequence goes on along the minus strand of JAHLJT010009355.1, from coordinate 102,145,124 downwards.
GTTTAACTTAACCATACGATACATTTTTTCTATGTCAGCAGCAAAGGCGCATTTGAAAATTCTGAATCTTAAGAGAATATCGATTAATTCTGGCTGCACTGTTGGCCCACTCATTAGAATTTCATTTAGGCTTTTGCCAGAAGTGGTTTTTACTGATGCATGAAACACAATCCTTAATTTAGCGGTAAGAGAAGAAGGATTCTGCACACAAAAATGCGGAATATAATTGCTTACTTCACTCCTTATTGCCTTGCATTCCTCAGCATGCCCAAGGGAGATATATTCTCTCATAAATGCCACATAGTCCCTCTTTAGCTTCTCATCTCTTTGAAAACGTTGTTCTAATGACAACATGAAGTGCCTTGCGATGTGATATGACCTCCCCAATACCGACGGATCTTGCATAAAGGGTAACGACACAGAAAAATGCCCAGATGGCAACCTTCGCGTGGTCGCTAAAAAATTAATTTCGGCTGGATGATTTGTTTCCTCTACTTTTGAAAGAGATGCCTCATTTGCCCGTATCTCTTCCAAATACCTCGCATATCAGATTCTACATTGTTTAACAGTGCATTTTGTGCTTCAAGCAGGAAAAAACAGTTTGTATTAGGACATGCCTCAGTTTTAATTTTTGGAAATTGCCCAGCTATTACAGCTCCTAATTCAGTGTCAAAGATGACAGGACTTTCACTAGGTGTCGAAATTTTGGCCTTGAAAACTTCAAAGAATACTGCAGAGTTTAATAATATATCCACCTTGTTTGCTAAATGGAAAGACTCATCGGCTAATTTGAGATGTGATGGAATTCTAATTTTGGTTACCTCTATCGAGCTTTGAGGTATTTTAGATGAAATTGACGGCACAATTAGACAAGGGACTGATGATTGCCAATCACTAACACGAGATTTGATGGTTAGGTTAACCTTCCCATTTGAGCCTGATTTCAGATAATTTACTGAGTGGATTGCAAAATTACATTTGGATCTAGGGATACCTAGTAACTGCACCAGAGATTCTGTTATAAAGCAGATCTCGCTCCCTGAATCTAACAGTGCTCTTGCGGGTACATCCATTCCTTGCTTATCTCTTACATAAATTATGGCCGTAGGCAATAGCGAGTAGGATTTTCTTGAATCACCACATGCCAAATGTGTTAAAGTTTTCTCAGTTTCTACATTACCTATCATGCATTCTTCTCCTGCTATGGAATCCTCTGACTGAACCTTTAGGTGAGTTACCAATTTTGGCTTTGAAACTACGTTATCATTTGCTAACCTATTAGCAGAAAAATCTTTATTTTTGTTAAAATTTTGGTCATGCAGCAAGGAATGGTGTTTCTTACCACACTCTCTACAACGTTTTTTGCTGCAGGGGTGGCCTGCACCAGCCTTGAATAAACAGTTAATACATAGGGAGTGTTGTCGACACACCATGGAGCGATCCGATACACTCAATTGTTGAAATAGGGCACATTTGTAGAGTGGATGACTCTCTGGACACAAGATGCACTGCATGGCATCCGACACCTTAATACTGAATACTTTTTGGCTGCTCGAGGGTTGATGAGGCTTTCCAACTGTAACAAAATTTGATTGGGGCCTTTGAGAGATATCCTCATTGAACTCTAAAGCGTTTACCCTTTGGTTGAGAAAGTCTAATAATTCTTATAAGCCTGTCATCTTTTTGGCAGAACTGTGGGCAAGATACCATGATTCTCTGGTTTTTAAGTCTAATTTTGATAATACTAAATGCTGTAGAATTACTTCACCTAAATCAATGTCCAATGACACTGATTTTAAAACCACTCCAGTTCATGGCAATTTGAGAAATAAATGGTTTAAGGGACGAGGCATTGCTCTTAACTTGTGGCAAATTTAGCAAGGCTTTGATATGAGTATCTAATATTTTCGCCTTATTTGAGTATTTTTTAATTAACAATTCCCACACTCTTTGAAAATTATCCCCTGACACGCTTAAGGTACTTACTAAATTATAAGGTTCACCTTTCAAGTGTGCTAATAAATGCATGTATCTTTCAATATTAGTAAGTGTTTTATTATTCACTACTGCGGTTAAGAAAATATCATGAAATTTTGGAAATTCATCATATAAACCACTAAAAACGGGCAACTTTACATGAGGCAAGCTTGTGTTGTTGTAATGTAATCTTTCGATTGGAGTATCTAATGCGGAGAGGCACTGACCTTTGATGTTCATAACCCTAGCCTCAACACTTTCGAAGGGGGGGTTCAACTCAGCTAGTCCTTCCTGTTTTAAAATGTCATTGAATTCTGTTCTGGCATCAGCCCAAATTTCATTTACACGTTCTATGATACATTGTATATTCGACCTGCTAAGGTCTGAGAGTGATTTTAGACTCTCTTCGATTCTAGTTAATGCTGATTCTATAAATTCCCAACGCAATACTGTCTGCTTTCTCAAAGGCATTTTTAAAGGAGTTTCTACTTAGCAGAGGGGGCAATTTATGAAATTTTATGCTCTCATTGTTAACACTATGCACTGCTTTGCGGCATGATGCCAGCGATCGCGAAAATACTTGAAAGGTCACCTTCTATTGCAATATTATGCTACACCATGCAACACTACTAATAGAACACTGAAAACACAATTTGCTATGCTTCCTGCCGGTTGCTGAATCCCGGGTTTCTGGCACCAATTTTGTTAAGGCAGCAATATAGCTCCTTTTTCCAGATTTGGGTTATTTTCAATTTTTGGGAGAGCATTCATAAGTTTGGTTGGTTACGGCGAGACGAAATATTCGTTCGCTCGTGCGATCTCTGAAAAGACACAGTATACCCTTCTTATTAGCAGATAATATAATCAATAAATAAGCAATCAGGGAATAAATCGTTCAACCCGTTACCTGAGTCTCACACGAAAAGCAATGCCTTCTTTTAATCTGTATTACACAAATCTGCTCATGCAATGTGCAGGTTCCCGCGAAAATATGGCTTCTCTTTGAAAGTCGTTCTAAAAGGCGACAGGTATGCCAACCTTGCTAAATTGCTAAGGGCCTGGGACGGAACCCCAGCAAGTGCTGCCCCCTGTCGAAGACAGATGAAACTATTACGACCAGAGACTAGGCGGACTGCAATTTCGACAGAAAACAAAGGAATTTTATATACCCGCTCTTTTAGCGCCTTGCGCGCGGTTTTGGGGGGAATTTTTTATAAGTCCGACGCGGTACGTTCAAAATGCAAATTCTGAGCTAGCAATTAAGGGCCAAAGATCGTTATTAAAACACAATCTCCCGCCACGGCGCCAAATATGAACAAATAAACAATGTATGTGCCAACAGGGATTGTTTTGAAGAACTACGCAATAAAGCTGTAGGCCTTCGAGACATATCAAAAACAAGATTCTTGATAATACTGGTAATATAAAGCACAGTTATCGCAGACTTTTCTGGGACATTAACATTGTAGAGCAACTGAACTCAAGGTTCTGCAATTCTAAAACCCTGATGTTTTTAGAAGTCACTAATTTCGAGAACAATAAACAAGCGCCCTTTCCACAAGATGCCCTAGATTCGTTAAAACAGAGCTAAAGAACATTTTTCGCTGTAGTCTCTTTGTGCTTAGAATTGAGTGTCCTGTACAGTGTGACTGATGGTATTAAGAAACGAAGTGCTCTAGAATTGTTGTGCTTTGTTCTGGAAAATAAACTGGAAAAATCATACTTAGAAGTGTTGAAACTGTGCGAACTTGTTATGATTATTCCGGCAACAATTATATCCGTTGAATGCAACTTTTCGACTTATACACGTTTAAAAACTATTTGAGAAATTTTCAAGACAGTCTTTCAATTCAATACAGAATTTTCAATTCAAGATAGTCTTTCTAATTTTGAATATTCTCTTAAAGAATTTTCAATGTTGAAAATGTATTCATTAAAAACGGAGTGAAATTCCTAAATTTTTCGACAGTGTCATCGCTGATTTTACAAAGCAAGACAGAAGAATCGCTCTTTACTACAAATAAGGTTATTTACAAGTAGTTTAAATTATCCAGTTGTCATATCCATGTGAAAAAATTAAAAATCTTCCATTTGAAATGTAATTGTTTCCCTAAAAAAACATTTCACCACCCCACTCCACTGTACCTAACAAAGATTCGTCACGTCGAAACGAAACCCAAAATGGCGGCATCGAAAGGAGAAATCTTCACAAAAATCGCAGGGCACCCGGAGTGGTCCTGTGCAACTTAATTTCACCGAGACCTTTCCGTCGTCGGCGCGTACAAAAAGGACAAGAAAGACCACCACAAGCCAACAAGTGTTGGGCGGTACCGGAGACGCTCGTGGCTGGTGCGTCTCGCCCCCGAACGCCCCGGCGCCTATCTTCCATCGCCCCACGGCACGAACCGGGAGAGATGGCTCAGTGCATTAACCTGATGTCACTGCAGTCCCTCTGACCGGGAGGTCCTAGGTTCGAGTCCCGACGGTGGCAGGATTTTCGACACTAGCTTGTCAGCTGGGAACTGTCGAATTCAGTCGCTGTCTGGAAGAGAATTCTAGCGGCCGGCTGCTCTGATCGGTAGTTTTCCGTGGTTTCTCCGATCAACACCAGGCGAATGCCGGAGCAGTACCCTAACAAACGGGCCACGGACCGCCCCCGATCTTTCCTTCCTCTTCTTTGCCCTATCCTCTCCTCTTACACCCACACACACGAACATGCACTACACTACCACACATGCCGGGACACCGGTCGGGAGCTTAGAGCTTGTCCGACTGGGGAGGTGCCCCGCTGGTGGGAGATACCTGGTTGAGGGGAAAACCCCGCTAGTCGACAGTAGATCGGCGCCAGATCACGCCATCTAGCGGGGAAAAGATCATCGCCACCTCCTGAGAAAAACACCCACAACACTTACAGGAATAACGACCTGAAGAAGTTGACGCGCCCGGAAACACGAGTCAATTAATCAATAAACCCACGGCACGAGAAGACGACACGCCGAGCAGACGCACGGACAACGCCCCCGCCACTAAAAGGCTCCTGATGAAGCCGGGGTGAAAAATGGTGATGTAGCGCCGTGATGAAATAAGACGATAGAATCTCACAATATATATTTATTTATGCACGTACAAGGATAGCTTGTTTTTTAATACCGAGCATTGATAGTGATTCATCAGCATTTCTGAGAGAAAACAAATGAAAACTTTAAATAACTACTATTTACTTGTTACTATTGCTTTTAGTGGACACGGCCCTGTGCTAATCAGTTTACGGTCGTCAGGGGAGGCCTTCTCTTATGAAAAGATTGAGCTGTTGACTGCGATGTTCAGTCGTAGTGGCTTGTAGCTTCTTGGTTATTTTGAATTATCATAGTTATTTACGATATAAATACACCCTACTACAAAATACCGTGATATATATATATATATATATATATATATATATATATATATATCACGGTGTTTGGGGTTATTTTTTATGTAAGTAGTTCAAATTTCAATAAAAAAATGTAATTTTCTTTCATTTTGTTTTATATTTCATAAGGATGCATATCATTCAGTTTAGCAACGAAGCAATCGTGTATTCTATACGAAATAAAAGCTTTTACATTAACAGTAACGTTAGACCTTTCAGCACGGTGTTATCTTTTTAATGTTCAACATTTTTATACTCGTTTATATACAGTGATTAATGCCAAAAATATGTTTGTCTTTTCTACTATCAACATATTTTGACTATCATATGGTATTGATGAAACATGCAAAGCACACGACGGAAAATGTCATCATCTATCACAATATCAGGTCCAAACAATCAAAAATATTATAGGACAGCTATTTCTCTGAAACATAAAACACTGTGGTTTAAAGTGTTTACGTTTGGTGTGTATTGGATCACGGGAAAGATATGCCAGAACCATATAGCTATTTGTTCTAACAAAAAAAGGTTTTTACGAGGTGTCAAAACATGATGCTGCCTGTGCCAGTAGCTACAAATATATTTTTAATACAGAAGATAGGAACTTTAACGATTTTATTATAGGTCCCATGTGGTCTGCAAATGACATACTATTAGTTTACTGCTGAGGTGATGTTAGTATCCAAAAACGTAAATAAAAGTAATTGTTTTGACAGCATTTTTATTTACTTGATTTATTTTTACTAGTTCAGCTTGTTTATTTATTTTGTTATTTGGTTATTTTCAGCAGCTTAGTATCATATTCGTTTGTGGCATCTGGGAACAAGAAATTTCATTTCAGGCTTCCAGACTTGAAGGCGAATCCTAAGCCGTCTAAAACTATTTTTTTCAAATGTTTGCAAAGACAATATCTTTCGTTTAAATAACAGAGAAAGACAGGCGATGTTCTTTATCCTTTAGTTAGGAGACCATTCTTCGAATAAACCTAATTACTTAAAAACATCACTTGGGCAAAATCTTTAATGTCACAGATATTAACACGCCCATCCAGGTTCAGAGACCAAAAATCATAAACCATTCATGTTTTTATAAATATAAATTTGGTAGCTGAAATCCTATGTTGACTAAACTGACATATTTAACCCACAGAGATTACATTCTACATAACGATATCTCAAATAACCTGCCTGGTTTCTCTATGCTCCCCTTTATGCACGCATTAATTTTGCGACGAACAAAAAGAAGCAGACCTTGATATAAGGTTATCAGATCCTCCTCCAGAAGGGAAGAAGCATTATACTGTCGGTGCAAGCAACTTCCGGGAAGAAATGACGGGTTTTATCCACCGACGCAGTTTTCCCGACGTCAAATATAACCTTCCCTTGTGGGCGATACTAAGAAAATTGAGAGATGCCGAGGATGAGATATTCTCATTCTTCTAGGTATCCTTCGTACGAAGAAAGGAAGGAGAGACATGGAACACGATACACCAGATGTAAGAGCGCCCGGTGTCGGCAAGCGGGTGGGTCTCATTTCATGTAATGCTTCCTATCAAAACAAAGGCAACCTTTGACGCAATAGGAAAATATCGCTTTCTTGTAATGGAAAACCATTACAATTGTTGTAATGTTACAACAAATGTGTTTATTTATGAACTACGGTATATAATGTAATATATACGGTATACGTAATATATATATATATATATATATATATATGAATTCGGATATATTAATATATATATTGTAATTGGTAGATAATTTGAATTAGCACCTCAAAATATTTTGTTTAATTCACACACATATGCAATTTTGTTACAGTGTCATTAATATTACGCATTATATTAATGTTTGAATAATTTTAAAAAGTTACCAAAATTGGGATTAAATCATTCGTAATTCAGTCACTTGTTTATACTTTACTCGATTTAGTACTCTATCTTCCTGGAAAATACACTGAATACCGTGAAATACCTTGAATTAAAAAAAAAATTTATGTCCACGCTTCTACCCGTCAGTATGAATATAAAATGACACAGGCACACAAAATAAATAAAAGTTGTCAGACCCAAAGATATGACACATGTTTCTCAGTGTAGCACACTAGCTAATTGTGTCTAAGTGCTGCACAGGAATATATCATTACGCTAACTCAGGAACGCGCGCACACACAAGTTGTCAGGCCCACAGACTTGACACATGTTTCTCGATACATGTCGACTCATTGAATCCGAAACTGAAAATAGAATTGCGCCACCACCCTCCAGTTTTTTTAAACATCGCGACAAGCACATGCGAATACTAGATGTTGGTATCTTAAAGCATTATACTCTACTGAAGTCAAAATTTGTCAGACCCAAGACTTGACAGATGTTTCTCTAAGTATGTCGACGCTTTGAATCCGAATCTGAAGCCGGCATTGCCCCACTGCCCTCCAGTTTTCTTTCAAATGGCGAAAGATTCGGCTTCAGATTCGGATTCAGAGTGTCGACATACTTAGAGAAACATGTGTCATGTCTTGGGTCTGACAAATTTTGACTTCTGTAGAGTATAATGCTTTAAGATACTAACATCTAGTATTCGCATGTGCTTTTCTCGATATTTTAAAAAAAAATCAGAAGGATCGAGTCACAATTCTGGCTTCACATTGTGATTCCTGGCTTCGCATTGTGCGCGTCGATATACATATAGAAACATGTGTCAAGTATTTGAGTCTGACAACCACCCCAGAAAACAAAAAATACAATTTTACGGAGTGGTTTCGCGGCGAAAAAAAAAATGGATTGTGGAGACGCAATTCTCGCTTCAAATTGGAATTCAGCGCGTCGACAAGCATTCACAAATATGTGTCAAATCTTTGGGGCTGACAACGTTTTAGTGTGCGTACGCCTGTGTTATTATAATGATGTATTCTTGAGCAGCACTTAGACGCAACTAGATAGGTTACGATGTGGTAAAAGATAATTTTCAACTGCAACGAAAACAGTTCTGAAACAAGAACTGAACGAAAACGTAATTGTCTATTGAATGCAACGCACGAACAAAGCAAAACGAATCTCTGAAAAATTTCGGGCTGATACCGCGACCAGAATACTGATCGGCGGAGGTTAAAAATACACTGCGAAGCCAGTTATTGATTTATGCCGATTTCAGCAGTAAAAACGACACTTGTGTCGCGACCAACGCGTTCAAAGAGGAAGTATTTAGTAGCAGTCAATTAAATTGAACCGCATGCAACTGTCAGATTAAATTCACAGTATTAACAAACTAAATATTTTCTACAATTGGTCGCAAATGAAGCGCAATATTTCCATTATGTTCGATGTATTTTTAGAGCGGTGAACTGGGAACATACCAAACAAATAGCCTATATATCGGCCATCAATGGTTAGTATGATGTTCAATAACAACGAAAGTAATTAGAAACAATTCTAAATGTACGAAACACAAACAACAGAAATTGACATTAGCGTTTGATTAAATTTCAAAATAGTCATAGGAATAATAAAAATGCGTCGGAATTTATAGAAACAGCTTTTTTTGTTTCTAAATACTACAGTTACATTCTCGCTCAATCCCAATGAAAAAATACATTCCCGGAAACCTAAACATTTTATTTCAGTTTACACAAAAAGTATGCATGTATTTCTTTTAATTTCTAGGAACCAAATTTCTGTGATAATATTTGTAGAACATCCATCAGTGAAAAATGTTGGTAAACCTAAAAAATCTTCGCGTTTTCAACAAAATTAAATCAGTTGAAGTCTACAAAAATAACTGGATTTTGTAAAACGCAAATGTAAAGAAAAAATATAATTAAATTTCTTTAATCTTTATTTTTACAACCCTTAACAATTACATAAAAAGGCAAAGTCATGTTACTGATTTTAATTCGGAAACATTGCTTCCATGCCAGAAGTTTGTTTTCTACAGGGTATTGCTAGGAAGTTAGAAAGAAATATTAACAGTGAGCATGCCCACTGAGTAAGAAATATTCAGAATTAGCTATATTCAGTAGCATTCCAAAGGTTAATTTCCTGGCGACGCCGGAAGCGGAGAGCCTGGCAAGTACCCGAGCGCCACAACTGATGGCGTATACGGTAGCTACTGTTGCGATAACAATCTCAAAATGTAGCGTTTAATTGAGCAAGCGCACGCAGCCATTTGCGTGTTTTCGCACCTCCTCCGCGATAATTTCAACGCTGAGAGCCGAGAACAAACGTTGCGAAAAGCTCCATTTAACGCCACGAACATACTGCTCTCAATACTCACGCGACCAGCGGGAAATCTACTCACAAGGCGAAGAATCGCAAATGACAACAAACTATTTAGCTTAAGACCCGTTGCGATTAATTCTTATCAGTAGCGTACGCAAGAGAGGGGAGCTGAAACTCCTGCAGCCCTCCCCCGTTTGCCAATGATACAAGTTCAAAAATATAGTTTTTATTAAGTTTCTGTACTAACGAAAGTCATTCAATATATCAATATTGTTAACCTCGTAAACGTTAACTATAAGACAAAAAATAATAACACAATTCATATTCAGTATACTTAAACATTCTTTATAATAAACCATCAAACTGTTTCGACAGTGTACCTATACTCCCTCCCGCGTCCACCCCGAGAAAAGAAAACGGGTTCGCCTTTCATAGTTATTACGGTCATTGGGCTGATACAGAGATAATAGAGGATGTGGTTGAACTTTGTAAACCGAAGCGATAGCAAAGATTAAATTAAAAATAAAACAATATATTATTCCTAAACAGTAAAAGATTTCTAGTAAGTTGGCACTTCATTCTGAATGAGAGTATCTAGTGTGATTCATAACAAGGGATATATCTACAGTATGGCACTTCACGAAGTAATCTTTCCATTCGTAAACCCTGAATCTCACACCTGGTCTCCCAATTCCTTTATGACTAAATGGAAGAATTAATCAGACAGATATCGTGCAATCTCTAATTCAGAAGACTCCACAGACTCGGCACTGAGAGAATGATCCATATTTGTCAGCGACAATGGAAGTAAACTAGCGCACCAGTTCTCGTAGCACTCAGCTCCAAACTTCATCGTCCATTTATTTCTACGCGGGAATATATTGACGCACTTTGCTTCTGGAATTATGCGACTATTCAAGCGCAATATATTGCACGCAATGATTTTATTTCCCTCCGCGGAGCTAATTCATCAACTGCCAGCCCATTTGTTCGCACCGAAGTGCGGGAAAATACACTGTTACGCCATAGAAACCATCCGGTAGGTTTCCATGCCAGAGGGTGTCTTTATTGTGCGCGCAGCTTTGTAAATTACCTTCGAGTCAGTATGCGGGAACACAATGATAATAATAAATCAGAGCAATTCACATATGAATATAAATTAGATCACATTATGCGCGTAAAGTTGTAAAACATGTACACATAGGATAATGAGATCGGTTTAATGTCAAATATTGAGAATTCAATTACATCATTGTAAAGAGTAAAATGGTTGGTTATAACATGTAATTAAAAAAAATTGTTGCACGCAAGTACGGTGAAGGTCGTAATACATACTGTAATATGAATAAATGTATGTTGTTCAGTTTTACTTTCAATGTCATATTGAATGTGATCTCTCTACAACTCAGTCTGACGTTGCCCATCTTTTCCACTCTCTGCACAACAAACGCTCTAGCTCTCTACGCAGCGTCAATGAGAATCGTATATGCGACGATGGTTATGGAGTCTTCACTTCAGTATATGTTGAACTTGACTCTTGTGTCAAGTTCAAGTCTTGAATGATCTGTTGGGTCACCCCGACTCCTATTTTGCTTTCTGTTCAGTGCAGTTACGATCATATATGTAGTTAATGTACAAAACGTTAGTTGTCGAAAGAAATTGTCAGTTCCTATAAAAATCCTTAATATGTGGATTTTTTTCTAGTGGCGCGTACTCTGAAGAATTGAATAGCTCTCAGAAAAGTTATCTTCCCACCTCACCACTCGTTCCTGTGACCAAACTCGTCTATCCTATTAGATGGGAGAGCGTGACTGTAGAAACAAACGTTTCAATCATAAAAACGTGGCCCAAAATACATTTCATTATTTTTTCCTAACATTGAGTTTGTCTCGGCAGCTAAAACTTATCATATGAATGAAGTGACCGCAACCATCACTGAGAAAAAACTCAAAGCATGTTTCGTCACGTCATATCAGTCTATTCTCGTGTGAGTTGATGAATAAAAGTAGAGCTTATAAGGGTTGAGTTAAAGCTCTATGATGAAAACGAAACTCTTCACCAATTTTCGAACTCTCTCATGTCCAACAGGGGCGTTTTTGCTTTGGGCGCTTAAAACAGGCCATGCAGAAGCCACGTCACGGCGGAACCGATAGACACCGGGCGACCGGAAAGTGTCGTACTAATACGGCAGCCAACTTGTTAACGGCGCGAAACGGGCAAAATTCCGACCTCGTTCGACTTCGATATCCCATAGAAAATCGATACATCGAATTCCCCGCACGAGGTAAGCGATGCGAAATATCTGAAGCCTATCGTCCCAGCCACAAAGAGCAAGCGAATGGAAGATCCGTTGGAGTGGTTCGACACAACACGTGTGAAAGTGGCGGGAGGGGGAGGGGGTTGGGTTCGAACGGAAACAGTGAAGTGAAGCGCTCGACAAGAGTGAAAGTGTCCGAGAGAAGTGAAGAGTAGGAAGTATCGGGAAAAGAGTTTCGATACGTAGAGGAACATGTGGACGACTGGACTGCTGCGTAACGAGATTCGACAAGAGCTTAGAGACCACTTTGATTTTGAAACAGGAGCTTGAATAGGAATCACAGATATTTTTTAACATTAAATCATAATTCATGAATATCATAAAATAATTTTTTATAATTTTAATATTTTCAATAAATTATAATATTAATTTATTTGAATACATATTTGAATTTTATCACAATGGCTCACAGCTTGCCTTTTAAAATATTAATCCGGTCCTTCCAATAGTTCTGGGGAAAACGTGAATACAACTCTGGAATACAATACTTCTGAAAACTAGTATACTAATACATAAATGTCAAACTTAGGTTTAAACTTCAGTAACGACGTTAGAATTAAGTTATGCATTACAATTCTATTCACATTTCTCCTGCTTTCCATTGGATACCTCTTCTCAATTGTTTCATTGCAAGCGTTTCAATTCACGCGTTTCTTGGACTTATCAAGTGCCCTTTAGATAAACTAACAATTATTTCCTGATAATATGCATTCCTGTACATAATTTCTAAAGAAAATACATTTCTACTGCAATGATACATTTTGCCTTCAAAACATAAATTGCTTCACGCGAGACCCGAATGGACGAGTCCATTTTCTGAAAGAGTTCAGTTCAACGTCCTTCAATTCGACGTAAACAACACACTGACCCGAGAGAACTTAGCGTCCTCTTTCCTGACATAGTATTACGCCACAACCAAAGAAAACAAAATTATACGTATTGCTAGGTAACGAAGCTGCGACAAAAGTGGCAGTTCCTTTGGGCAACCCTTTCGCATTCCCTACGGCACTCGATTCACACGCCATCGCAATTAAAGACGACGGAGAGTAGGCCCATAGTTCTGTGCTTTTCTGGCGACGAGGATTTACGCCCAAACCGTTTACACGCCCAGGGCGGGAGAGGCAATTAGCTAAAAGAAATCATTAGACGCTAGGCGGCGGCGGAAACCGTTGATCCGGATTAACTCGGCTGCGACCCAATAAAAGAACCCGAGGCCTCGGCGAAAAGGCAGGCAGAAAGGGCAGAGGCCAGCAAACACCAACCCATTATTGCTGGCCATCTGGGAAACAGCTAAGGATATGAGAAAGATAAGGGTAAGAAAAGTGTGTGAAATACAATTGAAAATAGGGGGCCAGAAATAAACTATGGAGTAAAATTTAAGAGAAATAAAATTGAAAGAGATTATGAGAGAATGAGGAGAAAGAGAGAGAGAGGGGTGGGAATATAAACACGAAATCAACATACAGGGCGAGAGATTCAACAAAAACTATACTTCCTGCGTCCTCATGTTTTCTCGCTTACTCAATTTATTTCCATGGAAGATATAATTATAATGATGGATTTACTCCTAGAGAAGATCTCATTACAATGTTTCAACAATGAATATGACAGTGACTGTGGTTTCAAAACAATGGTTTATTGGCATAGAAGTTACTACGTTAAACCAACGCTCTGGCTGGGCGAATTTAGCCACAAATGCGATGTTATTGGTATCTCGGATACTAGGAAGCGGATTACTGGACTCGACAGTGATTTTTTCCCTTTCATTCCATTACGTCAAGAATCAAGGAATTCGATACAGTCCTGATATTTGTGATATAAATGTTTTCAAGATACTCCAGATTCTTTTCGAAATACCGGTATTCGCGAATACCAATAGAGAAACTCTTATCAGCTAAGCATTTAACAGGAACATTTCCGAATCTCCTTTCGAATCTAACCATTAAGTTGAATGCCGCAGGTCATCCGGAACGAGAAACAGCGGATATCCGGATAGTGGGCATCGGGCAGGGCAGCGCGGGGCGTTTAATAGGGCGGCGTAACAGCCGTTGCCAATCGCGCCGCGCCGCGTCGTGGGAGCTAACGGCCCGCGCGCCCATCACGCAGCGGCTCCATTGCGATTTTATGCGCGGGGGGGGGGGGAGGGGCGGGGAACGCGCTCCCCGGGGGCCGCGCGGGAATCGCGCGTTAAAAAACGGCCGACGTTGACAGCTGCGCGCGCGATGTGGCGGACGAACGGACGCGATGCCGTCGATGTGGAGGCGGAGGCGGTGGTGGGGGGTGACGGTGGCGGTAGCGGTGGCGGTGGTGGTGGTGGTGGTGGTGGTGGTGGAGGTGGAGGTGGAGGTGGCGGTGGCGGTGGCGGTGGCGGCGGCGGCGGCGGCGGCGGAGGTCGGGTCGGGGGCGGCGGCGGTGGCGGTGGCGGTGGCGGTGGCGGTGGGGGTGGCGGTGGCGGTGGCGGTAGCGGTGGCGGTGGCGGTGGCCGTGGCGGTGGCGGTGGCGGTGGCGGTGGCGGTGGCGGTGGCGGTGGCGGTGGCGGTGGCGGCGGCGGCGGCGGCGGTGGCGGTGGTGGCGGCGGAGGCGGGGTCGGGGGCAGCGGTGGCGGCGGTGGTGGGGGCGGACGAGACAGCGACGGCGGGGGCGAAGCACGGTGGGTCCGAAAATCTGGTCAATGTTAAAAGTGGCAGGAAGATCGTTGGGTCTCAAAGCAGTGTAGCGCTGGGGCAGAGGTTCTCAAACTGTGTGTTGACACCCTAGATGAGACGCAATACCCGTAGAAGGAGGACGCAAGAAGTTTAAAAAAATCAGAATTGAATATGTTGGTAAAGCAGTAAGAAAACTTTATAATTAAGAATCAGAACTTTAAAATTATTGAATTAAAGACACAAATCTGTTATGTGTCACATTTGCTCAAAAATGAACTTTTTGTTTGGAAATGGTGTGAATGAAATGCAGTAGTGGAATGAACCGCTACTCCAGAAATCATGACGCTCATGACAGGAAAAATGTGAAGCTATATTTTTGGGGGAAATAAGTTGTGGCTGAAAAGCTATTTAAGATGAAAACCAGAATAAGATCATACTGAGACGTAACAAATCTCTAGTTTTCATTTTCTCTGGTAAATAAACAGTATATAGTGTGGTTTAGGGAAGAACCTGTTTATATATTCCAGATGAAAACACGGTAGGGTTTCACGCTTTGAACGTTAAACACTGAGCACAATAGACAAATACCATCTACAATGTTGGTGTGATCCAAACATCTGTTTATCACATATTATCAACAAGATGTAATCATCCAATGCATGCAGTTTTGTCTTTTATAGAGAATTGGAAGATCAAACGGCAAGAAACATGAGTTAAGGGATGAAGGATATCGGTGAGCTGGAAAAGGGAAAGAAAATGTAGTAATCAGAATATTCATGGCAGATCAATTTTCAATTGTCCGTGTGTGAGATAGACGGAATTACAAGTAATTGTTTTGCAGTAATTAATGACATTTTAAAAGAATCGATTAGAAAACATTTGACTTCACATTAATCATAATTAAA
Source organism: Acheta domesticus (assembly GCA_031308135.1). Classification (NCBI taxonomy): domain Eukaryota; kingdom Metazoa; phylum Arthropoda; class Insecta; order Orthoptera; family Gryllidae; genus Acheta; species Acheta domesticus. The sequence continues at coordinate 102,129,649 of JAHLJT010009355.1, read as the reverse complement.
AGAAGTTTTTCTTTATTTAGAATTCTGGCTTGAAATACGATTTTACTACACCTTAATTTTCAAGAAAAATTTATCTGATTTTTTAGTAACAACAACAAATCCTTTTTACTTCCAATTCCTCGTTCGGTAATCATATTAAATTAATTGTTCATTAGTTCTGTTTACAAATTATATTTACCATCCGGATCAACCAGAGATTTTATTAATAACAGTAAATACCAATAATCATGAGTTCTTCCTTTTAGAATGTAGAATTGTTCGATGGTAGTGATACTTATGCACACATTTATTTACATTTTATTGAACAGTAGTATTTAATCTTTCAGAAAAAAATATTTCTGTTTGTTGGAGCTCTGCTCGTTAAAATAAATTCCAGTTGTTTGTATTTTATTAAACGTAATTGAAGGCATGTGATTTAATTACTCGTTATTGTTTCATCCATTTGAGAGATTACCGAACTCTGAATTGATGATTGGAGAACAGACATAAAGCTACCAAAAATACTATGTGTGGGAACGGACAATACCAGCACAGAGTGCTCGAGAAGTAAGAGGAGAGTACGGTTCTTGAAAATACATTCGAGCAGTATTCGTGAGTTACGTTGATAACCGGAGTGTTTGTCACCACCCCTAGATATGAAATATTTCATGTTAGGATAATTAATGTTATAATATTGATGAACTGTATAATTAAATAGGAGGTTCCTTTTGTTCTTAGTTGGATACTTAAAAAGAGTTTGACGCATTATTAAACTTTAGTTATTTTAGAGGTGCGAGAGAAAATTGAAAGTTGTTCGTTTGGTTGTCTTGTCTTCCACTAAGCTGATTGATGATCATGATTTACGAATATGCTGTCTTTATTAAATTCACAACAGCAGTAAGATTAAAAGGTGTTGAACCTCTGCAATTGGGATGGCAAGAAAGAGCACCATTATTTACTCTTGAGATTGATGAGTGCAGGTTGGTAAGTTGGATACGAAACTTTAGAGGTACTAGACAACGTACCTCTAAACAGAATCGATCACCGATAAATTGTGTTTATTATTTGAAAGATATATTTTCTTTGATTTATTGAAGAAAGAAGTGTATTTGGGAAAAAAAACGTCAGAAACGAGATGAATAGTAGGGAATTCGACTAAAATCTGGACAGATTTAATAGGAGGATACTGTCAAAAAGCTTAAGAGAGAAAGTGTTTATGAGAACGGACCATACAGCATTGAATGCTCGAGAATCGACAGCAGTTCAGGTTACTTAGAAATTTGACGGTATCATGCACAATTTGCAGTCATTAAATAGATAATTGGAAGTTCAGGAACAAAGAATAAAAAGTATGTATGTCACTCTCTCATTCTATTTCTTTCTCCCTTTCTCTCTCCCTTTCCATTTTTCACTCACTCTCTTTTTCCTCTCTTCCTCTCTCTCTCTCTCCACTTTTTCTCATCAAGGGTCAGCTTCATCTAAATCTGTGCCCACCCGTCACCCTCATCCACCATTCCCATCTTCTTCTTATCATCCTTAACTAGGGTCTTCGAAGGAGGCTTATTGCACCCCAGCCTCTCTTTAATTCGACAGACTGGAATCCTACCTATCGATAACCCGCTGAGGTAGACACGACCCTCTTCAGCTACTTTCTCGGTAATTACCTAGATGCCTGCAGTGGATCCTTAGCGAAATGACGGTTAAAGAAAGGTTAGGGTAGGAAATGATAGATGGAGCATACCGTTGGTATGCATATTAGCAGAGAAAACGGGAGTACCCCGAGAAAACTTGCCGCGAACCCACTTCTTCCACCAATCATTCCACTTGGAACCACCGGGGATCGAACCCGGGTACCAGTGTGACCAGTACGGCATGGGCAGGCCAACAAAGAAAGTATTTATGGGGACGGACGATAGTAGCACAGGACGTTCGAGAACCGACGGTAAAACAGGGATCTTGGAACCGCGGCAACGGCCATTCGTGCACTAGAGTCCAATGAGGGGGTTGCAAACGGGGCGGTTATGACATCCACCGCCACCATATTACCCTGGCAACGTAACTGTTTTATGACGGCGCTAAAATCGACCACATATCGGACTCCACGTTTATGTGCGCGGCAGGCCTTCCCAATACCAGTCGCCACCTGTGAAGCTTCATCCCCCACCGATCCACAACAGGAGGAGCTCTGGACCTTGCAGTAATGGTTGGATTAGGGATAATACCGGCTGAGTCACTGTTGGGGGAAATATCAAGTATAATGTTGCCAAGCCGTAACAATAAAACTGTCCTTATGCGTTCTTGTACGAAAAATGTTCGTAATCGTGTCTGTCAAATAGAAACATGCGGCTAAGTGGGAGAGAAGCGGAAACCAATGTTTCATTTTCCCCATAACCTAGAGCAGGAGAAGCACAATACCTTGACGTGGGAAATGCATTAAGAATAATGGTTGAGGATGAATGACATGTGTGGAAAGTATCAAGAAAGTAATATTCCTTTTTGATAAAAAAAATAATAAAACTGTACTTCATACGTTTCTGACCAAAAACTCCCAGTTCTCGTTCTTTTTTACTTTCTTGTAAATTTTGGTCGTCCTGATGTAATTTTTTTAAAGTAGATGTACTCTTGACACACTATAAATTACGTGACATTTTATTCACTTGAATTAACGGATAAACGGAATTAAAATGTAATATATTATAGATTATTAAATTTAAAAATGAAAAACTTCGTAAATTAACATAATCAATCAGAACAAATGAAACACAAGCACTTCAACCAACAATGAAACAAACAACAATGAAAACAGTATATCAACAGCGATGAAGAGGTATTACCAATTGTTCAAGTGGTAGCTTCAGAAGTTAATTCGGGAATTTGTTTCGGCATTACATTGAATGTGTTTTAGAACATACCTACGCCATAACACAGGCCCTTAGTTAAAAACATAATTTATTATATTCTGGAGAAGTAATTCAGATAACCAATAAATTTTCTGATGAGACTGATTATAAAGAAGCTTGTATTAATGGAAATTGTTATTTAATTTCTAATTCAATGATTTATAAATGAGAAAGGGATATAAGGAGATAACATTCTGAAGTTGAATCGGAAGAGTAACTCTTTCAGGAATTTCTGTGGAAAGATAACGAAATGTATGTAGAGTATACGCCTACCAATAGGTAAGTAGGGGAGAGTTAGTTTAACTGGTCCACTTTTTTTAACTGGTTCTAAAATGTTATTTACTTGACCAATACACGTGAAATTTCACATATTTGAGAGAGGCTTTCTCCTTATATTGTAGGAACAAACAACATCATTGTGCTTACAGTTATTGTCAAATATGGAATGTTTTATACATTTGCAATATGACCAGTTAACCTAATCGATAAGGTTAAGTGGACCGGAAATTGAAATAAGCTGTAAATTGACGTTTAAAAGACAGTTTTAATGAAAAAATCAATCTTCTACACATTGTCATAACCTTTTTCACACATAAATGAGAAAACGGGCCACGGACCGCGCGCTGTTTCTCAAAACGTGGCATCTACAATTAAAACTTGGAAATAACAGTGGTAATGAGTTAAATTAATAAAAGTGTGAAACGCAAATAAATTACATAACATTCCAGATTAAATAATTGCAAATCTACTTCTGGGAAAAAATAAAGACGGTAACTGGACCGGTCCATTTAACCTAACCTCCCGGCGGTCCAGTTAACCCCACAGCACGTATTTCCTTTATATGCCCGAAAACTCACGAGCCGCGACATATAATTAAAAACAAAACACACTACTATAGAGCAGAAATACTAACAATTAATTTGTTGTGAATATTCTTTTTGTAGTTGTTATTCAATCGCAATAAAAATACACAGCATATGTAGAAAAAACACCTCGGATCTTTCAGAATAAAAATTCCTTACTGTACTGAACAAATCAAGGCCTGTAACTGATGATTGTGGCTTAGATTATCAGCCCTGTCATCCTACGAATTCCATCCAGTGGAAAAAGCGGGAAAAACTTCCCACCAACATTTAAAAGCACGGACCACTTAACCTAACCGGTCCAATTAACCTAACTCTCCCCTACTTTTCACTTTCCCGTATACGTACGTATACACGGAGTGATATACGTAGTATAGGGAAAGTTATGTAATGCTGCGCGAAAAAATGGCCAATTTTCGGCGGAAAAAAATTAATTGCCGGGCCGTGAAAACGAATAAGTGGATAAAACCAGTTGCTAAATTAAGAAAAAAAATCCCCTAACACGTGGTGTGGTCAAAATCCATGATTTGTTGCTTCTTTATACTTAAAAATCGATTGACGGCATTCCGTCCGTCTGTCCGTCTGTCCGTCCGTCCGTCTGTCCGTCTGTCCGTCTGTCCGTCTGTCCGTCTGTCCGTCTGTCCGTCTGTCCGTCTGTCCGTCTGTCCGTCTGTCCGTCTGTCCGTCTGTCTGTCTGTCCGTCTGTCCGTCTGTCCGTCTGTGGTCAACGCTAGCGCCTAAACCGTTCGGTCGATTTTCTTCAAAATTGATATTCCCCAGTCGATCTGATTCTAGTCGAAGCTTTGTGATTTTGAAAAAGATTCTTTAAAATTTGGGGGTACTTTATATGAAGCCTCCCGGGGATTTTCAACATTTTCTCAAAAACGGCTCCAAATTTTTTCTTTAAATTTCTTGTATGAATAGAGGAAAATACACTTTTTAACATGGCATAGGTCCGATTTTCACGTTCAGCTCTGAATTTTCGAAAATTGTGAAAGTTTGAATTTTTTTCGGCGTCTTTCTCCAACTACAAAATTGATGATAGAGATTTTTTCTTCAAATAAAATTTGTTCTGCATATTGAGTTCTTTAATAAAGGTCATGTAAATGTTTTTCACAATTTTGGTAGTTTTCGTGCAATATTGCGTGCAATATGTGCAATTTTAAAAAATTACAAAAACAAAATTTCTCAAAAACGGCTCCAAATTTTTTCTTTAAACTTTTAGTAGGGATAGTGGTAAATGTACTCTATCAATGACATAAAAGCCATTTTGGTCTATCGGTTGGTTTTTTCAAAAATTACAAAAATGTAAATTTTTTTACTTGTCTCTCACGTCGTTAATATTTACATTATCGGCGATTTTTTTACATTATTATATTTACGAGTATATATGCTTTACATAATGTCAAGTAAAGTTTCTCGAAAACACTACCGTTTTCTGTGAAAATTAGCTCAAATTTCGGCATTTTCAGAAATGCTCAAACGTCATTTTCTCGTAAATGGCTGCAATTTTTTTCTTGAAACTTTTGTAACGGATAGTGCTAATTACACTCATTAGTATAGCGTGAAGTTTATTTTGGTTTTTTTTTCAAAAATTATATAAATGTAAAATTTTTGAAAGATCTCTCACATCTTTAATATGCACATTATCCGCAATTTGTAAAGATGATTATATTTGTGAGTGTAAGTGCTTCAAATAACTTCAAATAAAGTATTTTGAAAACTCAAAAATTTTCTGTGAAAATGAGCTTCAAATTTCGCATTTTTATTAGTGCTAAAACGCCATTTTCTCTTAAACGGCACATAATTTTAAAAAAAAAACGGCTAGGTTTTTGTGTTCTTTAATATTCTAAAATTAATGTTTCTGTTCTACCATTAGGAAACCGAAAAATTAAGAAAATGACAAAAAAAATGTACTTTTGGCGATGATAGATGGTAGCTGGCAAGAAAGTATGTGGCAATTCCGAATATTGACAAATAAATAAATAAAATAAATACGGTCATGCTTAATTTTTTCAAAATACGAGTAGTTTTTCTTTAATTTTGTGAACAAACGTAATAGGCCGCTGTAAATTTACTGCGCTTCGGACAGCTGGATGCGTCGTAAATTAGAATGTGCAATTTTGTATATTATTTCTTTCTTCGTTTCTTACATTCGAACTTTGTTATAGACTTACACATTAATATTTTAGAAATTGTTTATTTTGAAATATTTGAAATAAGTAAAAAGAATTAATAGCTCTCAGAATAGCGACAATGCAGGGTCTGCAACAATGGAATTCACTTTGTGCTCGCGAATATCTGTGAATTAGTGTCATTGTTGTGACCTAATGGAGCTGTATGAAAATGAGTTATAATTGTCTAATTTATGTTGATATTTGCAGGCAAATATTTAGTTTTGCACCAAATGCTGCACCATTTGTAGTGAGTAGAGAATTTGTTGCATGGTTTTAAAATACTCTTCCCTAATCATGGCCCAATGGAAGGCATTTCTATATTTCAAGGGTATCAGGCTTCTTTTTCCAATACAGGGTTACAAAACTTTTGCATTCTATTTTTGTGAAGTTGTAGAATTCACATAGTTCTGACAACACTGCAATGGAAATAGTGAGTTCCAAGCGAAGATGTTAGTAGCGCATAAAGTGCAATATTACAGTACTACTTAGCTGTTTCCTCTAATACGGGAAAGTAAGTGCTGTTGTAGCACCACTAGTTTCAATTACGACGATATCTTCAGACATATGAAAAATGTTTTAAAACCTTAACTTACTGAAGATGATATAACAAACGGAATATTTTTCCTCATTTATGACACGTCCTATTTTTGTTCGTGTACAAGTATTACTTTGAAGGTCCCATACTCTCCTACCAGCCTTATTGGAAACAGCCGGGCCAGATTCGCGCGAGGTAGAATTTATTTGCGTATGCTACAATACACAGTTTCCCCATGTAAAATAAATCGTTTCCGATTTGTGGAGACGTAAAATTCTGGAAATTGTCAATTCAATATTTCTCTGCTATGTTTGCACGCGCTGCGAATATCGCTGACGTATTACAGAGGACATCGAAAGCCGCATAGCCGTGGCCCTTCTGCGCCGGAATACAACGTATGAAAGCAAACAAGCAAAAAATCAAGAGTCAGGGACGGATATCGACCGTCTGCAAACGGAGGCAGCCAGGGGGAAGGAAGAATCCAGACTCTACAGAGATGATGCAGACAGATTTGGGGAGGAGTAATGGTAGAATCATTGCTAAGGTAACTTTGAATAGAGGAGTAAATAGCACAAAACTCCAACATTCAAAGAATGCTAATGCCAAGAATTCACAAAATAATAATAATAATATAATAATAATAATAGTAATAATAATAATAATAATAATAATAATAATAGCCGATTATAATTCTTGAATAAATTGTTTGACATAAATATTGTCTATCGGTTTTAAGAGAATGTCACATTGACCTGAAGGCTCCAACATACAACGCTTGTCGATACGGTTTATTTGGTCATGCTATCACAAAGTAAAGTTTTTCAGTAGAAATGATTGGTTCAACACTTAAAATGAAATAGTTTTACAAAGCATTTATAAATGCTCCTAGAAATTAAGAAAAATTAGGGACATAGAAGAACTGACAAAACGTTTTAACACACAATCATTTCTTAAATAGGATTAAAAAATTTCGTCGAATACTCAATAAAAAAATCACTGAAATAGTAGAAAATTGAATGAAAAATACAAACACGAAAAGGCAAAGACGAAGCAGTGAACGGAGAAGAAGTCGAAGAAGACAAACATGAAGAAAAAAGGAAGGCAAAGACGAAGAAACAATACGCAAAAAAGAGAAAGGACGAAAAAGAAGAAAATTAAGAAAAAGACAGACAAAGAAGAAAAAGAGCAAAATGAAGACGAAAAATAAAAATACGAAGAAGAGAAAGACGAAACCGAAGAAGGAAGAATCGAAGACGAAAAACAATAAAACAAATAAAACGAAGAAGACAAAGTCGGAAAAGAAAAAGTCGAAGAAGAAGAAAAGAGAAAAAGAAGAAGAAAAACGAGCAGACGAAAAATACAAAGACGAAGAAGAAAAGGACGACTATGGAAAAGAAAAAGACGAAGATGAAGACAAAGGCGAAGAGGGAAAAGACTAAGCCGAAGAAGAAAAAGGCATAGACGAAAGCGACAAGGACGTAACATACGAACAACACGGCGAAGAACCGAAAAAGAAAAGAAGAAGAAAATGTGAAACTGTAAGATAAAACCGCAAGGGTAACTTGTTCCCATCCCGGGGAGAAGTGTATCCATTTCCCTAGATCCGCGCCTGGGAAGGCGCACCTGCTCCTCGACGGGGCGAGCGCGGCGACTGGGCGTCGCGTCGGGGCGATTGGACGGCGGGGGCGGGGCGGGGGCGGGGCGGGGGCGGGGCGCGCCGGGAGCAGATGCCGCTGGCAAACACGGTCGATTGCAGCGGAGCGGAGGCGGCAGCGCGAGGCGAGGGATCGGCGACAGGTGCGAGGGACGGCGGGCGCCCGTGCGGCCGGCGGCGGCGACGCGCTGCGCCGGAAATGGACGTCGCCGGCGGACGTCGCGACGCCGAGGTGGACGCGCGAGGACGTACGGTTCGGAAGACGTCGCGAACAATCATTCGAGAGGCTTTCGCAAGACGGGAAATCCCAATGCCAATGGTTCGTCATCGTCTCAATAGGAAATTACGTATCTTCGGAAAAATGCGTTTTTGCTCGTCGTGCACTTGAAAACATCATGTAAAACCCAGGAACTAGTTGGAATGGAAAACCTTTAATCACTTCCTAAACGCCTTTACATTTATATTTAGGCGATTTTTTGCATTTATGTTTACATGATTGTCAAAGAATACAAAAAAAACTTTAATAATAATTTCACAAAACTTTAACAATTCACAAAACTCTTGCAGTGTTGCGAAACACAAAATTAAAGGCACACACTGACCAAGCGATGCTACCTGACTAACACAGCAAGCAAAAACCAAATGAATGTAACATTGAAAGGTTACGAGGCACACATGGCCGGGTTGTCGAACCACACCACTGTCACAGCACCACCGCTCCTACAAATCACACCGCTGTCCAGTAGAGGGTCTCAATGCAGAAATCGTGAAAAATGCCTTCACCGCCGTGGATGCTTCATGCTCCCGGTCCACCATAGCTCCATCCGCTTGGCCCACACTCCACCAGCTGTGTCGCCCGCTGGCCGCACATGCTCTGGCGGTGTCCCGGGTTCCGACCCCGGGCAGGGCTCAGAGGGGCGGGCAGCCGGCTAGCTGGCGGCGGGGGGCGGACGTAGGCGGGGGGAGAGATACGGGCGCGACGGCGCGATGGTGTTGGTGGCGGCGGTGACGGTGGTGATGCAGTGACGTCACCGGTGTCGGCGGCGAGGGTAGCTGATTGCAACCTGGCAGGGCGGCGGAAGAGCTGTCACATGCATCAAGGCGCGGGGAAACAATGATTTAATTAATGTCTTCATTCCATTTCATTGATTGATTGATTGATTGATGATGGATTTTTTTTTTAAGTGGGACGCGCGAATTTTGGAATTGGCGCCCCCATGACACCCTGGTCTAGCATGGAACTCCCATAATTTAGCGGGAAGCACTCCAAAGAGTGCCCAGGTGGGCGGAAGTCGCAGGAACTTGTCCGCGCCGAGCAAAATGTGCTAACAATGATAGTAATGTGTGTAGTGCCATAAATCTCATTGTATCAAACGAGTGTATGTAATAATACATTTATGCCTTGTGCCTGTAAGGAAAATAATAGATTCCTAGCTAATTTTAGAATGAAACCCTACAATTTTACTATGACTATATTTATATTGTTTATATTAGTATTGGGAAAGGTACGGCATTGTATCGCCCTGTAGATAAATAGCTAAATTTTCGTTACTATTGACGAAGGCTCGATAAACGCTTAACCTCCAAATCCGAAAATAATACGTTAGACCATCAGTGCCAGCGCTAGGCATGGGTAGGCCGGGATATCGCCAGGGGCCCCGTACGTCAAGGGGCCCGATGACTAGTTCGATGGGGAAAATAGTAAAAGATTGAAAAGAAATTAGAACTAGAGAAGGGTCGTTATCGCAATTTTATAAGTTACGGTACAGTACTCTGATATTTCAGAAAAGTTTCAATTAATTTTGAACCTTAAATAATTAATTATTTTCAGCAGGAATTTTCAGTACTTGCTGCATTGACTCTGATTATGTAAAACTATAAAGTATTACATTGAACATTGTTGAAACGAATACAACTACCATCTGGAGAAGAATTCGATTGGCTATTCCCTCTGATCCGTAGTTTTCTGTGTTTAAATCCACTTAATACGAAATGAATGCCACAGCCATCTCATTACAAAGGAGCCAAGGGCCGCGCGCAATATCTCCTTGCTCCTTACTTCTCTTACACACTTACATTATACGTACTACAAGGCCACACAAGACCACACCAGGGAGTTCATTGGAAGCTCAGAGATTGTCTCGGCTGAGACAATGCCTCACGAGGACCCTGGAGGAGAAAATCTTTCAGAAAAAATCGTCTTATTGGTCGGACCGGATCTCACAGTGTGGCAGATGACACACAAATTCACATGATGTATTTAACGTCGGTTGAATCGCTATAATAGCTTATAATAGCTTATAATAGATAGCTACCTCGGATTCAGTTGCTGTGTGGAGGAGAATTCTAGCAACCGACTGCTCTGATCGGCTAGTTTTCCGTGGTTTCCTCGGATCAACACCAGGCAGCGCCGGAGAAGTTGCCCCCAACAAAACGGAACCACGATTTTTTTTTCTTCACGGTTACATACAAAACTTACATGCACTATACTACCACTCACGTCGGGGGGACAGGTCGGGGGCGTAGAGCTTTTCCCGGCTGGGGTGGTGCCCCACTGGTGGACAATATCTGGTTGGAGAAAACCTCGCCAGCCGACGGGAAGTTGGCGCCAGATCTCACTATCCAGCGTGCGATGAACACCACCACATTACGAGACTAACGACTTAATCAATTGTCTCACCGCCAGGAATCACTAATCACTCAAAATAAAAAAAACAATCATCCTATTATCTTTCCGAATGCGTATTGGTGAGTAAATGTGGGCCATAAGTGACTGCGTTCCGTCCCAATTGGCACATACCGGCATGCGGCGGCAAAGGTAGCACCAGGCAGCCGCGCTGACGGCCAAGGCAGCGCCAAGGCCGGCAGCGCGGGGGAGCGGGTGGGGGACGGCGAACGTCCAGACGCGAGCGGAATATCGGGGCGGACAGATGTGCCCGTCGGGTCGCGCGAATAAAAATCCGCGTCCTTTATCTGTCAGGTTATTATGGCGACGTCGAGCGGTCGCGCGGGGAGGGCGGGGGGCGAAGATACGCGGCCGGACGGCGACGAGGACAGCTGCGCGGGGGCACGAGGCGGCTGCGAGGGTGGGGACGGCGCCGGACGGAGACGACTGACGAGTGGTGCGACGAGGGGAGGGATGGTGGTGTAGAATGAGGTGGGGAGCTAGGGAGGAGAAAAAGGAGTGGAGCAGAGCGGGCACTAGGGGACAGATAAAACGTAACATCACGATGGAACGGAACAGATCATTCGGAATAGAACCAGAAGGGGGGATGAAACTGACAGGATGAGCAAGGTAGAGTTGGAGAATGAGGTGCAGAGAGATGGGAAATTCATGTCGGGGCGAAATGTGGCAGAGAAGGAGAAGACTTGTTAAGTGCCACAGCAGTAGGGAATTGCTTGTGGGGAAGGGGATGGCGTGGGGGACGAGACGGGGAAGGGAGTGGCAGGATAGGATGAAGCGGAGCAGGAAGAAGCAGAGCAGGTCGGGGCGGGGCACGACGGGACGGGGCAGGTCGGGACAGGGCAAATCAACGCCTGCAAATAGCAACTGGGGCAGGATTTGAGGGGGCTAGGTCTTGGCGGGGATGGGATGGGATGGGGTGGGGTGGGGTGGGGTGGGGTGGGGTGGGACTGGGCAAGACAGTATGGGGCAGGCCGGGACGGGGTAGATCTGGACAAGGTACGAAGGGACGGGACAGAACGGAGAGGGACAGTCCTGCAGACAGCCGGCGTAGGAGATGACGTAGCGGGATAGCACGTGTCGGGGCAGGGCAGGGCGGGGCAGGATGAGATCGGACAAGACGGACGAAGAAGCACGGGAGGGGGTAACGGTGTGGGGGGGCGGAGTGAGAAAGAACGAAGCAAGGAAAGAGAGAGCGGGGTAGCACAGGACGGGGCAGGATGTGTTGAAAAAAAACAGGAACGGAAGCGAGGGAGAAGGGGCGGAGACGAGGCACAGAAGTAAATACTGCCTGGAGTAAGGGCAGGAGTGAGTCTCGCAGATGGACTGAAAAACGGAGACGTCGCAAGAAGGAGGAGCGCCCGAGCGGACAGGGGACATTCAGAGGCGCAGAAAATGGATGAAAGAGATAAAGGTCGGCGGAGGGAACTGAAGGGATAAGAAGCAGTGCTGCGCACAAAGCCTCGGAGGACAGTTGGCGCCTAACGTCAGCCCTAGAGACGACTGGCCTGAGAAGGTAACAAGTAGATGGGAATGTTTTGTGCAAAAACTCATATAAATATCATTTTGTTTCTGTTTGTACTGATAATATTGACTGTCTTGTAATGTAGAGGAAAGAAGGAAAATATATCTCATAAGTTGGTCCATCATTTATAAGAAAGAAATCTTTTAAATAACAGTTTTAAATATTAGAAGAATACAAATTTTTCACAACGTTTCGGAAACATTTGGTTTCCATCATCAGGTGACAAATAATTATGATATATAAAAACAAATAACAATATGCATTCGTTGACTCATGTATATTATTTTTTTGTAATGCATCTGTTTTGCACTTTTCCATTGTTTTTATATATTATAATTACTTGTCACCTGATGATGGAAACCAAATGTTTCCGAAACGTTGTGGAAAATTTGTATTCTTCTAATATATAAAACTGTTATTTAAAAGATTTCTGTCTTATAAATAACGGACCAACTTATGATATATATTAGTAATACAGACAGAAACGAAAAATATGAAATACAAAGAAGGAAAATAAACTGCATAAAGAGGAAGAAGGAAAATAAACTGCATATTATTTTATGATAAAGGTACACGTACATATTCCAATAATATATAATACATAACCTATTTCAATAATAAGGACGCGCTGTTTAATAAATTTTAGTTTATTTACCGTCAAAAATCAATGAAAATTGTTTAATTCATTGTTTTTTGTACATTAATACGTTCAAGAACATCTTTTTATGCATACGTAGAGAATATGTTTTACTAAGATATCAAACATTATGTTGTGCTTCGTTGTGCTGAAGACTACAAATTCGACGAAAACGTTTCCTCATTTGGATCAGTTGATTTTTTTATCTTACTTCGGCCACTTCTTTTCTCACACCGTAGGTCTAAAACGCGTTGCCCGTTGAAGACTAATCGCTCCGTAAAACATTTTAGACATTTTACTTTAAGGTAGCATCATCAGCGCCCGAATGCAGCACACAATAGACCGATTGATAAGCTCGTTCCTTAAAATTTCAATAATATTAACTTTCATATTATAAAGATATGATTATCACAACGTTTTCATTTCTCACAGTAGATTTTCTGTAGAAAAGGATTTGATTAACCCTGCCGTACACGTGCTAGTTAAAGTTATTGGAGCATACGCAATGATCTCTTAGATACGTTATTTGATTTTAGCTTACCTCACAAATTGACGATTGGGTGTTTCAGACCCAAACATATCTTAAATACACTTACTGACTTCGAAATTTTAAAACTGTCATTAAACTCCAATGTTTAACCACATATATTAGAATGATGAACCATTTATAAATTTCGAGATTGTATTACGAGCGTTCGCACACAGTGTGATTGAGGGGATACTAGTGACGTCAGCATAAAGCCTTTTGCCAGGACGTTTCAGAAATATAACATAAAAGTTTTGAGAAAGACGGGTTTTCAAATATTTCCATGACGCTCTATGAACTGAATATCAACTCGGTGAGCTGGGTTATCGAGCGCGTCTGTTGCACACGATATTATGTTGATCACGAGCGTCTGCAGGTTGCCGACCTACGCCTTAGAGCAACAACTCCGCCGCCGCCCCCGCCGCGGTCTCAACAGCACTTCCGCCAAACGCAGCGGACACTCAGCGCCTTACTCGTCATCGCAGTACTTCACCACTCTCCCCCTCCCCATCCTCTTCAACATTCCTCCATGTCTCCGTTTTCCTCGGCTTCCTGTTGTCCTTCGCTGCACTCAACCCCCGTTCACTACACATCACTGCCCCAACCCCACCGCTTCTCTTCTTTTTCACTGAACTAACTCTCAGCGTCCTCATTCGTGGACGCGTATTTCTAGGCAAATTAAATTTACTTTTTTCGCACTAATTTGCGTGTTTTTTGCCAATAAATTCACAAATGAAACGAAAAAGCAAGTTTTGGAATTTCTTAATGTCAGATGTCTATTTAGCCGAGGACGCTAAAACATTTTACGCTACTGGTCAGGGTGATATTCATGACTTCAAACGGTTTCAATCTTCTAAACCATGCCTTGCCTTTGGTAAAGTAAGAGAGAGATGCCGCTGTATAGCAACCGGTGCTCGGTCTGCACCGACGTGGACGGAGCATACGCAGCTAAGGTTTAACGGTTGCAAACAAATGCTAGCAGATAACAACAATAGTTTTCCAACAATAGCTCAGCACGCATGTCGCAACAATGGGCGAGAAACGTGCGCGCAATATTAATTGGGTTAACTTGCTAGGACTTCAGCTGTCCTCGTAAGAACCCTGATCCAAGTTCAAGTAATTTAAAATATAATTCCAATATATCCTACAATTCTAACCTTTCGTGTACTGGCATTGATTCCAGATGGTCTCGACCTCTCATCAACAACATGCTAACGTATTGTTTGGCAGAAAAGTATTCATGTTTTCTTTGTAGTACTAAATTTGCTTAACATTCTTCGTAAAACGAAACTACACTTCTCTAGAAACACGAGAAACATTTCACTGTCACAGTGACCACGTATAGGAAGAATTCCGTGAAAACCGAACCTACTTGCATTAGTAAGAGAGCCCGGTACTACAGGAAGTAACTTACGCAAGGAAAGAGGATCTGAATTAAAGCGAAATATGACGTTCAAGGACTGCGAAAGCAACGAGGATCGAGTTTACAAGAAGAGCAGAAACCGGAGCGAGGGCGGAACGCGCAGGGAGGGGAGCAAGGGAAAAGGACGGGAAACGCAGATCCGGGTTTCGGAACAGCAAAAGGGCGGGACCGCTGTGTGCGCCACCCAGAGCGGCCTTGCATCAACTCCCGCTCCATCCCGCCTCTCGAGGCTCCGATCTGCCTCATCCGCCCCGAACCACTCACGTCTCACTTCCCCATTCAGACTCTTTCCACTCGCCCTCCCACCTCCCGCTTCCTCCCATCCTCCACGCTCCGGTCCGCCACACCCGTCATTCCCCAAACAGAATCTCCCTACCCGCCCTCCTATCTTCCGCTCCCTTCCCTCCCACCTCTCGACACACCCCAAACCACGTTTGCCATTCAACTCGCGTTCACATTCCCACTCACGTTCGCCATTCCCCCATGTTCCTCCGGGTCTGTCCTGTTCCTCCCATGTCAGAGCCTGCCCAACCGCTCCTCCCCACCCGAGCCTGCCTGGCTCAGCCCATGCCCGCCCCGCACCGCCTCGCCCCAACACACCCCAAAGGAACCGCCTGCAATATTACTTGGCGGAACCAACTTCCATGCAGCGGCAGATAGGCAAAAGTTGGCAAAAGCGGCAGAAGCAGCGGTTGGGCGTCTTTGTCTGGCGCAGGGGGGAGGGGCTCCTTATTTCGGGAGCTGTTGCGAGGCAACAAAGGCGCCGAGGAAGAAACACAGAGGCCTTCGGCGGCGCCAAACCTTCCCCGGCCCTTCCGTGCGCTCCCCGCCCCGCCTGCTCCCCTCGCCCGAGCCCAAGCCCCGCCCCGCCAGGGTGCGCCTACCCGCCTCTCGGCCTCGCGTCGATGCTGTTGCACCCTTCTCCCTGCACCGGCACTTCGCCCATCGGCCCGTCCCCGTCATCACCTAATCCGAACCGCTCTGAACCTACCCTCCTGTTTATCCTCGTCCCGTCAATACCCGTGACGCCATTACCAGTCCAACCTTACCCGTTTCGTACTTACCCGTCCCGTTCCTCTCCGTCCCGTCTCCCCGGCCAATCCGTCCTCGGTCCGTTCCTCCCCGGGCCGTCTTCCCCGACCTGTCCTGACGCTCCCTGTCTCGTCACGTCCCTCCCTTTCCTTCCCTCCTCGTTCTGTCTCTCCCGTCGCTCCCCGGTCCGTCACGTACTTCTCTGCCTTGTCCCGACTCTCTCCATCCCATTCCTCCTCGCCCCCTATCACTCCCCTTTCCGTCCCTCCCGGTCCCGTGCCTTCCCGTTTGTTCCTTTCCAATTTCGTCCTTTCCCGCGCCGTCTTTCTCCGTGTCGTCTTTCCACGAATCGTCCTTACCCACCGTTATCTTTTCGCTTCTTTTCTTCCTGTATTATTTTTTCCTCACCTCTTTCTTTTCTACTTCGTTTTCCATTTCGTCCATTTCCATTTCGGCCTTCTCCGCCCAACATACTCCATCGTTCCTTCGCGCATCTTTTCTTTCCTTTTCCACCCCATTCATCGCTGTATGTGTCCTTTTCAACTTATACATACCCATGTCTTACACAGTCCTAACTCTTTCACAACGTTTCTTCCCTAACTCTTCCTCCTCTCCTGTTATTCTGTAGTGATATGTCACGTCCGCACTTCAATTTGAAATCAATGTAGCTGCTTCACACCTCCTTTTCTCGTTCACCCTTCTCTGTTCAAAATTCAAGAGGCTTCCACCCCGCCAACACCGCCGATGCCACCGTCTTTCATTTCAGCTCTGCATCTACATTCATCGTCTTCGTCGGATCATTCTCTTTTTCCTCTTGTCCACTACTGCGCCAGCGAACTGAACAGCCTAGTACTCTTCTCCGTCACGAATTCTCTCTGTTTCTCTTTCTTTCTCTCTCTCTCTCTCTCTCTCAGTTCAATCCGTCGACGACGCCATTTCCATCTCTGCTTCCGGCTTTCCAACTCCTATCATATCTCTCGCTCTATCAATATCCTATTTAAGTAGCTCCTTCGCTCCATTTTCATAACCTATTCGCTCCCAACAACGTCCAAGTTGTTTGCATTCCTTTCCCTTCAATCGCCCTTACTCTTTTTTCCTTCCCAGCTCCTGTCATTTTCGTCGCTGTCTTTTTCCCGTCCCACAAGACAATATAGCTGTTCAGAGGTCTTGCCCGTTCACCGCCCATCTTCTCGGATTGTATTGTATCCTCTGCTGAAGTTATGTGGGTAGGATACGGTAAGGTAGGATAGAGTAGAAGAGTGTGGTGTGATGAATGGTACAGCGTGGTGTGGTCGGGGTAACGGCCAAGTGAAGCGTCCCTTTCCATTCTTTCGCTCTTCCCCTCTTTCCCCCTTTCCACTGTTCCTTCCCTGTTGTCTCCAGTTCGACCCCACCTCGCCCACTTCACGCCCTCGACCCTCTCCTCCATCCTTCTCTCTCAGTTGCTTGTCTCTGCTCTCGGTCGCCGGTAGCCGCTTTCTCCTCTCCTCGGTCGCCGGTCGATTCGCTTAGAAAGGCCGCGGTGGCTTCCTCGAGAAGCCCAGAGTATGCGGCATATGGAGCTCGGCCTGCACTCCGGGCCTTCGCTACCTCGGGCGGCACGCCGGCTCTTTTTTGGCTTGCATTGCTGGCAGCTCACAAAGGGAGCCCTGTAAGCGGACCTCGCCCGCGTCTTCCCAGTGTTCATTGGCGGGACGTGGACACCTCAATACGCCCATAAAGATTTCCAGTCTCGACTGGTGCCAAATCATAGAAAAACCTTGTTTAAGAAAAAAATCATAAAATTTTAGGGCTATTGAACTTGTTGGGATTTCACCGTTTTAAATGCGAAGAAGTAGCGAAATTCATAAAGTATAACAATAATAATAATAATAATAATAATAATAATCAACTTCATATTCTGGTTACAAACATAGGTTACTATTATTTCACCTCTCTTTACAATCGTCGTTTAATGATGACATGTATTGTCCGTCCGGTGCAAAGTTACTGGCAAAGCATCACTTGCCCAAAAATGACAGTCACTTCCCCCCACTACTCTTGGAGAACTAATATGTTTTCAACATAATCTCAGTAAATTACTCAAGGATTATAATCCCGAAATACCTTGAAATTTTATTTCTTGAATTTAGGCTGTTTTCAAGAGCTCTTTCAATTTGTAATCGGGCAACATCCGTAGACAACGTGTGTCACCATAACTGTATCTCTGCGTACTCCACTCCCCCTGCACTGTTCTTCTCAACACACCTACTGAGTTTGCTGTCTACCGCTGTCCAAAACTCCGTCGTCGCTCTCTTCCCTTCTTTTTCTTTTCCTTTTTTTCCCCTGCTGCCGGAAGTTCAAAAGCAAACCCTTTCCCGCACGACGCTACTTCCTGGAAATATAACGTGCCAAGCAAACGCCCCATCCACGCTCGGCAAAGATAAAGTGTCAAGACTTCTCTTTCAGCCAAATTAAAACTTCCGCCGGCTCTTCCGAATAACAAAGGCGCGATCTTTCTTATCCGCCAGGAGAACAAGTCAGAGGGCGAACTGCTAGTCTACGAAGAAGTGTCGCGCTACTTCAGTCTCCTTTTTTTGGCGTTTCTGAATCGCTGTAGCTGTTGCGCATTCAAAAAGGTCGTTGTGTAAAAAGATAACGGGAAGCGGTGAAGACACCGTACACTCAAATACGTCTGGACTCCTGATTAGCATATGACAGAAGCCAGTGTACCGTGTGCTTTTGACTCTTACCTTCTAAAAGCAGGAGTCGCGTTGAAGTGCCAGGCGACAAAGTTCAGACCGGTTTCTGGTTTTGTCAACTTGGCACAAATGATGCAGGATACCTCTGGCAAGGACGGCTTTCTAAGCCAAAGATAATCTGTATCGTAGAGTTCTAGGTAAAATGTTGAGGAAGTTAGTTGCAAAGAGTTTAATCCGAAACTTTTCAGAATCTCACATATAAGTGAAAACAAGTATTGAAAATAATAGACTTTGATACCTTGGTTTGACTTATAAAGAAAAACGTTTCTTGACATAAAGTAATAAACTAAATGACGAAAATAAATGCTGGGAAGAAGATCGATATTAGAAACAATGAGGAAAAGAAAAAGTAATTTCTTTATTATTGTCTTCTACAATCTTTTTTATTGAGGGATGCTGGATGCCATGGATGACGTAGTTACAAGAAAATAGCAAAGAAGCAAAAGGCCATATTTCGTAGCATAAAGGTAGATTATATTGCACAAAAAGGATGGATGTTGCCCTAACAGTGGTTTAAGTACATAAGTGAAAACCTCCTTTGATGGCAGCAAATTTGTAATGATCAGATACAAATGACGTATCTACTTTCTATTGAAATAACCATCAACGACTATTGATATTTCGTTTTCCTAAAACAATTATTGCACTGTCACGCAATTTTTTATTCACACATTCCAGAATTCCTGCGTTTGCATAGAAGGAACGTTTAGAGACAACTTCAACTAAATTCCATATGCAGGGGTTCTATAATGTAATCACGACCTCTGGGGTGGGAATATTTTTCTGTAGACACAGCAGAGAACAGCTTACTGTGCAAACAAATGCAAGTTTCGAGTGAGAACACAGCTTGCTGATGGAAATTCGGTACACACAATGAGACTGCAATACAAACTTTGCATTATTCATGGGTTAGGCGGAACCTTATGTTGAAGACTCGTAGGCTCCGCTTCAAAATCTGACAACAGTCTTCAGTGCTGTCTTTCTGTATTAAAAGAAAGCATTATATTTAGAACGCAACTAAGTTGCAGTAATTTTCCCATGTCAAAAGATTTGAGAAGCTTGCAAAATTTTACACTCGGTGTCAAGCTTTGTTTCGGAAAGCGTGCCAACAATCCACTTGCAGTATTGCGGACTTCTGAGTACAGAATGTTTGAAGGACAGATCCATAACAGAAATTTTCAGTCATACGATCAATGCAACTGTACAAATATTGTCCAAAATCCAAATTTCTAAGTATTAATCAATTTTTGTTTTATTCTATTCGTTGTAGATTATTATTCGCTGAATGCCAGGAAGTCAACGATACAAATTGAACTCCGTATTTCTGACATTACAAAAATTTCTAAATCCTCCCCGAACTCAATATAGTAGAAAAAATACGAAGAAACATATTGTGCTCCTTTAAATGCAAACAACAATACAAACATAAAGGAAACTGACATCATGCTAAAAACAAAAAATTGGTCGGACCTCAAGAATACAACTGTGGCTATATTCGATCAGTAAATAGTATTCATACGTGAAGGAACACCACACCAAAAATTAAACATCCTGTTTATTCCTACGTGGTTGTAATACTTTCAGAGAAACATTCGATGTTAACCCATAAATTCATATTGACGGAACCGAATATGTTTGCATTTTATGTTAGTAACACGTGTCATTTGACGGTTAGACAAAATGATCCTACTTCACGATAAAAAATGACTTTTGAATCTTTAATGATAACATTTACGATCCTTTAAGGAAGTCTCAAGATCCTGAGTGTAATTATAAAAAAGCAATGAAGCACCAGTATACGGCCGTTTGTTAGAAGGACACTATACACCGGCATTGTCGGCTCAGGGCATCAACTGATGTCCCTGTAGCGTCTCTGACCGGGAGATCCAAGAGTTTGAGTCCCGACTGGGGTCGGAATTTGGACACTAGCTAGACAGCTGGGTCGAATTCAGCCAATGGCTGGAGGAGAATTCTAGTTGCCGGTTGCTCTGATCGCTAGTTTTCCGTAGTTTTTCCGATCAGCACCAGGTGAATGCCGAAGCAGTTCTCTAACTGTCCACGGACCGCATGCGATCCTTTCTTCCTCTTTCTTGTCCATACCTCCCCATCACACACTTTTACATATGGGCATTACACTACTACTCATGTCGGGAGACCAGTCTGGGGCTTAGAGCTTGTCCCTGCTGGGGCGGTGCCCCGTTGGTGAGAGATACCTGGTGAGGGAAAATCCCGCAAGCCGACGTAGGTCAGCGCCCATCTCGGCTGGAATCGGGGGAAGATCATCGCTACCCCACAATACAACCATGCACTACACTTACGGGATTAATGATCGTAGCCATGGACGCGCCCGGAATCACTAATCAATCAATGTAAAGCTGAAGCAATTCTTAGCGCACCAGCGCAATCTGACATTGAGCTCCGTTGACTGACGTTCAGTATTTCTCACGCGGCTGCCCCATGTTTGCGAGACTCGTCCTTGCGACTTCCGGACGCAGGTTGTCGTCCGCTACACTCGGAACTGCCACTGCCCCTGTCCCCTCCTGTGAAGCCCAGCCCGCTCACTGCCTGAAGCGCACGCGTTCACAATCGGGATGCCACCATGACGGAAAGACATCGGTGAGCTAGATGGTGCACCGAGTTCTGCTCGTTCTATGTAGCTCCGGTTTACGTCACGAACCACGACACGGGCTCTTCGTTTGAAAAGCGAGACCAGCCGTTGGTCGCCATATTGCATGGAGAGCGAGAAGTGTTGAGAAACGTTTTGAAAGTGGCATGAAGGGACAATTTTCAAAGGCGACCAACCAAAAATAACCCGATGAAAGCGAAATGGAAATAAATGATACAGTATTTAAAACAAAAAACTTCGTATGACCAGGACAGTTATCAAAACTTCTATTATCTGACTGGAATATTCAAAAATTGTTTGAATTTCATTTATCGAACAAAACTTGATTTTAATTATTTTCACCTTGAATCACTTTGATCTGAAGAATGTTCAATTTAGGAGATTGAAGTTGCAAGTTGCAATTCAGATGATTTCGAATATATTTATACACTGCTTTCAATGACGTAAATATGTATTATCACCAACGAATTTACTAAATTTATGATATGTTATTCTCTATACGTTAGTACACTTTTGTTATTCCTAAACTTGTTAGTTTATCATAGTAGCAAGGAAAATTAAAAGCAAACAAGACTTAAAAGCCTTCATTTATTTAAATCTTTTGTTCTCCCAAGCATTACTCATCTCAAAACGTTTCAACAAAAGTATCTTCAACAAGTTAACCACGTAAAATTGCAGTTCCACGGTGCGTTGAACTTAATCCGTAGAATTACTGCCACTGAAAGCGATATATCAAGAATGAGAGTCCGTAATAGAATAGTGAATGATATATTGCCGATGTTTTCCTCGTGTGACGGACGTTTAACCTGTCATAAACGACACGTGAGATTTCAATAACCACTATTCCTAGTTGCAACGATCTGCATAATAAGAAACCAAGCTTCAGTACAGACGACTGCATACAAATTACAAACAAGATAATGATACAATACCTAGCACGAGGAACTACGATGGGGGTTATTTGTAACTACGGTGGACACAAAGCCTGTGAACAATATGTTGTCTTTCCTCAAATGGGCATGCGTAGGTTGAGTCACTGAACATAGTGTTCACTACGAAATCCTTCCTCTGTTGACTCACATGACTCGCCTAAGGATGTTACTTACATGTCTTTCACGCACTAATTTAGCACACAACATTCTATCATTTCAGTGGTATCTCAGATGTATCTACATGCTACAAATGTGAACAAAGAATGAAAGTGTCTTAAGAGATATATTATGCACTATTTATTATACGTGTTTACTGATTACCTTTCGTGTCTCTCTGGCTCTGACAATCATAAATTAAATAAATGGACGTACAACAAAAATTCCCATTTGTTTCATTTCAGGCGAGAGATTATACATGAGAAAAATACAGAGACGTGCAATGTGTAGTGGAATATCCATTACTTTACTAGCACGTACGGTTATCATGTTTCAAATACAAAAAAGCTTTTTGCATTTATGACGCAATGTATTGCAATTTTAGAGCAAATGATTTTTGAAAAGAATGTCAATGTCACAATGCACACGATTGCCACGTATTACAATGTAAAATAATCTCCACAGAGAATACCCTTTGTAGATGGGAGTTAAAATTTCAATTAACGTTACAGCTCTAAACTGAATCATTTACAAACCAGATAGTTTTGAACTGGGTGAAATGAGAAGATCACTGTGATCCATAGATCTGAACTCATTTCCCACCACATACCAAAGTATACGCCACAAATGGCGAGTGGCACTAGGAGAAAATATTTCCAATCAAATTATTACTACCACGAATTATAATTCTCAAAATTAAGAGGTACCATTATATCAAACTTCAACTAGAGCAAATAAAGATAACTTGGCACAGGCTTTCAGTACACCTTGGGTTCATGAAGGAAGTGTAATGCCAAAAAATCATTTTCCTACAAAACAAAAACTTACTCTTGGTCGATAGTTGATCGAAACCGTGACCGCTGGCAGGTCACCAAAACAAACATGAGAAGTGTGTGTTTCTTTGATCGAATTCACGTCTGTGTCAGTTTCTTTGCCATTCATTATATTCGAATTTTAGTATATAAACGAACAACAATAAATAAGAGATATTTCTTGATTATAAACAAAAATGAGAAAGCGACACTTCCTAAAAGCACCTGATATCAACACGATATAAATTAAAGGAAATAAAGTAGTACCACACACCGATATAATTGTAATAATCACAATGCCAAAATAACTTAACGTACATACGAAAGGCGACATTAACACGCTTAGGATGGCAGTGCATTAAAATATTGGGTAATTAAATGATTTTACATAGGTATTGAGTACCGCGACATTAGCAGCACAGTAAGTCCGTAAAAGTTTATCAATATCGTAATATTACCGAATATTATCGAAACGCAACATTACTAAATCAATAAAATTCGTTAATTTTCCAATAATATTGGTATTTATTGAATTAAATTGGATTTATTAGTAATAACGTTTTGCTAATCATGCGCAAACATTTCGTCATTTGTAGAACAGCAAGATTCGAAAGCATCACAGGCTAGCTTTCAATTGCCACTGCAACTGCGCCGTACAGCGAGATGGTACCGAAAGGGTTACAACGTCACAAAACGCGCATTCGTCCCGCAAAACGTTATCTCGCACTGTGGGAGCTGCCCGTCAGATCGCCGCCAGCTGCCAGCGGGGCTTCCCAAAAAGCACCGGGAGAGCGGCGATGCTGGCGCCCGCGGTGTTATTGACAAACTTGGACGCGAGTGTTTTTATTCGGCCGAATCCACTTCTGCGCCCTTTTGTGCCTCAAAGGCCGCTTGAGCCGCCTCCGCCGCCTCTCCGCCCTCGTCTCCACCCCACCCCGCCCACTCATCTGTATCCATGTCTGCCCCTCGACTCTGCCCCGACGTTTCATCTACCTCCATCCCTGCCCTGCCTCCATCTCCGGCGCCGCCTCAACCCTGCCCCTCCCACTCATCTGCCTCCAACTCGGCCCCTGCCACATCCCTGCTCCTTCTCTACCGCACCCCGCCCATCTACGATCATCTCCGCCCCGCGTCTACCCTGTACCGCCCACTCATCTACATCCACCTCAGCCACCGCCCTGACCCTGCCATCACAACCACCTCTACAAACACAGCCCTCGCCTGCGCCTCCTCATCTGCCTCCACCTCAGTTCGCACCTACTACCACCTGTCCCGTCTCCACCGCCATCTCCGAATCCGCCCCCACCGTATCCACCTCCCCCGCCGCACCACTATCTCTGCTTCTGCCCGCAATCCCGCCTCCGACACCGCCTGTGCCACCGCCCCGTCCCCATTCCCCGCACCCCGACTCGGCCTCCATCTATTCCCTTATCTCCGATCCAGCCGCCGCCGCAACCGCCGACACTACCACCACCACTACCACTACCGCTGCCACTACCACCACATCCACCACCACTGTCACTGCCACATCCACCACTGTCACCGTTACCATTGCGACCACCATGTCCGCCACTTTCTCCATCACCGCTTCCGTCTCTGCTACCGCCGCCACCACCTGCCTCAACTGACACTGCTGCCAACGTCACCACCGTGGCCGCCGGAGAGAGCGAGAGGGGCTTCGCTGCGAACGCAACGCGAGGTCGAGCGGAGAATCAATTTCTTGTCCGGTGGAGGATTCGCAGCCGCTGCCGACGGTGGCTGGTGGGGTTCACAAGGGCACGCGATATCTGCCAGTCGAACGCGCCATGATTGTAACCCCGGAGCACCCACGAAGGCAGACGTCACTCACAGAAGATACAGTACATTTTGGCGGCACCAATGCAGATAAATATGTGTCGGTTGTGGTGTGTGGGTGAATGTGTGTGTATTGTGGGTATTGTGTGTGTGTATGTGTGTTGTGTGTATGTGTGTTGTGTGTATGTGTGTGTTGTATGTGTGTGTATGTGTGTCCGTGTGTACGCGCGCATTTTTAACTGTTTAGTCAAATCTAGATAATGTAGATTCGGATATAGTGAACTTTCGGTAATAGTCACTGGTTTCGATCTACATTTATAAAAATAAGCACTGGAGGATTCGATTGTATTAAAAAAGGGTAACATTACTTAATGATCTAAAATTGGAGTGTAATTATAGTGAGAACGACCTCTCTGGCTATATGGAGGTATAGGCAGATTCGGAAATCAATTTGAATTTTTCAATTTTCAAAATTTCAGAGATGTTATTCAAAATAAAAAAAGTACCATACTCATAAACACACTTTCTTTTATTCCAACAACATTTTAAAAGAAAAAAATAAATTTTCCAAAACGTTTTGAAAACATCAGAGAGGCTTTTTTTTAAAGGTGCCCTCAAAATCTTACTGATCTTCAGAACGACGGCTCAACTATATCTTTTTTCTAGGGCTCTCCAGCTGTCCAGCGGTTACCCTTGTAGCGTCGTGGCGCGCTCAAACGGTGGCTACCTGCGCAGACCAGGATGTTGAACAAAAGGCGCGTAGGATGACGCATTGGGAATTTCTGCCTATCGCGGATACGGCGCGGAGGCAATGGGGGCGGCGAAAGACCAATATAACGAGCGAGAGCAAGGCTCCTTCTTCTTGTTTCTCAGCAGCGTCGGCGTGCAGTTGTGCGTACGTGTGTGCGAGTGGCGCACGTGGGCAAGGGGCCGGCAATTCATTGTCGTGACGAGCGAGACATGCATTAGGTCTCAGATGTAGAGCGGTGTGGTAGCCGTTCGATTAAAATCTCTCCTAGTAGTGGGATCTATTTAGTTAGTTAATTGCAAGCAGTGAAATTTGTTATTTGTGACTACGGTCTAGTTTATGAATAAACTCACTGTTATTACAACCCACTCTCGTCTGTGTTTTGATTACGCCCGTATGACCCCACACCCTTTACGTCACGATGGGACGCGTATTCGACCAAACAACGCGACATATTCGACCACACCTACGGGCTTCTCTGGTCTAGGGTCAGCAGAACGCGAGCCCTCCGCGACAACACATACACGAGAGACAAGGAATAAACAACCACTCCCAAAGCGAGACGCGCAACCCGCGACTCTCGAAACGAAGCGCTCAGTCCATGCGCTTTTAGCCACCTCGACCATTCAGGTCGGCAACTAGATCTTACTCTTGATTTATTTATTAAGTTTTATTATTCAGCTTTCAACGGAGGCCATTGAAGGTTCTTATTCTACTTATTAACCCAGCATTGACAAAGGGAAGGTCATTTTGTGTCCACACTTTTGAAAACTCTCATAAAAATTAGACCAACGCGCTCGATTCAACACGGTTAGATTCCTCAGTTGCGTCAGAAATAGAAATGAATTTTATGATCCCATATTCCATTGAGAAGTAAATACTTACAGAGGAGTCAGAAACATGAGTGGACACGTAAAGAACTCTTGTCTCTTGTAACCACGTTTTGAAACATAATTACTAAACGACGAGAATAAGTTTTCAAATAAATTCAGTTTACGATGGTAAAATTTTCAAACATTACTTTAGTAAGACTATTGGTTCATCAGTTCTCCTCGTGCGGTGCGTAACAAATATGGTAAATTCTCATCAGTTCGATTTACATCGTGACTTAGGTGACCATTTTGAAGAAGAAAACAAAAAAAAAAATGATGAGCGAAATATTAGTAATAGAGTGTAAGTAAAAATGAAGATCCAAATTAATTTTTGATGTAATTAAGCCTGTAACAACAACTTTGGGTATAAAAATAGAATCAGCATACTGCGGGTTCCCCCCCCCCACCGCAAAAGGCAATTGCACCTAGCCCCAATAATCATGTCGGAGACCCGTGAGGGCACGTATCGCTCCACATGACGTCCGAGTCGCGAAAAAAAAATGTAACGTAGGAATTTTTGAAACCACGCCCTCGGTAATAGTAATAATAATAATAATAATAATAATAATAATAGATTAGTGTTCCCTTCAGTGGACTGTTGCCCGGTTGCAATGTAACAAATACAATAATCTTAGCCAATATTCCAAATTTAATACAATAGAAAAAAGTGTACATGTTACGGCAATCAGTATCACATAACATTATAATACAATATAATAATACAGGAGTATCCCATTTGATACAATTAATAATGTTGAAAGTCTTATACAATTTCAACTATACAATGTTTATGTTGCTTATCTATGGCGCTATTAGATGCCGTTCCGACCCGAGTACAGCAACGGCCCAAATCCGAGGGCCCTCTGGCCGAGGGTTTGGAACCACCCGAGACACACAAGATCCAGCCACGCCCCGTGAGACTACGTGGTACAGCGCGTTATGGAAAAACGATAGGTGAATGCAAGGTTAATCCATCCTAGAGAACTATGTTTCATCTCCCAACGCCACGCAAAGCAAGGGGCGCCTCCGTCAGCGCCGGGGTCCACGCATCGCGACCCAACGTCGCTTCTTCCGTCGGTTGCGACGCGCTCGTAAAAACGCCGCGCGACGACCTCGTTTCCGGCGGGCTAGGCCGCGTCGCGTCGCGTCCGCGTCGGGACGCCGGGACACGCCCTCCTGTCGCGCGCAGGCGTCCCGACGCCCCGCCCCTCCTCGCCCCCCCCCGCGAACGCGCAGGCAAGAAGAGGCGGGCGCCCGCCACGCCGCCCTAACAAGCCGTTAGCGCCGCCCGAGTGGGTCTCTCGGCGCCCGGCGCGCCTCCCGCGGTGCGTCGGTGAAGTTAATGCGACACCGGATGCGAAGCTACGAGTTCCTGGAACGCGCGCTGCGGTTTTTTGTACTTAGTCGTCACGAAAAAGTAACAAGCCACAAAATCATTAGTTACTAGTGTGAAATGCGTTTGGGAAACAGCGTGTCCGTGTCTTCTGAGGCATCTTTCACCTGACTGATTTCTAAACGCTCCCCCGCCGCCCGTCTCGGAATGGCTCGTCCTACAGGCTCGGCGCCCTTTCCATCGCATGGTATGGCCTACAGGCACTGATACTGTGTATTGCTACAGCTTACAAGCTTGCTATACCTTCACCGTGGCCTGAGGGTTCTGTAGGGTTGGTCCTGTATGGGTGGAATAGAGAAACACATTTGGCCTGCACTAATGTACCCGTAGTTCGGAGGCCAGTGCTACACAGCAATTTCTCCATAGCTGCCTCTCAAGACTCGTCTTCACGATAGAATATATCACGACATTTCGCGTCTTTCTCGGGCGTGCCGCTAGATATCGCATGATTGCGACCGTATCAAGCACAGCTTGATCCATGCGACATCTAACGGCACGACCGAGAAAGACGCGAAATGCCGTGATATATTCCATCGTGAATACGGGCCTTCAGAGGCAGCTGTGGAAAATCGCAGTTTAATCTCAAACCGCAACACAGAGCCCACTCTGTTACAGGCGAGGAGACACGCTCAAGAAAATTGGAGTGCCCAGACGCAACGCATACATGTATCCCACATCCCGGTTCTACGCCACCCGAACAGGCGAGAAAGTGTATGATACGGTTGTAAAGATAATGTATGGTGGGGGGGGGGTAGTGCGCATCACTTCACAACACAAGAGTATCCATGACCAAGCGGGATTCGAACCTGTAGCACTTCTGTTCGTATTAAAGTACTTTCCCTTGCTGCCGATTTATTTTTATAATATTATTTTATACTAGTAAATACTTAATAAAGATAGTTCGCACGAAAATCGTTGTACAATTGTTAACCCAGATTTCGAGTACAAAATAAAAAGGGTAAAAACGATATAAAATAAACGGCACATAAAATATATCCTTGGACATAAAATATATCCTTGGTGGCGGAGGGGTTTGGAGCAGCGTCATAGTAGACCTTCACACGAGGATCGTAACACAGATATCACAGAGACGGCTGCACTAGTTGCCGTCTCAAAAACATCGACTTCCTAGCTTTTTGTCACGCAAAATTTACATTAATATTTCGTTTAAGAAAGGCTACCAGAAAACCAATCTAACAAATACTAATGCAGCCAAATTTCTGGGCAATTACAATTCCTAGCTCACACTGGCTAACGTGAGTGTACAGCACAAGTAAAGTGTGTTGTACCGACTTACCGTACAAGAGAAGTGCTGCCCCTAACGTAGTGCCGCTCGCGCTTGAACTGTCGTTGAGTGCACCGATCTCGCTGGAACACCACCATAGGGGTAAATTTCTGGTCGATTATAATCCCTACATCACTACCCGATGTTTTCTGAAAAGATATAACGTAAGTAGATTTCTTAAACTGCGCAGGTGCAATAGGTATTCTGCTCTCTCCCCTTCCCCATGTATTTCTCGCGCTTCAAACAGTCGTCGACTGTGTAAACGTATCTCCCTTGAACAAAGCGCCAGACATAGAGTTACTTTTGAACATGTTTTTCTGGCATTTCACGCCCACACGTATTCCGTCTAAACTCTAATCCCAATCATCTATCACCTACCACTCACTATCGGAGCAGTACCAAAAGAAAGGGTCTGCAACCGTGCGAGATAATTCCTTCCTCTCCCTTTTCCTGTCCTCACCCCTTACTTATACACCCAAACACTTACAAGCACTTCTCTACTATACATGTGGGGAGACCAACGTAGAGCTTGTGTGGCTGAGGAGGTGCCCCGCTGGTGGAAGATATCTGAGTGGGGAAATTCCGCAATCCGACGTGTATGTCGGCACTAGATTTCACCATCCAAGCGGGTGAATAACAACCCTCCGTGTAAAAAACATACCCTCTCGGAACTAATGACCGTAGCAGTTGACTCATCCCGAAACATGAAATAATCAATCGCATTTACAATAACACCGCCCATCATTTTCCCAATGAAAAACTATGTCTAAACATTGTTGCGACTATCCGCCCAGGAAAAGTGTGGACTTCCATATCTATCCTTAGCAAGGGAGTCGGACTCATAATCAAATCATCATGAGGTGTTCGTGAATAATGAACATGAAATACGCGACGCAAAGAGAGACATGGTGTTCGTGACCTTTAGAAAAACTATTACAATACCGGCCGCAACAGTACGCTTTGTGTCGATATTAATGTTACAAATTGAAAGTAACATTAATGATACTGAATGCGGATTTTTATTTAATGAAGGATATGAAAGCCATTTTCTATATTTAGTTATTTTTGCTCTTTATACAATCTCCCAACAAGTCTTCCCGCTCTTCAATTTTGCTACTGTAATCAACGCTGAAAGTCAGGACAAAACGATAGGAAATCGGAGCGACTGTTTTAATTATGTGACATTAGAAACACATATTTATGCAAATGTGTTATGGCTTGCGTGCAAGGAATATGCCTGTTGTAACACTACTCTTTATACCTAGATGTCAGGGATTGTCAGTCATATTTGGCGACATATTTATCATCCTAAGTTCCCGAGAATTATAATATTATTTCGCTACGAAGGTGAATGCAGGACACTATCCAGTCGGTCAAATCGTTAATTTCATTTGTTTTACAAAAAAACATTTTCTCCAATCACACAATGAATACGAGTTTATCGAATTAGCAGCACTTCATATATCATTAAACACACATTACCCCACTATAAATATAAATATTTATCATCAAAAAGCAATAGTTCCAAATAACTTTTTTACAATGACCTAGCATACCTAATGTAGTCCACCAAATTCTCGTCAGAAAATGTGGCTAAAACACAGAAACGGCACGTCCCAGAATTGATGAACGTGCATTTCTCTCCACAGAAAAATCAGACAGGTTTTGTTTTGGGGGCGAAATAAATTAATTTAAAAAAAATAACCGCTGATTTGCATTACGCCAACCCGAGCGAGAACCAAGTACGTCCTCAAGAACCTTTGATCATATTTAACCACGATCACTGTTTACCAGAACATTGCAGTTAGAAACTTCAATAATATAAGCAAACTTGTAAGAGGGCACTACGAAAATACCCTCCAGGAAGGTAGATTCTGGAAGATGATCGACGTTCACCGCCAGAGTTGTTGATCAGCGACCTAGCGAACTGACGTTTTCTAGGAACTTTCTGTAAGTTTACCTAGCAGAAGTTTGACTGCATGGAGCTCCGAAATGTCCAGAATGCCATTTTGAATATCTTCTGGCAGAATATACGTTTAAATCGCAAGTACTAGTAAATTCAGACGTGTACGTTAAAATTAACGAAAAGTAATTGAATGTTTTCTTAATTCGGAGTAAAAAGTATTTTAAAACACATTGTCAAAAATAAATACGAAAATTTATTTTATTTATTGTATGTGGCTTGTGGCTTTCAATAACTAATTTTCAAGAAACTTTGTAAAGTCACAAATGTGAGAACGTAAAAAAAGGCCCCCGCCCCTACCACTACATCTCCTCTCTACCTCCACATCTCGTGTCTACCATCATATTTGCCTCCCCCTCCACATCTCACCAATGCCTGCACGTCTCGCCTCCCCTTCACGTGCCGCCTCCGCCTCCACCGTCACATTTTGCCTCCACCTTCACATTTTGCCGCCACCTTCATATTTCGCCTCCACCTTCATATTTCGCCTCCACCTTCACAATTCACCTCCGCCTTCACATTTCATCTCCACCTTCACATCTCGCATCCATCTTCCCATCTCGCCTCACTCCCCGCATTTCGCCTCCGCCAGCACATCACACCCCGCCTTCACAACTCGCCTCCAACTCTCCGTTGCGACCCCGCCTCAACATCTCGCCTCCATCTCTGCCCTTCCTGCTGCGCCCAACCGGGCCGCGCAAATCCTCGCGATCAAAGGGCGGCACAATCGCGGCGCGACCGCGGCCAAGTGGCTGTACACTAATTAGCGAGGGCGCGCAGTGAAGGGCTTGAGCCGCCCATCCCCAGCGCGCGAAGAGCACAGTCCGAGAGGTCAAGTAGGGCGCCACCGACCGCTCGCCGCTGGGGCGGGCAAAGGGCGGGAGGGTCAGAAAGACCGCAGAACGAGCGAAGGACTGACAGCGCGCTTCCAAGGGAAGTCCGGCATTAACACGGAGACGGACGGAGAAGGGCCCGCCATAACGATGCAGAATCCCACCATTGTAGGTTAGTTGGTTGGTTGGTCGTGGTTCCGGGCGCGTCAACTAACAAGGTCATTAGACCCGTAAGTGTGGCGCATGATTTCATCGGGTATCATCCCCAGTCGAGGCACCGTCCCAGTCGGGACAAGCTCTAAGCTCCCGACTGGTCTCCCGGGCATGTGAGGTACTGCAGTGCATGTTAGTGTGTAAGTAAGGGTGAGGGTAGGACAAGGAAAAGGAAGCTTTTTTTTTTGCGGGAAAAAAATCTTCAAAAGACACCACTCTTTGTGGGACTTGGTTTTTTACCAAGTAAAAAAACCCGTATGTACTTCTATGTCCATTCTGGAACTGCTTCGTGGCTTGACATCAGAATGGCCTTGTCTATTTAATTTTTCTCATTGTTTCTTTCGTCTATCTCTTTTTTCTTCATGATTTCTTGCGCTAGCATGTTTACAAATCTTCCAGTTTTCCGGGCTCTTGGTCATTGTATTGAGGAGGTTGTCCACATTTAGATTTACTTTTAACTTCAGATTTGCCTCGTGCCGTTGTCTCTCCCAGCGGTTGCAACAGAAGAAGTGTGATGCACAGTGTCAGCGTCCTCACAATATATACCATTTGTCACTGTCTCTCTTCCCCATTCTTCGTGCGTAGCTGCCGAACTGTCCATGACCTGACATACCTGTGTCAGGTAATAATTTAGCTCCCTGTGTTGGCAGTCTACCCATACCCTAATTTCCGGGATGATTTTCTTCGTCCATTGGGCTACAGTGTTTGTCGCATCCCATCTTCCTGCCACTTGCGCATGATGTAAGCTTTGGTGGCTTGCTGCTGCTCTTCGTCTCCTGTCATCAATTTCCTCTCTTCCGCCCTCATGTCTGTGGGTACAGCGCGCTGTAATACCTGCAGAGCTGCTGTGGAAACAGTGCGGTACCCACAAACCATCCTCTGTAAGACTTTCCTCTGCACACTTGCCAGAATTTGTACGTTGTTTTCTTTCTTTCTCAAGGCAGTGTACCACACTGGTGCAATGCATAAAGAATGTTTGAGTTGACAACACATGATAGTACTTCGCGTTTCCGAGTATTCGACCTCATTATTGGCATTAATTTTGCAGCATTATTGCTTTTCTTTCTGCTGACTTGCAATCTCTTGCACGTGTGCATTGAATTACGGTCGTCCTCCAGACACCCAGGTATCGCACGGCTCGCGTTGGGTGATGTATCTCCTTCTCGTTGCTTGCGGTCTCCTTCTCGTTGCTTTCATAATGTCGCTTCCGACTTCTGTGGGGCCGTGTTCAAATTGTGGTCTTCCATCCACAAATCAATCCGTCCAGCGATTCATGCAACGGAAGCTAGTTCGTCGGCATCCTCTGTAGTAAAAATGTGGAACGCTTCACGATTTTGCGTGTCATCCTTGCGCAGGGCCATGCTAAGTCTTCTCTGTATCGTTCCAATTTGTGTATATGTACTGCCGAAGCAGAAAGAAAAGGAAGCTGACTGCGGTCCGTAGCCCGTTTGCTAGGTTACTGCTCCGGCATTCGCCTGGTATTGATCGGAGAAACCACGGAAAAACGACGGATCAGAGCTAGCCAGTTGCTAGAATTCTCCTCCAGACAGCGACTGAATTCGACGTAACTGACAAGCCTAGTGTCGAAAATCCTGCCGCCGTCGGGACTCGAACCTAGGAACCTCCCAGGTCAGAGGGACTGCAGTTGATGCACTGATCCATCTCTCCTGTCTGTCAATGTATTATGCAGTATACATTACACTAAAAGTTACATAAACGTGAAAGTATGAGCCTGTGTATATGTATCACAAAAACCTGCTTAACAAGTGAGAAGATTTCTCCCGAATTTGGCACGAATACAACTGAGCGCTGAGAATTGAAATAGTAGGGAATTGCACTTCCAAATGTCAACTTACTTTTGTCTGCAAATCTTTGTTTACTGCAGTCCGCACTGCACTAATGTAAGTAAGAGCTTGCGTTGTAGCTGTGCGGACAGGGGCCGTTCAGGGTACGGCCGAGAGGCTGGACGAGAATGGTGAGGGGCGCAGAGGCAGACGGAGTGGAGCAGTGTATGTGATGAGGGCGGGAGCACTGGAAAGGGAGTGTTGGCGGGGGCGGAGCGATATGAGACTGGCAGTGGAGAGCGATGAACGCGGACGGGTGGAGCGGGATAGGGTTGAAGCGAGCGAAAATGGGACAGAACGTGAAGGAGTGGAGGGGAGTAGAAGTAGAAGGGCGGAGGGGAGCGGAAAACGGCAGAAACAGCTTTCCAGTTTTATTTCGACGAAGACTCCGTTTTAGATCATATTCCTGAAAACAAATTCTGATAATGTTCCCAAGTACAAACTCTGATTTTGAAAAATGTTGACACCAAACTGACACCAGGTACAATATGTGTTTGGGCTTTAACATAAAATAATATATTCGTTGTTAAAATATAAGCTTTTTTCGTTCGTTTAGCATTTGCAATCCAATTATACATAAAGGAAATTAACAGAAACTAAATAATGAGAGGACTGCATCCTCTATGTTAAATGGAGTATTATGCAATAAAAAATTACTGTAAAGAAACCAAAATTGAATGGCACGATTAAAAATGATTGAGACGCAAACATTTGGCTATTTTATATCCAAAACAAAATCGGAAGTTTTGGTAACGCAAAGAGACGTTTTGCAAAATCTTCGAAAATAGATAAAATTATAAATTGAAAATTTAAGAGCGAAAATGGAAGTGAATACATACGTTAATAGATTTTCAAAAAAGTAGGTGAAACTACATTTTCTAATGCAATGAATGAGTGAAACCATAATTGTAAAAAATGTTCTGAAATGATAACCGAACAGTAAGTCAAGAATACCACCTATACCATGGATCAAAGAAATTATCATGAATATGAAAAAAATAATTTAAACTGTAATGGGAGGGATAAAAAATACAAAAAAATCAAATTATAATAACCAGCTATTTTAAAACATAAAATATGTAAATGAATTAGTTCTACTGTGTAGTGTAAACGAATCTGTATCTTGTTCATTGTAGACCTTGAACTAATTAATACTAATTAATTTAATTGGATTTTAATTTGGACCTGCAATTAAAATAATTTGGAACTTACAAACGCTGCACAGAACACAAAAAATGTTGAGCTACCCAAACTGCTTGCTGCATCCCTTCCCCTGCAGGATTCACAATCCCAGATTACGAGACTCCAGCGTCCCCGCCCTCCCGGGTGGTAGCTGTGCGCGCTTGTCCGGGTGGCCCGTTAGTGGCCGCGGGCGGAGGTCGGCGGCGTGAGGGCGCGCGGGGCGCACCCGAGGCAGAGCGGAGTCTGCGAACGGGCTTCTGGCAGCGAGGGAAGCGGCTTCTGCCGGGCAGACTTAATGACCGGGCCGCCTCCGCTCGCCCGGCCGCAAAGGCGCGCGGGCGGAAGGGATGAGGGACGCTTCGAGGAAGATGGTGGCCATGATAACGACGCCGGCTAAAAGAGGCGATGGCAAGAGGTGGACAATGATGGTACTTATCTTCCGAACTCTCGCATAGTATCCTTCTCCTTCTACTCCCCCTCTTCATCAACGTTCTTTCTTCCTTCCTTCCTTCCTTCTCTCTCTTATTTTCCCTCTTCTTCTCCTTCTTATGTTTGTTCTCCTTACTACTGTTCTGATTTCACCGTCTCTTCTTATTCTTTTCCATTTATTTATTTTTTTATCCCAATTCTTCAACTTTTTTTAATTTCCTTTCTTCTTCCTCTTATTCTTCTTCTTCTGCTGCTGCTGCTGCTGCTGACAATTCATTCCGAGTACACCTAGCCACATATTCGCAATTCTTTCAGACTTTTTACAGTTTCCGGGGAATAGGTATTCGGGCATGTGAGGTCAACCAGGACTATGGATAGTTAGTGAGGATCCATCGCAGAGGATGGAGAAGGAAGGATCATGCGATTTCTACTTCTCCGGAATCCGCCCGAAAATAATGGGAGGAAAACCACCTAACCTAACCTACTTGAGCAGTCACCCTCCACTTGGCTGGTGTCAGTTAATTCAGTACTATGAAGAATAAAAACAAAGGACTAGCTAAGGTGACCAAGGGCATAGACTGATGTCACTACAGTGTCTCTGACCGGGAGACCTTAAGGTTCGAGTCCCGACGGTGACAGGATTTTCGACACTATCTAGATTGAATTCTACCTCTATTTGGAGGGGAACTTTAGCGGCCGGCTGCCCTGATCGGCAGTTTTCCGTGGTTTTTTCAATCAACATCATGCGAATGCTGGAGCAGTACCTTAACAAACAGGTCACGGACCATCAATCGGACGTGCGATCTTCCCTTCCTCTTCTCTTGTCCTATCTTCGCACTTTTCTTACACACTTCCACTTACCACACATGCCGGACGCCAAGTTAGGGATTTAGAATTAGTCCAGGATGGGGGTGATCTGCAGTGGGAGGCACCTGAATGGAGAAAACACAGCAACCTGAAGTATAGGTCGGCGCCGTATCTCGCCACATATGTGGTGAAGAACGCTGTAACTTCCATGATAAAATATACACTAAACTTGCGGGACTAATGACTGTAGCTCTCAATGCGACCGGAATTACGAAATGATGAAACCAAGGACATTCAACGAAGCTACAGTTAGTTGCATTGTACATTAATGAACTCCGTCAAATTTAATAGTTTAAGGGCAAAATAATTAAGTTTACTTCAATTGTGGTAAGAAACTTCCTTTTACATACGAATCTTTCTACATAAAGCTTTTATGGCATCATGAAACCGTGCCCGAAATATTGAAAACATGAATTAAAAAGCAATAAATACAACTTCCATCCTCACATACAATATTTCAATATTTCCGCTCTTGAAAGCATTATTAATCTTCATCAACGTTTCTCTCCAATGTATATCGTTTCACGAATCGTGGAGTCTCAAAAATTCAACTCCTATGAAAGCTTTTAGGATAATTGCGATATTTTCGTTACTGGCAAGAACCGGCGTTGGAATCCGTTGCCTCCTCTACATGTCAAATTTCAAACATGTTCTACACGCTGACTTTCTTGCACACATCCTGCCGAGTGCAGTTCGGCGCGAGTGCCGCGACCTCCGTCAGCAGCTGCGTCGCGGCGGTGCTCTGGCGCAGGAGCCGCGCGGCTAAATTAAGGCGGCGTTTATTTGCGCGCGCGAACGCTAACACGCGCGATATCGCTCGATCGTCGCTCTCGATCCTGCTTACGCCGCTGATGCTGCACCTCCCACCAACATCTCCCTTCTCTCTTTTTTTTTTTATTCTTGCTTGGCCTGAGGCCCTCAGGAGCCGTGAACGACTGGTACAATAGTGGATTTTATTTGATACCTCAAGTTTGCAAGATATTTTCTTTTAGCGTGATTATTACTTTTTCAGAAGCACTTTATATTATACGGAAAGGCTAATCTCTTCCAGTCTGCTTAAGTAGGGTCAAAAAATTCTCTGGGTAATTTCCTTTTCAATCGTTTACGATGAGGGTTCTGTTTGCCAAGTTTGAAATGGGTAGCTGAAGGTATTCGGGAAATTTTGTTATAGAATTTTGCGGATAAAAGGAAAAAATGTACAGTGATAGGTGTAATACCGAGTTCTTGATGGATTTGAGAGTTTGGGATGAACCAAGGTGCTTTTGTGATTATTCTTAGGAATTTATTTTGGAATATTTGGATTTTCTGAATATTTGTTTTGGATGCTGCGGCCCAGACAGGAGATGCATAACTTAATATAGGTCGTATCATTGTTTGATAGAGATAAATGGATGTGTGTAATTGGAGTGGGGATGATTTTTTGAGTAGGGGATATAACTGATGTGTTCGTTTAGTGGCTAGTGCTATTCTATGCATGATATTCGTTCTTTTTTTTCACAGCTTATTTTCTATCTATTTAACCCTCCAGCGGGCGCGCTGTCGTAAATTTTACAATAGCAGATTTTTTTGTTTTCATGTCAACTCATTGTTGTCAAAGACTTCTGTGTTCTTGGTATTCCTTGCAGGTATATTTAGTGATGCATTCCTGCAGCCACTGTTTAGTTTGCACGCAATATTCTGTTTTTGTAACGCTCTATTTAAGATAAGTGCATAGTGACGTAAACTTTACCCTGCGCGCCGGCTGTTGTTCTAAAATATTGTATAATAATTTGGCCTAATCGAAATTTTCTGTAAAATGTCCAGATAAAGAATTCATGTGAACGAAAATCAGAATATTCTTCAAGAGCTGTCTGATCGGAGGAAGATCATGAATTCGATGGTGACAGGGACAGTAAACGAATGTTGAATGTATAGACGAGCATCAGAACGATACTGGATCGGAACAAGATCTTTTTGATACTAAATACGAACGAATGTTTTTTGGTAGTAAATATCATTCTTAGATATTATAATGCGACATAAAATTCCATTGTTCCATTGGGGACATTTCAAATGTCAATAGACTAAAATGCCCTGTCGATGATTACGAGACGACTGTCAATGAGCACAGCTGAGTGTGAAATTTTATGTTCTTTTTTTCTTTCCATTTCATAAACAGATCACACTGGTGTGTCCTAATCTTGTCAATGATGACCAATCTGTTTCGACCTGGTGAGAACCAGGTAAAATTTCCTTTACTTCATTTTGATTTATTACTCACATTTTGTATGTCAACAACTGGAATAAGACCTACTGGTAAGTCTCGCCTGCGGACATTTCCCATCTAGATATTAGGATGGGAATAAGTCTTCAAAATTAGAAAAGTACAAGAGAGAAATATACGAAATGTCCATTAATGGTGAGTGCCTGATCTCGTAATTCCTTCTTTAAAAGCAATAAGATAAATATTGCTCCGAAATTCGTTTCCGAGATAAAATAGAGATCAAGGGCGCGATCATTGTAGTACGATGCTATTTCTAGTAGGAGCGAACGGAGAAGAGAAAACCCATGTTTCGTACGTTTTCCTGGCATGCAACATCCCAGAAACAGCATGGGATACTGTCATTTTCCGACACAATAGATAAATAGATTAAAAAAATGGCCAACTCGTGGCTCAGAGCGAAAGTCACTTAACTTTCACCAAGGAGGTCCGGGTTTCTATTTCCGAACAATCTCATGTGAAATGTGTTGTGACAAAGAAGCTGACCGCTTCACAGGGACTAGTCCAGCCCCTGTGAAGTGTCCTAAACCCCACCACTGTTCTATTTCCTTCCCAATTCTGGGCACTGGGTAGTTACGCTGTAGCGCGTGTACGCTACCTAGCGGTCCTCTTGACAACTGACGACTCTCACAGATACCCTAAAGTTGAAATCAATAATGTGATCGCTAATGACCTTGATAATGACACCTTAAATAAATAAGTAAAAAAGAGTAAAATCACATCAACATGAAGTAGATCCATGGTTGTAGCACTGAGGTAACACCAGAAAAAGTTAACCTGGTGCAAGTTACAATGTTTCATTCTTGCACCAACATTCTCTGATCAACTGTTTCATTCTTGCACCAACAAGCCTTCATTCAGATATCAGCGAGCGACATTAAACTTTCAGTATCGATCGACAGCTTTATTGGTAAAACATTTTATTTGAGGCGACAGACGAAAATTAGCTTCACGATCCGAAAAGG
Organism: Acheta domesticus; assembly: GCA_031308135.1. NCBI lineage: Eukaryota > Metazoa > Arthropoda > Insecta > Orthoptera > Gryllidae > Acheta > Acheta domesticus. The sequence continues at coordinate 102,089,800 of JAHLJT010009355.1, read as the reverse complement.
AATTTTATGAGCTTTCTGTAGGCGGCAATAAAGTCAGAATTTATTAGTACTTAAAATGCAGAACTGATGATTTAGTATCGTTAAAGCTAATCGATTTGGAGCCGTTCTTGTATTTAGTCCAGAGAGACTATTTAAAAAACGTTATCTTCTTTACATTTCACAGCGCTTTATAATTGCAGTGGTGGTTAAATGGCTGAAAATGTAGTTTTGTAGAATGTTTTAAGGAAATATTATTATTAGTGTAACTATGTCTCGATCAAAATATTTCATTGACGTACAAATTATCCTAATTTAGTGGATAATAAAGTGCATGTTGTAATTGCGGCTAAGAGATTAAGTTTCTACTTACGTAAAACTTCAAAACAGTAATAAGTGATCCGGTACTCACCTGAAAGAAAAGAAATATAAATTAGTGGTCGGCTTCAGTATCATATCAAATATCGTCCACATATTTCAGTAAAACCAACAAATAAACAACAACACAAAAACATTTCGAATGATGTCGAAGTAACTTCAAAAAAAATATTTTTAAATAGATTCAAGACAGACTTTCCGTATCGAGACAGTATTTCTGTAAAGAAAATTCAAATACAAAATGTTAGCATACAGGATACTATGCGGTATATACTAGTAATATCATGTGTATTTGGTATTTTGAGTACGTAAATTGAAAGGAATCAGTCTTTATTAACGTAAGAATGTTACTCAATCTGAGAGAAATCATCTTAAACCAAAAAAAGGCAATACATAAAAAATATACATAAAGCATTTAATAAACAAAATCATTGTATGTGGGATGTTATACAGTTTACATTAACAATTAATGGCTACCTGTAAACGATTTCTCCAGCTCCAAAACTGGAAGAAAACTTTCTTAGGTAATCGAAAGAAATTTACTTAACCTGGGAGGCTAACCATCAAAAACCGAGAAAGGGTATTCAATAAAAATACAAAATACAAATGAAAATGTGAATGAAAAATTCATACCATAGAGAATGTTATGTTTTCCATAAACAAGCGACTCAACCTGTATTTGATATCTTCAGCATCTAGCCGGGAACGAAATAGTCTTCACTAATCGAAAGAATACTTTTCAACCTGAGGGACTAAGCACAAAAAAAGTCAACACGAAAAAAAAATGAAGTTACGCCTCTTCAATCAGATAATAATCTATGAATAATTAGCATCCCCTCCTTCTCAACCAGGATCCACAAGCCGAATTACCCGGTTCCAAAACGAGAGCGACGCCTACAGAGTAGCGGCCTATCTGAATTCACACTCTAATTCCCCTAACGGTCTCTCAAGATAGTTTTCTTGAAGGCAGATAAGCCGCGACGTTCTGAACCGCAATAAGTGAGAGGAGAACGACTCGCCACTTGGAACCCACGCCCGGGTGACGCAATGGCACTTCTGGAAGATTATGCGTAGGCGACAACGGCCCGAAAAGGAAGCCGCCGAGGAGAAAACGTGACGACGAAACGCGGACCATAAAAGAACAAAATAAAATGTTCAGGTAGAGATGTAATTTTTTAGAGTATACGAGTAGAGTTGACAAAGCAAAGACACCTTCAACGAAATGGATTGTTAGCTCTTTGTAACACCCTCCTTGTTATAGTTTCTTCCGCCTTTAAAAATGTCTGGTTTGCTTAAATTATGCTCCCATTTTTAATACGGAATAGCACAAGTTTGTATGGCTTCAAAAATCATAAAAATAAGGTTCATATTTTATAACTATATTCTCCATCGAAATATAAGATTGTAAGTGAGAAGACCGAGAAAGACACACAGAAAAAATGGAACGATAAAAATGAATTCATAGAAGAACAAAAAAGGTTTAAGGAAAAAGTAGTTTGCAAGCTTATACTAGTAAAAATAATTTAAATTAATGAGATTCGGTGAAGACTTCATAAATATTTTGATTTGACAACTTGTCATTTACAAAGTAGATTTGAGAACGATGAGTGTGTCCCCAAAGCTAATAAATCAGCAATGAAATTAAAAATCTTGTTACAGATTTCACCTTAGATGTTTCATACAATTACAAGGCTCTCCATGCAGATCAATAAATTAGTAGAGCCCATAAGTCAAAAAGAAAGTAAAGTGAGCTTATCGACCGTCTAAAACGTTAATATAGAATTGTACTCTTTTGTCTAAATCCAAAAAACATATATCTTTGATACATCATTTCGATTATAGTTGCAGTTTTTACTGCAGTGTGTAGCGTGTAAGTGGTCAAAAAACGCTGCAGAGACTCACTAAAAGCGCTTGATAAAGAGATAAATGAATGATAATCTGAAAGTTCAATAAAAATAAATGTCATGATCACTACAAGCGAGAGCTGTGTAACGCCAGTCACACTGTAATACAATTCAAAATGTTCCTTTTTTACATTAGAATGAGTGATCTGAGACGCGTAATCAGGAAAAATAAACATTTCTGTCTCGGACACAGACTGAGTAAATAGCATGATTCTGATTTTGAACATTCTGTCACTGTAAACACTCAACTCATTAGTTATGCATTTTGATGCAGAATAAGTAAATTTCATGTTTTCTGGAGTAACTCATGGATCCGTAATTGTTAATGGTAACAATTTCATAATTAGTCGAAGCACAAAGATTAAAGCGCGTTCGAATTGAGAGTGGTCACGAATGTTTGTTTTAATGTTGTTACATGGTGAGGCTTGTCCCAAACCACCGCATATCACCTTCTAATTACACTCTTGCCCAGATTTCTCCTTGACTAAATCTTGTGAATGTGACTGCTTGCGTGCTAGAAGAGCACCGTAATGGGTTTAAGAGCCGCAACGTAAGCGACACATGGCGCCACCGTAGTTCCTATAACTGAAAGGTTCATGCTCCGTCATGGGCTTACGAGCTACAAGTGGCAGGAGTAGGTGATTGGCGGCAATGGGCTTACGAGCCACTATCGAGTTATGTAGTGAAGGTGTCAGTTAAGGAACTCTAGTGCGCCAAAAACGCAGGGGTGTCAACTGATAACCGTAAGTTTAGTTGAAGTAAAAAGCCCGATGATGAACAAAGATAACGGTCTGAGCTGTATAGTCGTTTAGAAGTGAATTCACATGATACGTATTATAACAAATTCAAGAATTGAATGATTGGAAAAATTGCAATAAATGATATGGTGTTTTGAAATGTGAAAATTTTATTACGTCTGAATTAAACTTGGAGAGAGCATTTGGTGACAGCAGATACGGAACATCAAGATTTCTGCAGCATAAATCAGAACGAATGCTGGCGTTCACACTCTAGCAGAGGCAAGAGTGAATTTGTTTCTAAGTAAGCAAAACCGCAGGAGAGGGGGCGGTGAGTGAGGCACACGCACCTTCCACCCCTCCTCCCCACGTGTCAGCCCACTCCTTTTAATTTTATCGCCACGATTCGACAATCTCCGGCTCTTTTCGACCCTCCCCGGCTTTTCAGGTTCTCTCCTCTTCTATTTGGCCTTGTCAGCGATCTCGGCCCTCTCCGCCTCTCTCTTCTTCACGCCGACACTCTCCGTCTCTCGCTAAATACACCTGTCTCTCCCGCGCTGTCCGTCTGTGCTAAGTTTCACCTCTACTCCTCTCTGCCCCTTTTCACCCCTCTCTATTCATATCATTTCCCTCTCTAAACTTTTCTCATCCTACTCCGTCCCTCTCATACCAGTTTATCCCTCTCTGTGCTTCTCTTACCATCCCGGCACATTACAGTCCGTTTATTCCCTAACTTTCTTCTCCGACACTTCTCCGTTACTTTCTGTCCCTTTTCCTCCTTTATGCCTCTTTCTATTCCTATTTTTTCCTATCCCTCCCTTTATCACTTTCGGTTTCGCTTTGTTGCTCTCCGCCCCTCTTTGTCCTTTGCCGCCCCAGTGTCCCTTGCCGCTCCTCCTTGTCTCTTTCTGCCGCTGTCTCTCTCCGTCCCTTTCCGACCCACCTCTGTCTCCGCGCAGTCCCTCTCCGCCCCGCCCACATGCACTCGGGCGCGACACCCGACGGAGTGCGCGCACGTGATCGAGGAGCCTCGGAAGAAACTTAGTGTCAAGATGTCAGATGACTCAACGGGCCGCGCGGGAGCGGGCGAAGTGGCGGGCGGGGCGCGAGCGGGGAACGGGCGAGATACGAACGGGGCCGGGGGACAGCGCGACTGGAGGGGCTTGTGGCCGAGCATGCGGAGGGGCGGGCGGGGGCGGGCGGGGCGGGCGGGGGCGGCGGGGGCGGGCGGGGGGGCCGGGCGGGGGCGGGCGGGGGCGGGCGGGGGCGGGCGGGGGCGGGGGGCGGGCTAGTGCCTAGCAGGCGGGGATGGGGCACGGGCAGGGAGGAGGTGGGGCACGAGCGGGGCGCGAGTGGGGGCGCGGGTGGGGTGCGGGCGGGTCAGTGGGCGCAGTGGCTAGGGGGGTTGGAGGCACGGGCGGGGGGCGGAGCGCGGGCGGGGCGCGGGTGGGCACGAGTGGAGCGAGGGAGGGGGACGGGAGGGGCGCGGACGGTCGAGCGTGGCACGAGCGGGTCGTAGGCGGGGAACGGGGGGGACGGGCGGCGAGCGGGCGGGAGCGGGCGGGGATAGGGCGGGGAGAGGGCGGAGCGCGGGCCGGACGCGGGCCGTCCGCGGGCGGGGCGATGCAGCGACCGGCCACGAAAAACCTGCGACGTGGCCGCTGCCGCCGCAGGCAGCCGGGCGCGCCATTACCATAAAAACACATACGCGCTTATACGCGCGCGGCGCGGTAATACGGAGAAATATGAGCGAGCGATAAGATCGCGCTCGGCCGAAGGTAAAGACCGCAAAGGAGGTGCTCACAGGAGGGCGAGGAGGGGATGAGGACTGAGATCGAGGTAGCAGAGAAAGTAAATGAGTAACCAAGTAGAATGAATTAAATTAAAAATATTTACGTACGAATTAGAAGATTGATGTTAAAAATCAACAATGAGAAAGATGAAAATATAAAAGTAATGTGGGAAACAAAACGAAGGATAAAATAAAAAGTCGATTTCGAAGAGAAAAAATGAAGAGAGGAGAACTAACCCCGAAAATAAAACAAACGAGGAACAAGAAGGAAGAGATATCAGGGATTGAGAAGGCCGAAAATATGACATAATCTAAGAGAGAAGAGGACAAGAAAAGAGAATCGAAGAAAAGAAGAGAAGATAAGTGAACGGAAGAAAGAAGATAAAAGGGAAAAGAAAAAAGACACAGGGCAATGTTAACTTTTCTTTACTTTTCTTAACTTTTCTCTAACTTTTGAGGAGTTAAGCAACGGAAGTAGATCAAATGAGGAGAATACAAAAACCCAGAGCAAAGAATTCTAAAAGAATGCTACAGATAAAGCAAACAAAGAGTCACGAAAGTATCTGGAGAAACTCAGGAGGAAACGAGAAAAAATAATGTGAAGATGGAAGGACGTAATTTTGGAAGGGCATTGTTTAGACAGAAAGCGGAGTTGGAAGGACAAGGGAAAAAATGTGAAATCACGGCTGAATAAGACGGCCAGCAACAGCATCTGAGATTCATGTGATAGAAGAGAAGACAGGGTCGATGATAAAGGACATTAATTATCATCAAATGGTCAGATCCTATCTTACGTCGCTGTCTGCTTGGAAAGGCAGCCATTGTGGACTTAAGGGGCAATGAAAATGAGGTGACCTCACATCATTCTGAGATTTTCATGGAACATTAACCTTTAAAGGGTAAGATTTCAGCCTGCAGTAGCCTCAGTAGCGCGATAAAGGGAGGTTGGAGAGATATTTACGTCATTCACCTGACAGAATCATGAAAAACCATCAGGAAAATAAGCTGTTGGAATTCTCCTCTCAGCTGGAGCACATCTAAATCAAGATGATTAATTCCCTTTTATTAGAGGTATTGGAGAACTGAGGCATATTTACAATGCCGCAACTGGAAATCAATAAGATACTAGAATATTTTCTCTGAGTTTGGTATCTTTTATATTTTAGGAAATTATTTTGGTAATCAATAGACTTTTTACGATTACATGAAGTTTTTTATCACCCTAATAGTATTTTTCTTATTGAAAGCTTTATAATACAGCAAATGATTTTGAGAAACAACAAAATTGTGTAAAAGGTATGAATCAATTTTAACATTACAAAAATATATCGATGTTGGGGCTTCGTTTGTAAAAGTGCATCATAATGGTAAAGTTTACTTTTCTTTTGCGTTTCGTCTGACATAATCATACACATTTTTCAACTCTTGTTTTTGAACTATCTGATATTTTTCTCTCTTTTGCTTATTTCTAGGTATATTACAACGACTGAAAATGTATATTACGCACGTATACGTACGAAAAACGTATAATGATATTTTGTTAAAATCATGCATTATAATCGTATTCATAACATATAATATTAGGCATATATAATGAAAAATTTTGAAACAAGATAATATATCTCTTCATAATATTACTAAGAATTAGAAATAAAGAATTAGAGTTTTGAAAGCAAACAAGTAACCTTGTACAAATAATTTAGAGGAAAGTTATGTTTCCGCCCTCTCGTAATAAAATAATTTCGAAAAATCTTTAGAGAAGCATTTGCTGAGCGGAAGAGTAGCAGGAAAAAATCTGCGATGACAATCACGAGCGACGTGGCCGGTGACGCAAGCGCGAGCGTCGACGCGGGCGACGGCGTAGGTGGGGGGCGCGTAGCACCGAGGTGATGGGTCCCTGGCTCGCCCATCACCCAGAGAGTGCGTTCCGCCCTCGGTGCTTAACGAGGGCGGTGCTCACCGCACTTGCAATTACGCGGCGCGGCGCTGCTTTATGACGTCATAACGCACGCGATGCCGAAGCGCGGGGGGGGGGAGACGGGCACACAAAAGGACGCAAATGGTCTGTGGGGGGGAATATTGCAAAGCTCGTAAGAAGGAGACTAACAATTCCTTTATTCTCAGGAACAAAATGAGGGTACAATTCGAAACTTCGAGAGAATATTTTCAGTTTGAATACACCTAATTTTAATGAATCCTTCGAGGTCCATCCTTTCATAAACATTTTTACTCTTTCTTTGTAAATAGCCTCACGGCTCTGATATCAAGATAAATTTAAAGAGGAGTTTTCCCTATTCAATTAAAGACAATTAATACTAATGAAAATTTGAACAATCATTTATTGCAAATGTAACGAGCAAAGAGAAAAGGTAGACCTACGAAATTTGATGGGGCCAGCTGAAGACGGGAATAAATCAATCCACATAACGTCATGAAGTAGTGTAAATTGTTTGCAAATGTATCTTTAATAAAGGCTTTGCTCATGTTACCAATGTAAGTGGTTGACCATAACAGAATAATAAACCTGTTTAAATAATATTTTTCCAGTGCTCTCCATTCCACTTATTTCAATACAAATGATAAAGAGTCGACAACCGGAAGCTACTACTAACGCAAAGTAAAGTGCATGTTTTATCACTACCATTGGAGGTGATCTTCCACCCATGGATGGCGAGATCCGGCGTTTATTTCCACGTCAGTTTGCGCGAACTTCACCCAAGTAGGTATATCCCATCAACGGGCACAGATCCAGCCGGAACACGCTCAACGTTTACAACTTGTGTGGTAGTATAGTTATGTATGTACGAGTATGTGGTGCTAATAGGTCAATGAAAGGAAGAATATAACGCATGCGGTCCGTGGTCCGTTTGTTATGTCAAGGCTTCTGCATTCGTCCGCAATTGATCTGAGAAACCACGTAAAAATTACCGATCAGAACAGCCGCCGTTAGAATTCTTTTTTCGTCGGAGAGTCGAATCCTATGACCTCTCTGTTAGACGCTCTGCAGTGACATCAGTTGATAACTTGAGCCACCTCAGTCAGTGTAGTTTCAGTGTCACGCAAACGTGATGAAACCTGCGTAGGCGCATGCGTGTGTGTGCAGGTGCGTCCCATGAAGTGCGTGCCTCGGACGATGCGTCCGACGAGCTACGACCGTCAAAGTACACAAGCAATTAGAATGCCCGGTGCTTGCGCTGGAATCAATGCATTGGTTCGAATATGAGCGCCGCTCTGCTCACCCCGGTATACCCACCCCGTTCTGCCCGCCTCGTGGTCCCACTCCGCTCTACCCATCCCGCTCAACCGGCTCCGCTGCTGTCCCGCCCAACCACGCAAAACTCCCCATCTTCACTGCCTGCCATCACTTCCTCCAATTCCACCCTGCTCCACATCGCCCTGTCAAACTTCTCGTCACACCAATTCGCGCCGTCTCACTCCGCATGTTCCGTACCGCGCCGTCCCGCCTCCTCACCCTGCCCTACTCGGCCTCTTTCCGCCCCGCCCCGCCCCACACTGTCCTTTACCACCCCGCTGCGACTGGACCTTCGCACTATGTCTCCTCCCGTCCTGTTTCCCTTCATCCCGCCTCGCACTCCTCTTCCCACTCCACCCCATCCCGTCATGTTCCCCTCATCCCGCCTCGCACCATCTCTTCCCACCCACCCATCTTCTCCTGTTTTCCCTCATCTCGCCCCACATCCCCTCTTCCCACCCCACCCCATCCCGTCCTGTTTTCCCTCATCCCGTCATAGACCATTTTCTTCCCACCCCACCCGTTCCCAGCTGGCACCATCCCGTCCCACGCATCGTATCCACCCACCTACCCGTCCTATTTTCCCTCATCTCGCCCCACATCCCCTCATCCCACCCCACCCCATCCCATCCCGTCCTGTTTCCTCCTCGTCCCGTCATAGACCATTCTCTTCCCAGCTGGCACCATCCCGTCCCACGCAGTCTTACCCCGGGCGTGCACCTCGCGCCTTTCCATCCTCTCGGCGCGGCGAGGGGGGGGGCGGGGCGCCGGGGCAGAGGTCACGTCCCCGGGGCTCCATAAACACCTGGTGGCGGGGGCGGGGGCGGAGGCGGAGGCGGCGCGAGACGTATGCTAATGCGGCGCAGCGCGCGCGCCGCCGCCGCCGCCTTGGCCGCCAGGTGGCAGGGCGGAGCACCTGACGGATCTCGCCGTGGCGCGGCGGCGCAGCGCTGACGTCGGAGGAAACGGGGGTGATGACGTGGTGACGGCGGAGGAAATGATGGCCCCGGCGGCGGTGGCGGCCGAAGCGATGGGTCGCCGTTGTGGCGACGTGGGAGGCGGCGGCAGAGGCGGATACAGCGGAGATTGAAATGTGGGAGAGCGGTTCGCGGCGATGGAGACGGTAGCGGTGACGGCCGTATTGGTGGAAACAATGAGAGTGGAGGCGGTGATGTTGATGGAGGTTGTGGGAGTTGAGTTGTTGGGATATTGGTGGCTGTGCCGGTGACTGTGATGGTGGTCGCGGTGGTGGTCTAGGTGGTGATGGTAGTGATGATCGAGGCAGTAGTGGCAGTCGAGGAGATGGTGGTGGTCGAGGCGGTGGTGGTGGTAGAGGCGGTGACAATGCGGTGGTGGAAGTCCAGGCGGTGCTGGAAGTGGTGGTCGAGCCGGTAGTGGTAGTTATTGAAGCGATGATGCTAGTGATCAAGACGGTAGTGGTGGTGGAGGTGGCGGAGATGGTGGCAGTGGTGGTAGTGGTTGAGGTGATGGTGGTAGTGGTTGAGACTGTGGTGGTGGTTGGGGCGGTGGTTGAGGCTGCGATGTAATGAATGCCAGAGGCTTTGACGGCAGTGGCTATGGTGAGAGGAGAAACGGTGGCTATGGAAGTTGAATTAGCGGTGAGATGGGAGAGATCTTCAGTCAACCTGGCACTTCGACGCTGTATCTTTCGACTTCATCTCCTTCTCTCAATTTGGTAATACTCTAGCTTTCTTCGAAATTCTTCCGTTCCTCATTCCACCTACCTTTCACCTACAATCAGCCATGTAAGCTATGTGACCTTTACAGTTGTTGCTCTTTACTGTAGATGATTGCTGCGTGCTTTGAGAGAAACATGTTTCTCGGCCAGAAGATCAGTTATGAAGTAATCGTTATGGATGTTTTATTTCTTCTAACCTCATCGCATATTAAAATCTGTGTATTTGTTTATTCTCTTTATTTCATTCACTCTTTATTCACTTCATTCATTTATCAAGAAAGACTCATTTGATGTCTGCCAGCTCTTTGCCTATCAACAATCGATCCCTGAAGAGATGGATAGTGTATGTAAGCGGTCACTCTGTTGGACAGAATCTATTGTTCATAATTCAAACAGAGCCCGGATAAGTAACACTCAGATGACACGATCGTGTAAATAAATAGTCGGCAAATGTTTCATCTTGGTTACCAGCCAGCTGTATACCAGATTATCTTTCACCCCTAATTTTACAAAACTACTTTAGAGTATTTGTAAAATAATTAGTGAAAACACTTGTTTAAGCAGTGACCCACTGTCTATTTTTCCTTTTTTCTAGAAGAAAACGATGAAATGGTTATTTGCATATCTTTTATATATTAATAACAGATACCTTTTATTTCATTTATCTTTATCCTAATTCAACCTAAAACTGTTTTCGTACATCCAGGTGTAAGCAAAACTCCAAACAACAAAAATTCATTAAAACGTAATAAAGAACCCTTTTTTTTTGTAATACAGAGTTTGGAATATGTTTTTGGTATACCTGTCATCTTGTATACTTCTCACTCATTCACTCTTACTTACTTTAACTTTCATACACTCTTACCTACTGGCTACCAACTATTCTTCAAACAAATCTTTTTATCTATAGGTCGAGATTATTTTTCGCTGTCCTTGGCACTACGTCCGGCACTGAAATGTATTTCATTATCTACTTTAGAATTTACATAATTATATATCCCAACGTTCTTATTGACTGATGAACACCTGGACCAAATCATGGTTCCCAAATGCGAATCCCATCTATCTCCTTCGCTTAAGCTTGTTAGGTATTGTATGATGGATAGATGATGACAAATAACGGTCAGAACTAGTGAAAATGATGATTGATGTTGGAAATGAAGCATTACCAGAGAACCAATGTACTTCCATTATGCACCAACCGATAACTGATAATGACAGAAAGAATAAAACAGTTACATAAAATCAACATAAAACCACCACAATTAATTGTAAGATCATACCCGCAACACGACGTACTACATAGAGATAAAAGAAAATTCTGATTAGTGTTTGGATAAAGGTTTTTTGAATAGCCACACCAACATTCTCTTGTACAGTAACATATTTTTCTTTGCGACGACAAATGTCACCTTTACCTGAACCTCAGTTATCTCAGTTCATATCCGAAGAGACAGAAACTTTATAAATACGAGAGAAACAAACCTCAAAAAACACATTACCCCAACAATACATTCTGCATGCAATGCTGTAATATAAAAAACACCACTAACCGCACGAGGCGTTCTAGAAAAGACTTCAGCGACGTGACCGTAAAAACCAACAGCCTTCACCCTACTTGAGGTAATGACGCGATCCTCCTCGACCAAGAAATTCTCAACGTCACGGCAAACTTCCCGAAGCGATATCGGGAGATTTCAGAAAAGGGCACCAAGCATCAAACGCCGATGGGATTGCCAGGAAACGAAGCTTTGTGAAAACACGGTACCTCCCTCTTCCACTTCCCCCTTCCCTCCTCCCCCTCCCCTCCACTCCCAACCATCGAGGAAGCAACCTCTCGGCGGGCCAAGATGTCACCGATTTCTACCTCCTCGTTCTTCTTATTTCCCAAGAAGCGGCCTTTTTTTGTCGCTTTCTTCGTGGGCGTCTCCCTTTACTTCCGACAAGAGGAGGAGGAGGAGGATGGACGGAGGAGGGGAGGGGAGGAGTGAAGAAAGAAGGGCAAAGAGACGCCTCACTGGCCGCATAGAAGCCCGGGAATCTACCCCTGATATTGTTTGCTTGTACGAGAAGGGAAGACGGTGAAGAAAAAGCAAAGGGAGATGTTATTGTAAGATGTGAAAGTGCGATAAAGGAAGGTCAGAAGAATAAAAAAAATGATTGATTGATGCTCGCCGGGCGCTGCTCGATACTGGTGGAGGTCGATAAAGCAGGTCTCTGCGCGGGGGAGGAGCAGGACAGAGGCTGTGCGTTCGGCCTTTTCTCCAGAGATGCTCCGTTCCCGTTCAGGCCTTCTCGTATGCTCAATTGACGATGGATCTTCACGCATCCTATTGCAGGTGAGAGAGAGACGATATATTTTTAGAAGACCAAGCCATCTAAGATTTACCCTATCGTTAGCGTTTTGATTGTCATCTATATTATATGGATGAATTAATAACAAAGAGTAACTATTTCCCCCGTTTAGTCTCACAAGGAACTCCACCAGTCACTCTACCATTTTGAGTAAGTATAGAAAACATAACCTTTCCTGTATGATTAGCAACAAGTTTAATTGCATAAAATTTACTATTAACATTGTTCAGTAAAGCATAACCTATAATTTTAAATTCAGATACGTTAATTAACTATTCCAAGAAATCATGAATTGGTACTCCCTTTTTTTCTTTCACCTACACATAGTGTGAAGAAGGACTAATCATACTTGAAATTAATGTTTGGTTTTGCAGAGAGAAAACATTTTCAGATTTTCAAATATTGAAAAATTACTTCTTTTCCAAAATATGCACCTATCCTTTCTCTTAGTTTTCCTTTTTATATCTTTCCTGATTTCAGTTTTTCTCCTGGTCTTTATACCTGCATGCGAGTTTGTCTCTTTGCATTTGTGCTGGTCTACCAGACTACTTCACTATTTCTTCAAATTACGGAAGGTCGTAGGCAGTAAACCTTAAAATTAGATTTGTGATAAAGAATTTTTTCATTTACTACATTGAAATAAGTATTTTTTTAAATTGTTATATTAACTCCCACGTTCCTCATTAAAACAACACCAAATAATTTTTGAACGATAGTGAAAAATGTACACATTGTAAAACGAATTAAAACACACAAAATCACGACATAATCTCATATCTTAATCAACAAAAAAAATTTCAACTCACTAACAATGAATGTCAGGGAATCAAAAATACTGAACCATCAATAAAAAATTAAGAACTCTACTCTCACTGAAACCGGAAAGAAACCGGTAAGGAATAGAAATATTTCATAGCACATGCCCATTTGTACGTGTCCAGGCATCTTCGTACCTTTTCCATTACATATAAATGTCACATATTTGGTTGCTATCCAATAAGCAAAAAACACCAGAGAGTTAGGTATTCGTCTTCATCGACATTGAGGAGAAAGATAAGCTAACGGCCTGTAACTCAGTCGAGGCGTAAACATTGCATCCTGGATGCAAGCGATGTTTCTCAGAGTAAAGAAGAGAGGAGGGGGAGCGAGAGATACTTGGGGGAGAGAGGGACGAAGAGGTTTCTCAAGGCGAAAAAACAGGCATACATTTGGCAGGCGCGTACTCCTCCCCTCCAGGAATACATCAGCAGCCGCACGCCAATGTACGAGGTGCCGAGTAGAGGCTGGCAAACGTTTGAAGATCCCTGAGAAAAATGGACGAGACAATGATGTAAGAAGGACTTGAAACCTTCCCAAGGATGAGCAGCGGCAGCCAATCAAATTTGTATCAAAATCCCAAGAAGACGGGCGTGCGTGTTATTCTCTTTGTGAGGATCTCTTTTTAGAGAAAACGTTATTAAAACATTTTACACAAATGATTTTTTTATTATTTTATTCGGGAACTGTTCTTGAAATCAAAAATGAATTTCATGGTATTTCAAACAAACTTAACCTATCTTACTTATGTACTATAACAAGTGCATGTGTCGTAAAATATTCTCTAAGAGAGAATGCAACTAATGGGCCCAGAATAAGATAGCCCTAAACCAATTTAGACGGACATTAAAATGTAAATCAAAGCGTGTCACATGTCATGAGTATAATAATAGAAGCCTAAAACAATCCTTACTCTGTTGTTTGTTGTCAACATTTAGTACTACATTTAGTTAGTACACACACGAACTGGAAGTTGACTAGTACTAAATTTAGTACAAACACAAACTGGAAGTTGAGAGGTAATTTCTCAATTTTCCCAAAATGCGGCGTAGAATTCGTATCTCATCTCGTCCCTTGCTCCATACGTAACAAATATAACTTTTTAACGACAAAACATAATTTATAGTTAGTCAACATTTTTGCTGAGTGCTACACAACTTTTTCAGATATTCGCACTTAGGTAGCCTTGGATTTTAATTATCGGGGATTTTTTAACAAAAGCTATTAATCCAACATATTTTAGCATGATGGCATTATGCGCAAAGCCTCACTTTGATACATTATGAACGGAACATTCAAATGTTCACCTTAGTCTATCCAAACTGAAGGGATATATCACAGGAACCGTGAGTGACCTCTCAATATGTTGAGAAAAGGATATTATTCTGTAAGAAGAAAAGCGAACGATAAACATGAACTTAAAAATTTCGTCAAGAGTAAATATTTCGGTCAATAGCAGCTGTGTTGCGAGTTTATATTTGCTCAGATAATTATACATTATAATATATGCTATATAAAGATAGTTAACGACACATTAATGTGCAAATGTAATATTGGGCAATATTCTAAATCTGCATTTCCTTTTTGTTTAGAACACAAATATGCAGAAATGAAATATTTTAAATGCACAAAGAATTACTGCTCAGAGACAAACGAAAACAAGTCATGAAATGGCACAATATGAACACATTATTGGTTTCAGCTTAAAATCAATATTTATATAATGAAAATCCGTGTGAGCAAACTTCCAAAACAATGCTTCATAATCAGGATTAAATTTTGCATTTATATTTCAGATATGCTGTTTGGGTTTAGTATTTCCCTTAATATTTGCCAAATAACTGAATTTATTTATTGTGTATTTCTTTCCTGAATGGAATTCGTGAGTGATAGAGATTACACAATTGCTAGCATGTAGGATAATAAAAGTAATGCCGATAACACACTAACACCTCACACAGAGAAATTGAATTTGTGTTATACGACTTATTCGTTCTCCAGTATGAAAAAAAATATGAAAAAGCAGAAATTATTTGAAAATGTATCAATGAAAAACATGTGATCCAGTTAGGCAAAATTCCTGTTCAGCACTATAATAGCAGCGAAAATCCCAAAAATATACAGTAATTCGATGATCATTAAATAAACTACACATTCACATTTTATTAAAAAAACAAAAACATGGGAAGACGAAGTACAAGTAGCAGAAGACGAAGAACCCGGAACAGAAAGCGAAGAGCAAGCAGTATAAGAGGACTAAGAAGAAATATAAAAAGGCGAAACTAGAAGGAAGTAGCATTAGGAGATGAAAGAGAAACTGTCGTAGAAGAGGAAAAAGAAAGAAGCAGTAGCTACAGCACAAGAATCAGCAGTAACTGTAGCTCAAGGAAGAGCAGTCGCTTTAGCACCAGTGGCAGCAACAGCTGTAGCATAAGAAGCGGTAGTAACTTTATCACAATAAGAAGCAGTAGCTGAAGCATAAGACATAGAAGTAGCACCAGAACAAGAAGCAGTAGTTGTAGCACCAGAAGTAGCAATACCTCGAGCACAAGAAACAGTAAAATCAGAAAAAAAAGCAGAAGTAACAGTAGATGAAATAAAAGAAATAGCAGTAACTTCAGAACAAGAAGCAGATGTAGCAGTAGCTGAAGTGGAAGAAACAGCAGTAATTTCAGAACAAGAAACAGTAGTTATGGCATGAGAAGCAGCAGTAGCTCAAGTACAAGAATCATTTGTGCCTGTAACTCAAGAAGGAGCATTAGTTGTAGCAAAGGAAAACAACTGCCCCAAATCACCGCTGGTAGACACGTGGGGAACCCAATAACACTGCTAAACTTGGTGCTCACTACCCGACCGGCAGCGCCTCGGCTCTGCCGCGGTCAGTCCCAGCCTCAGCCGAAGTCGCGCTCCATGTTCCAGCTGCCCCGGCCGGAGCGCGCTCTCAAGATGGATGCAGGGCTGCTCGCGCCGTTTGTTTATTTATTGCAGATAACCTCCGGCCGGCCGGCGCATACATCAGGCCGAGGCGGCGGGGCGCGCGGAGGCCGTGAACCTCCCAATACGAAAATTTGTAAGGCGTCGGCGGCGGGGGCCCCGTCCGCCCGCCCTCGCTCGCTTCGTTCTTGGCGCCCGAGCAGCAGGGCATCACGGTCACCATGACATCACGAGCGCTTTCAGAAGGGCCGTTTCGCACAGGACGAGGAAGAAACGAAATGAAAATGCGTCGCATTCGAGTTGTTTCGTGTACGTAAGATTGATGGTATAAAATACAACCTTTTTCGTTTCATTATTTATTTATGTATTCATTTATGTACTTAGATATATATGTACTTATTTATGTATTTATTTATGTACTTATTTATATATGTACTTATTTATTTATGTTATATTACTTTAAGTTATATTACTTATGTTTTTATTTATTTATTTTATGAATATATTTATTTATTTATTTGAGTTTAGGGAGCCCATAATTTACCAAGGACGTTGAGATCTATGAGTGATGATCTAAAGAGTAGGTGATACTAATTTTGACGGTGATAAGATGAAATGTTAAGAAATGGGGGAATGAGAGGCACTGACAACGCCGAACCCGGGGAAACATGCCGAGAGCTCGTGGAATGAGAACCACCACAAATTCCACATGGATTGGACCGAAGACCCAGTGGTAAAAGTGTGAGAGTGACGCCTTTATTCAACGAGTCCCCTCAAATTTCTTAACAATTTTTATCAATGAATAGGTTTTTTTTCAATACACCGCTCCAGTGAGGTGTTTGTCGAGTAGGAAGAAGTAAAAGAAAACATGATATACCTTTTCTTATGCTTAGGTGGGCGGTACCCCGTACCGGTGCAGCAGAAGAATTCTATCCTCGCTCTGATGAGCTCGCAGGGCTTTCGACGCCTGCGAATCGACCATAGGAAGGGAAACCACTCCATCGCGACGGCCCCAAGGCCGGGATGTAGCGACGAGATGTGTGGAAGAAGGGGACGTGCGACGTTCACGCTACTGCGTCGGCATTTTGGATGCGATTGATTGATTGATTGGTGTTTCCGGGCGCGTCAACTACTTTGGTCATTAGTCCCGTCAGTGTAGTGCGTGTTTTTCGTCGGAAGGTGACGATGAACTTTTCCCCGCTGGATGGCGAGATCTGGCGTCGACCTACCGTCGACTAGCGGGTTTCCCCTCAACCAAGTATCTCCCACCAGCGGGGCACCGCCCCAGCCGGAACAAGCTGTAAGCTCCCGACCGGTCTCCCGGCATGTGTGGTAGTGTAGTGCATGTTAGTGTAAGTGTGTGTGTGTAAGAGGAGAGGATAGGACAAGGAAGAAGAAGGAAAGATCGCGCGCGGTCCGTGGCTCTTTTGTTAGGGTACTGCTCCGGCATTCGCCTGGTGTTGATCGGAAAACTACCGATCAGAGCAGCCGACCGCTAGAATTCTCCCCCAGACAGCGACTGAATTCGACCTAGCTGACAAGCTAGTGTCGAAAATCCTGCCGCCGTCGGGACTCGAACCTAGGACCTCCCAGTCAGAGGGACTGCAGTGACATCAGGTTGATGCAATGAGACATCTCTCCCGGTTTTTTGGATGCGGTCGAAGGAAAGTTCAGGTAAGGACGGATCATAGCATCGCACCCCTCGCGTTGCCAACCAAGCAATCCATTCCTCTGACATCTCTAATTAGCTGGTGTCGATTGATTATTCCGTGTTAACCGGCGCGTCAACTGCTATGGTCATTAGTCCCGTAAGAGTAAGTGAAAGTCCCGCTCTCGTTTCTTTTATTTTTATGCATAGTTTATCAAAGTAGCCGACAGTGTTCTTCTCGCCGGATGGTGAAATCCAGCGCCGACCTACATATCGGGTTTGGGAGCTCTCCCCATCCAAGTACCTCCCATTGAGAAGCACGGCCCCAACTGGGGCAAGCTCTAAGCTCCCGACATGTTTGATGATGTACTGAATGTGAGTGTGTGTGTTTCTGTGTGTGTGTGTGTGTGTGTAAGGGGGTGAGGACAGGAAAAGAAAGAAAATATCACGGTTATATCAAAAATATATAGAGGCTTGAGATGAAGGATATCAGAAATATAACAGGTTCGTTGACTGTTTTTAGAGTACTTCTCCAGCTTTCGTATGATGTTGAAATTCCTCTAATGCAAAGACAAAGCTTGCACGATCCGTTTTCGTCCTCGGTAGCGGGCTCGCAGTGACACACTCGTCCAACTACGTAATTTCAAATTAGAAAATTTGTAAAGCAGCGGCGTAGACCCCGCCAATCCGCCCACTCTGCTTGAATCCGAGGCAACAAGCCAACTCGGTAACGATGACATCACGATCACTTTTCGGAGGAGCTGTGTTGCAGACAAATAAGGACTGA
The DNA here is from genome assembly GCA_031308135.1 of Acheta domesticus. Classification (NCBI taxonomy): domain Eukaryota; kingdom Metazoa; phylum Arthropoda; class Insecta; order Orthoptera; family Gryllidae; genus Acheta; species Acheta domesticus. Next base: position 102,071,521 of record JAHLJT010009355.1, on the reverse strand, counting down.
AACTATGCAATACAAATACGTTATGGGAAGTTGTGTAGGTTTCTGTTGTTTGTATGGTGAACACACGTTCGTCAGAATTTCTGTCCTCTGATTCCACCTTTTCTGATTCCTTCAAGCGCCCTTATCACAACATTACAGCACACGTTTGAGGCTTGAGATTTACATACTCGGAATACGGACTCCTGCGTCTCGTGACCTTTGCTAACACAGCCGATGAATTATGGAGGTTTGATGATCATTTCTTCACATCATCGTCCAAACTATTCGACATTTGGGAGTATATTTCATGATGTTCACTTGTGCCCTCCGCCATGTCTTCGTTCATGAACCCCATTCCTATTTTTATTCATTAGGTTTTACGGACCCGTCACCTACTAATGTCACAAAGGCCCGTGAGTGATTGTGTAATAAGTAGGTGACTGTGCTAACGATGAGATGAAAGATGATGGAGAAATGATCAAATGAGAGATATAGGAAACAGGAGAACATCGAGAAAACCTATCAAAAGCTCTAGTTGTTCGCCACGTATTTCACATGGCCGATGATTAAACCTAGGGGACCGGCTGATTTTAACATTGCCTCTGTCTTTGAAGCGACTCTAAACGGGAGGTCCTAGGTTCAAGTCTTGATGGTAGAGAATTTCCGACTCTCGCTAAATAGCTAGGTTGAATTCAGCCGCGACGCCTGGAGGAGAATTCTAGCGGTCGGCTGCTTTCAACGATAGTTTTCTGTTTTTTCTCGATCAGTTCTAGGAATGAATGAGTACAATGCCGGAGTAGTACCCTAAACGGATGGCTCACAATCTTCCCTTTTTCTTCCTTGCTCTATCCTCATCCCATACATACAAACACTGACACTCGCATTCACTATTCTACTAGATTTGTCGGGAAACCAGTTGGGAGCCTAGAGGTTGTCCCGGAGGAAGGAGTGCCCCACTGGATGTGAGATACCTGAAGGGACAAATACTCGCAAGCCGACGTGTTGCTGGTCGGATGTCTCCATTCAGTGGGGAAAGAACACCGCAACCTCCCGCGATAAAACATTCACTACGCTAATTGTACTAATAGCCATAAATTGACGTACCCGGAACAATTAATCAACCAAAGCAAATCAAACCCGAGCCTCAGAATTGGAAAGGGTATGTAAAAGCCGTTACAACACGAGTCCCATCGACGTCCATAATTTTAAAAATAAATGTGAACATCAATAGACTGCTGATATCCCCATCTACGATTCTTTCGTTTCCGAATCTATATTTACGCTTATGCACTGGGAAAAAGTGGTGCTTACAGCGATGGTTGGCAAGGAAGAGGTTGAGTGCCAATTCACTACTGCTTTTGCAACGTCACGTTTGCAGTCCTAATTGTATTCAAGTTTCACGTAAGAGCCTATAATGCCCAATAATCTGGTACCTCTCTTTTCTACTTTTAAGGTATTTACACTGCCGTGACATTCACGTTCGAAGAACACGGAAATTGTTTTTCATAATTAATCACGCATTTTTGAATTAAAACGACACATCATTTTTCACTTCTCATCGTATTTTTTTCTGTTTGATAAATTTATATATAAAGTTCGCTTTTCCCCTAAACCTGATCCCCCTCAAAACCAAGCTCATCAATATTTCCAACACAATAAAAGCCGACGATATCACACTTTTAAGATTGATTCGCTTACGTGGAAGTTCCCCTCCAAAACAGCGCCCGCGCGGAAATCGCAGCAGGGGATCTTAGCATGCAGAGCAGGGGCTGCGACAGAAGATTAAACGGCGCGGCGCAAGGAACCACAGTGGTCCGAAACCACGCCAAAAGTGGCGTACCCGAATAATGGCGCGAAGTGGGTGAATGTTGATTCCAGACGCGTCCACAACCGAGTGTGTCGTTTATCCCGAAGTGTAATGCATGAATGGTGGCGGTGTTACTCCCCTACTCAACGTAGAATCCGGCGCTGCTCTATATATACGCTTGCCGGGTTTCCAACCTCCGGGTATCACCACCCCAGCGAAGCACCGCCGTAACCGGGACAACTTAAGCTCCCCACTGCTCTTCCGACGTGTGGTAGAACTGAGCATGTAAATGTGTGTACATGGGGGAGGAGGAGGGGCCGTGGATAAGGAAGGAAAGATCGCGGACGAACTGATCTTGTTGTAGAATTCTCTCGGCGTTAATTGAGGAAAAACGGAAACCTCCCGATCAGAACAGTTGGCTGCTAGAATCATACTCCTGGAGTGATTGAATCCGACCTGGCTATCCAGTTAGTATAGATTAGGGATTATAGTTAAGTATAACATTTGGGTTGCATTCAAAAGGTATTGATTAATTCAATTAGTCTCAAATTAAGAAGCAATTATGCATTCAGTTTCGACCTGAAAGAAAGATTAGTTAATCCTTAGTTATTTACAAATATTTAAATATTTTCTGTATAATGAAAATATACCGTTTTATATAAACTATATAAATAAAACATAATTAGAAATAACAACGGAATTTAACCGCTAAATCCACTCCGTCCGGACTCCAACCCGAGTATATCACGGCTAAAGCAGATGCAGATAAAACGATTTTGCCGCTGAGTTTACCAGGGGCGGATCTAGCCGATCATTTTCGGGGGAGGGGCATCGTAAATTTTTTGTTAAATAATAAACATATTTGTTATTATATTTTATGTTAATGATGTACTGTGGATATGGTACTGCGCAATATTATTGTTTAAATAATCACATAATTCGAATATAAATAAATATTTAAATCAACTTTGCCAAGTAAAGGAAGGTAAACGAAAACTCTAGGCCTTTTGGGGAGGGGGCTATGGCCCCCTTGCCCCCTACCTTGGATCTCCCAGTGGAGCTAACACAGCGGTTTGCTTACGCACCTGATGTGTAAAGACAAAAATAACATAAATGAATGTGTCGCGTTCTTCAACTGTGAAAAAAATATTTTAAATGTCAACCGTTTGTTTTTACAAGACGTGTCAAATGCCTCAGCAATTTCATTCCGTTTATATACTGCCGACATTTCTACCGCCAGGTGGCACTTCATATGACGTTTTGCATTGCGCCGAGAAGAATGTCGCGAAACCAATGTAGTAACACTCGTCGCAGGAATGATGGGAGAGTAAAGATCTCATGTAACACATTTATTGCCGTTTTAGTGCATGTTTTTGTGGACTTGTATTTTAATATAATGTTTATAATAATTTAACTACACATTTTCATGTCTATTTTTGTCTCCAAATACCTCTTCATATATCTCAAGCATCATCAACACTATTGAGGTGTTGGTATGTTGAATGACATGCCCATTTACTTGTTCACTTACTTGTCAGTTAAATTGCTAAATTTCCTTTCATTAATATATTTATCACACAATTAAAGCCAATTTTCTCTCAATTTCACTATTTTACTATGTTTTCCCATGTCTTTGGATACTGAGTTCCGCATGCTTTTTGCAATAGCAAGTACTTTCTTTCGTTATAGAGAATACAGATCACATAAGTTGATGAAAAAGTTATTAGGCAAACCAACTAAACTCAAATAATGTGTGCGTTACAGTGAACTTTTCGTTTTAAAGATGTTCGTTATCGGGAGTTTACATTTTGTGTCAGTGTATCATTCATTGACTTTGGCAAGCTATTTGTGTGCTATTACAGTATTTTGTCTGTGTATCATTCATTGACTTTACAGTAGTACTTTACAGTATTTTGTCAGTGTTTCATTCATTGACTTTGGCAAGCTATTTGGTGCTATTTGGGCCCAGTGCGCAAGCGTAGTGCGGGCCGGGACCGTCCCTTGCAGAATTGGGCAGGGGGAGAGACGGGAGTGGACCAGGAGGTCGGTCGACGCGGGGTAAGAGAGACAGGGAAAAGCAAAGAAAGGAGGAAAGGGGCGCAGAGGAGTGGAGCGGGATTGGGTTGGCAGGGTACGGTGGAATGGGAAGTGTGGGTGGTTCGAAACGGGGGCGGTAAAGAGCGGATAAAGGGGGGAGGATGCGCGGAAAAGGCGCGCGTGAGTGGGGCGGGGAGGAGCGGGACGCATGAACGTAGCGTGGGAGCGAGGATGGGAGAGGTGGTGGGGAGAGGCGAGACGCGGAGAGCGGGGGCTGGATGAGTGGAGAGGGATGGGGTGAGTAAGAGTGGTGGGAGAGGCCGGGAGGAGCGAGGTTGGAAGGAGCGGGGTCGGGAGGTAGCTGGTTGAGCGAGGTTGGGAGGAGCGAGGTTGGGAGGAGCGAGGTTGGGAGGAGCGGGGTTGGGAGGAGGCGGGCAGGGAGGAGCGGGGTTGGGAGGAGCGGGGTTGGGAGGAGCGAGGTTGGGAGGAGCGGGGTTGGGAGGAGCGGGCAGGGAGGAGCGGGGTTGGGAGGAGCGGGTTGGGAGCGCGGGGCTGGAGGAGCGGGGTTGGGAGGAGCGAGGTTGGAGGAGCGAGGTTGGGAGGAGCGAGGTTGGGAGGAGCGAGGTTGGGAGGAGCGAGGTTGGAGGAGCGAGGTTGGGAGGAGGCGAGGTTGGGAGGAGCGAGGTTGGGAGGAGCGGGGTTGGGAGAGCGAGGTTGGGAGGAGCGAGGTTGGAGGAGCGAGGTTGGGAGGAGCGAGGTTGGAGGAGCGAGGTTGGGAGGAGCGAGGTTGGGAGGAGCGGGGTTGGGAGGAGCGGGCAGGAGGGAGCGGGGTTGGGAGGAGCGGGGTTGGAGGAGCGAGGGTTGGGAGGAGCGGGGTTGGGAGGAGCGGGCAGGGAGGAGCGGGGTTGGGAGGAGCGGGGTTGGGAGCGGGGCTGGAGGAGCGGGTTGGGAGGAGCGAGGTTGGGAGGAGCGAGGTTGGGAGGAGCGAGGTTGGGAGGAGCGAGGTTGGGAGGAGCGAGGTTTGGGAGGAGCGGTTGGAGGAGCGAGGTTGGGAGGAGCGGGGTTGGAGGAGCGGGCAGGGAGGAGCGGTGTGGGAGGAGCGGGGTTGGGAGGAGCGAGGTTGGGAGGAGCGGGGTTGGTAGGAGCGGGCAGGGAGGAGCGGGGTTGGTAGGAGCGGGTTGAGAGGAGCGGGGTTGGGAGGAGCGGGGCTGGGAGGAGCGGGGTTGAGAGGAGCGGGGCTGGGAGGAGCGGGGCTGGGAGGAGCGGGGCTGGGAGGAGCGGGGCTGGGAGGAGCGGGGGCTGGGAGGAGCGGGGCTGGGAGGAGCGGGGCTGGGAAGCACGGGGCTGGGAGGAGCGGGCTGAGAGGAGCGGGGATGGGAGGAGCGGGGTTTGGAGGAGCAGGGGTTGGTAGGAGCGGGGTTTGGAAGAGTGGGGCTGGAAGGAGTGGGGGTGGGAGGAGAGGGGGTGGGAGGTGCGTGCCGTGGTGGAGCTGAGTGGGTGGACCGGGCCGTAGAGGAGATGGGTGGGAAGGAGTAGGACGCGGGAGCGGGACACTGGGCGTGGGAACGGGGTGCCGCAGCGGGGGTGGGGACCGGGTGAGGCGCGGTGCTCGGGGCACGATAAGGGAGGAGCGAGGCGGAGAGAAGCGGACGCGAGAGCGTGGCGGGGAGCGGGGACGGGGCGGGTCGAGGCGTGGAGCGTGGGCGGGGCGGGCGCAGAGCTCGTTTAAAACCGGACACGCGTAAGCCGAAAGCCAATATCCGCGGCCCCTCCGAGGGGAGGCTGGCTGCGCCCCTGCGGCTGCACGTGGGCCCCTCGGGGGGGGGGGCTCTTAGACGCCGTATTTATTTGTTTGCGGGCGGGGATTGTTAGGAAGGGGGAGGGTCCCAAGACTGGCGCGTAGGTCGCAACTGTTATGAAGGTACAATCAGTCGCAGAATGCAGGAGAGGCAATCTGTTCGCTACTGGTACGCCAATGTAATGAATTCTGATGACAGGCTGCTACAGGATGAGAATTGGTCGAGAAAACCAAAATCGAAATGGAATCTTGTGTAATATATTTTACTGCTATTTTATAATTCTGACTTATTCCAATAACATATAGTATGTTTCCGTCCTCTTATGAGAACTCTTACTCGAGTCATAACACTATATATTCGTACTAGTCTGGTAGGAAATTCTCATTCGCTTCTCTGGTTGAGAGCACTGCTTTCGCTTCACTTGAATTTGCTACAAATCTGATCCTTTAAAAAGAGACGGGCGATTTTTACATACCATTAGTGCACAAGAAAAGTAGAAAATTTAAAAATGGCCAAGTCAAGCGATATGATTATGAAATAGTTTATTTTATTTAGTAAAATTTTCCTAGGGGCAGTTCTCTAGACAGCTGGAATGCAGAGAGTTTTTAGCCTCGAAATAAATGGCCCCGATCATGATAAAACGGTGCCTTTAGGACTGTAAGGGGCAAGTCTATCCACGACATAACAGCTTATGTACTAAATAAGCAACCCTCCAAAATTCGAAAGTGATTTAGAGTAGCTTCTTAGGATTCGAAACATATTAGAAAAAGAAAATATTAGAAAGAGAAAAAATGGCCTTCATGAGAACAGAAACTAACAGAAGAAGAAAAAAATGGGAACGAAGAAGAATTACCCTGTTGGAAAAAGTGCAGTAACTGCAGTGTCCCGCAAAAGCAAGTGTTTCCTAAGTGCCATCTTTGCTGTTAGATCACTTTTCTTCTGACGTCAGACTGCTGTATCTCTACTCCTATTTTCATGGTCTCACACGAAAAATAGAATACAATGATTTTAGGAATAAAACATAACTGAATACGTTTCAACTAAAACATTGCATTTTCATGCACCCATATTCAAAACACTGACTACGATATGCAAACACACTGGCTTAAGAACATATCCAGATGACACGTCATGATGACATTAAGTTCTAAATCCCGACCCCACGTACTGGTACACGACTGCGCGTTGGAGTCGCGCGATGTCGCTCGTGGGCGTCGCCCTTCTGGTTTCGTTCTCGAGTTCAACTCCCACGCAGCGCCCCGGCCGCGACGACGCCCGCCCGCGGAGTAATCGCATCGCCCACATCCGGAGAAGCTCCGGTTGCCAACGACAACGCCCATTACGCCTGGGAGTTGGTGCTGTCTTATAGAACATTACTCGCACCCGTGCGGAATTCCGCCCTTCGTAACTCTTCTACTCATTTTGGGGTCATTTGTAACAACAGGTCCAAAAAATGTTCTATAAAACTGTAAATTATTCACATGGACTTGTTTAGACAAAATATTTCGTTCAATTATACGTAAGTTTTTGTTTTTGAAGTTTTTGTGTGGTTCGGGTTATATTTGTACGCGACTGGGATCACAAATTATCGCATACAAATTCTACATTACACTTTTAAATTACAAGGGCAATTATAAAAATGTTTTCCATTCCTTTTATGGTTTCTGAATGATAATCCAGCAGATTTGTCTACTATGAGCTAGCAGCCCTGTTTGAAACTTGCTCATATTGATAAGATAGGCACCGTCATTACTATACCCTGAAACGCTTCTCTGGAAATATTATTCATTATTTTGTCTGAATAAAAGAGATGATTACAAAATTCATATTGTCATTTCAAGAGCTTCCTTTTATATGAATAACACTCGTTCCTTTAATGAAACGAGATTTGTTTTACCCCATATAATGTTTCCGTATCGAGTAAGGAACATACAAACATTCATGCATATGAAACAGCTTCATGAACACGCTTTTAATAAAGACAAGCTGATCTAGAATTTCCTGCAGCTAATAAAACATTTAAAGTAATTGTAGACGTTGTTTATATAACTTCGTTTCACATTCCTTTCACTTCATAAACTATTGTTCATATTTATCCACATTCTTTACATTAATTGCTAGTACTCTGTAAAGCATCTTCAATACAACTGAGTCATTTCTTCTGAGAAAGGAGGAAACGAAAAACAAAAATTTATTGCAAAACATACATAAAGCTTCCGTTTGCATCCTTTGACCTATACGGATTCCCACCGACGCGTTCAATCACTAGGTTCTGTTTCCGCACGGAGCGTGGAATCGCACTGTATTACATTTCCGTCCTGTGCGGCGCGTGGGCCGACGGTATGCGACGGGGCGCAGCCGTTGTGCACACTCCTCGCGTGCGGCTCCGACGCGTCGCCCACCACTGCCCGCCCGCCCGCCACCGCCCACGCCCACGCCAAGCCGTCCTCACCACGGTCGCCTCCCCAACAGCCCACATCGCTCGCACTGGTTTCAAGTCCACGCGATTACAGCCGCCGATATCACTACCATCCCCGAGATCACCATCACCGTCCAAAAAACTACCCATTCTCATGTTGCCACACAGGACGTCGCCATAGCCTCCTTCCCTGTTCGCCCTTGTTCATGCTGTCGCTAATGAAAGAGTCGCTAAAGAAAGTCACCAACGAAAGAATAGCTAAAGAAAGAGTCACCAAAGAAAGAATCGCTAAAGGAAGAGTCGTTAAAGAAAGTCTCTAAATAAAGAGTCGCTAAAGAAAGAGTCGTCTAAAGGAAGAGAATTGCACGTACGAATTGCACTTTTATCTTTAAAAATATGAAGCATTTGTTGAAAAATGAAAAACGTCATGACAAATGCAACCTGCAACACAAGGTAAGCATTGTTGAAGTCTACATAGTTATATAATAGCTCCAAAAGGAAGCGTTTTAGGACCTTAAAACCCGCCTACTGTTTTGAGAAATCCAAAAGAACCCAAAATCGGGAACATGACACTTAAATAGAGATTTTAAGCTTGGAGATGGTTTGGTTGTGTTTCGTTTTGGCACTGGATGACACTAGCTTCAGACGACTAACGACCCGTACTCCACCACACGTTGCCGCTTCCCCCACCACCGCTGCCGTCACCACGGCCGTCTCGTCCTCGCCCACGCCGGCGCGCGCGCCTCCGCCACCGCCCGCCCACGCGCCCGCAATCGCCCACACCGCCCGCGCCGGCGGAGGAGGCTCCGGTTGCCCACGGCAACGCCCGCCACGCGATCGTTTGATCGCCCGCGCGCCGCCGCCCCGGCGTTGTCGTAAAACAGCGCGGGAAGTGGGCGTGGACCCGGCGGCGGCCGCTCGGGCCTAGTGGGAGGTAGGTGCGCCAAGAGTGGGAGTAGAGTAGCGGGAGGGAAGCGACAAGAAGAAGCAAGAGGAATCGGATGAAGATTTGATTGTTTCAATAAGTTGGTCCATCGTTTAAAAGACAGAAAACGCTTAAAATAACAGTTTATATATTAAATAAAATACAAATTCTACAACATTTCGGAAATAACTGGTTTCCATCATCAGGTGACAAAGTAAATAAATAAAATATTATAAAACATTGGCTAGGTACAAACAGAAGAATTACAAAAAATTAATGTACACAAGTCAACAGAATGTGCCTTGTTAAAAACCTTTGAAAATTTTAATCTGATATTATCTAAAAATATGAAAGGAAAAAGAGAAAGAGAGAGACATTGTAAAAACAGACAGAAAAAAATTAAAAATAACAATAAGAGAAATATCTTAATTTTTAGAAAATATGTTCAATAATCCATCATGTATTTTAGTAAATTTATTGGAATCTCCCTGTGTATTTAACCAAGGGGATGTTTTTATGTACCGCGTTTCTAATATCAATCCAGGATAAGATAAAGTTTCACGCGCTAAAATTTTTATTTGATTGATTGATTAGTGATTCCGGGCGCGTCAACTGCTGAGGTCATTAGACCCGTAAAGGTAGAGGAAGATTTTATCGCGGGAGGTGGCGGTGGTCATCCGCCTTTGGCTGGAGGTCCGGCGCCGACCTACGGCGGCTTGAGGATTTCCCCCAACCAGTTATCACCCACTGGCGGGGCACCGCTCCAACCGGAGTACGCTCTCAGCTCCCGACATGTGTGATTGTGTAGTGCATGTGGAATGAAAGATTGCGCGCTTGTTAAAGAGTCCGGCATTCGCTTAGTGATGATGGGGGAAACCACGCAAAACTACTGATCAGAGCAGCCGGCCGCTAAAATTCTCCTCCAGACAGCGACAGAAGTCGACTTCGCTAGTTAGGTAGCGTCGAAAACCCGTCCACCGTCGGGCCTAGAACCTTAGGACCTCCCGGTCAGAGACACCGCATCTGAAATCAGAAGATACTCTCAACCACCGTTGCCGGTAATTAGATGAGACAAGAGGGAAGAAGTGAGAGGAATGAGATAATTTCCTCTTTTTTTCTTTTTTTTCTTTTTGCATTTTAATCAATACATCATAATGCATCACCGACGACGATGCGTTACGATATGTCACTCTCAAATCAGGGAGTTATTTTTCATCGGTCTCTCATTTTACATTTCATTTAATATCATTCAATCGCTCGTTATCACATACTAATAAAATCATTCGCCACGCATTGGTGATAGCTTGGGGAATCATTATATGTAACTTAATCATTGCTAATTATTTTGTCACATTCTTTCCTCTCTTCAACAAAAAGATGTACATCCCTAGCCATTCATGTCACACCATCTGCTACGATTCATGATCATCATGTTTATTTCATCAAAAAAGCAGAGGTAAGAGATCCTCTGCCCACGTAGTGAAAACTCATAAAGGCGTAAGCCTTTTTTAAGCCTTTCGTTCAGAAAATTATCAGTACAATGTGCTTTTTTAAGCATTCCGTTCAGAGAATTCTCAATACACTATGCTTTTTAAGCCTTCCGTTCAGAAAATTCTCAATACAATATGCAACTCCAATGTTCAACGCTCCTCTATTCTCCCTCTTCCCTCTGTTTCTTTCCCCGTTCGGCACCGTCTTCACCGGTCACATCTTCCTGATCGAAACGCACCGAACCCACGTAGCTCGTCGGGTGCCCGCCCTCTCCACGAGCGCCCGCAATAGCCCATCGAGGCGAGGGTGGAGCCGTCTTGGCGCAGCCACCCACAACGCTGCAACCAACGACCCGAACGGCGAGCCGCCCGTCCTCTGGCTGCAACACAGCGCCCAGGACCGTTCATTCTACAAGCGGTTCACAGTATTTCGGATCTCGCGGACCACTTAAATAGTTTTCAGGATTAAAACGTTCAAGACCAACTGAGGCATCAGCTGGCTCAGGCATCAGCTGATCAACTGGCTCAGGCATCAGCTGATGTCACTGTTGTGCTTCTGATCGGGAGGTCCTAGGTTTTGAATCTCGACGGTGGCTGGATTTTCAACAATAACTGCGCAGCTAGGTTGAATTTAGCCGTTGTCTGGAGGAGAATTCTAGGGGCCGGCTACGCCAATTGGTAGTTTTCCTTGGTTTCTCCGATCAACACTAAGCGAATGCTGGAAATGTGTCCTAAAAAATGCCAGAAATCGCGCGCAATATTTCCTTGCTCTTGGTTGTCCTACCCTCACTCCTTATACGATCCCTCCTCCTCGTATAAACTTAACCTCCCTTACTCCTCCCTAGGTCCTCGTATACTTAACCTGCCTTACTCCTCCCTCGGTCCTCACATATACTTAATCTCCCTTACTCCTCCCTCAGGTCCTCGGTCCCGGTTTGCAAATATATAATAGAGTAGAACATCTAAGTAAGGAATGATGATAGGACAAGGTAGAGGAAAGAAAGATCCAGCGCGGACTGTGGCCCGTTTGTTAGGGTACTGCTGCGGCATTTGCCTCGTGTTAATCGCAGAAACCATGGAAAACTACGGCTTAGAGCAGCTGGCCTTAAGAGTTCTCCCTCAACAACTCAATTCCACTCAGCTAAGTAGTTAGAGTAAAAAATTCTCCCACCACCTGCACTCGAACCCTAGGACCTCTCGACAAGAGGCACTGCAGTTGTAACAGTTGATGTCCTAAGCCATCTACGCGTTTTGGTGTCATCTAAATATTCCTAGGAACTTCAGCCCCTGTCGGGGTTGGACCAAAGTATCAAACAAAGCACGTCGCTCGTGGTTTTAGAAGAGCGGGAAAACTGACGTGTTGCATTGCAGAAGGATTGAGAACGACCGGTTCAAACACTCCGATGGCACACGCACAAAATCCTACTAGAGGGCAAGTGGAAGTTGGAATCGTTGGTTTCATTTCCGGCCTTTTAAATTAATTACAGAAAATCGATTAATGATTTCCGATGTTGATTCCGCTGCATTTCAAATTGGATTATTTGTTTTTCCGGTAATTTTAAAGTCACAAATCTGTAGGCCAGTGCTGTTTCCAGATTTTAATTTTGTCCTCACTAACGGCAATGATGAGTTACGTGATGTGAATTAAAGGAACAAAGAACTGAACATCATTTATTTACAGTTATGTGAAAAGGATGAAACTTCAGTAGAAGCCGTTAAACATAGGTTCTATTCCCGAACTCCATTATCTCGGGTATATAGGGAAATAAATCGCATACGTTAGTTGCGACATTCAGTTTTCTAATGCCTATTGCATGACAAACATTAGTTCTACCATTAATCTTTGCATGCGTGATTCTAAGGCGTAAGGAAAGAGGTAACAGGAGGTAATATATCACGTTCTCATTACAACCTTCCCCGCACACTACTTCGTAGAATCAAAAAAAAAAAAAAAAAAAAAATTGCGCGGATAGTTCATTACTGTCTTATGGGTTCTTCACCGCCTCTACGAGTTCTCCAGCAGCATCCACGGCCAGTAAACAAGAAAATACCGCAGTTTTTCTGTTGACATTAAAATTATTTCCAGATACCCCAAGGATAAACTACACCCGCCATAAATAAACGCTTCAATAAGAATACAAATTGAAATCAAAATCAAAATAGTTCCAAATAATATAGTAAGACAAACCTAACAATGTAAGAGGGGCTGATCCCTGATAGAAGAGACCAATACGACAGTGGTGTCGTAACGGTCTCGGACCGAAAGATCGCGGGTTCGAGTTCCACCTCGGGCATGGTTGTATTCGTCTTCCTCCGTATCATCATCATATCATCTCATCTTCAGTTACCACAACCTTAAACCTAATAGTGGTCGCTAATGACCTAGATATTGATACGAAAATTAATAACAAAAAAAAGCAAGAGGAAGCTCGAATAAATGAGCTCCCCACCTCCCTATGCTCTGACCCAGTTACGGTAGAATAACATGCAATTCTCTGTCAAATCAATGGACTGAACACATAGAAAACAAAGAAGTAAAGATTCCTCTGTTCCGCCGTGCGGCGCTGTCACGGTCGTGAGCGTAGTCCCTAGATACAGAGAGTAGCGCAACCGCCGCCATTTAATATCCTCTCACCCGATATCCCCATCAAGCAGAATGCAGAAGTTGAACAGAAGTGATAACAATTGTTGACGTTAGGGAGATGTTTAGGATTATTAATATTGATTTGGGACAGATTTGCGGTTCTCAACATACAGAATACTACGCAGTTCCAATTCTCCTGACAACTGGACATAAAATGGCGGGATCGGCGCAACAATGGAATGTGCTACTCTCTGTATCCATAGTGCGATTTTTCTAACTCTGCCACTCCAGCCCCTGTAGCCACGATGGAATATCATACTGCATTTCGCGTCTTTCTCCGTCATGCCGCTAGGGGTCGCATGATCGCAAGCACTGCTTGATACGGACGCGATCATGCGATATCCGACGGCACGTCTGAGAACGTCGCGAAATACGTGACATATTCCATCTTGAAGACGGGCCTTGAGGGTAGAGGCGTATCTACGGTATGGCAGACATGGCACGTGCCACGGGCGCCACTCACAAAGGGGCGCTATTTAGAGTATACCCGCTAAAACAAATAACAACATCACTAACTTGAACTATTATGACAGGGGCGCAAATTCTATGCTTGCCATGGGCGCCTGAATACCTAGATACACCTCTGCTTGAGGGGCAAAGTTAGAAAAATCGCAGTATAGGGACTCTACGTGAGCGGCAGCAGACGCGACACTGCGCGGGACGGGAAGCGTCACGCTGAGCGGCTGGCGGTGCGGCGGGGAGAACCGGGTTCAAGGCCGGCGGCAGCGGCGGCGGACCAGACGGCCGGCGGGCGGCGGCGCGGCGGGGCGCGACGCGACGCGACGCGGCGCGGGGCGAGGGCGCGTGCCGGCCGGGAATTGGCACGGGCGGGCGCGTGCGGGCACGCGCGCCCCGTGACCTCCGCCGCCCACGCTTCCACACTAGCCACACAGCCGGCTCGAGTTCAGTCGCTGCCTGGAGGAGAATTCTAGTAACATGTTGCCCTGATCGGTGGCTTTCTGGGGTTTCTCGGATTAACACCAGGCGAATGCCGGAGCAGTACCCTAACAAACGGGCCACGGACCGAGAGCAAACTTTCTTTCTTCTTCCTTCTCCTATTCTCACCCCTTACTTACAAATACACTTACATGCACAACATTACCATATATGTAGGGAGACCAATCGGGAACATTGAGCTTGTCCCGCTGTTGGCAGAACATTGAGCTGGGACAGTACTCCGCTGTTGGTAGATACCTGGTTGGGAAAATCCTCCCAAGTCGACGTAGGTCGTCGTTGGATCTCGCCATCCAGCGGGGGAAGATAAGCGCCACCTCCCGCGATGCACTACACTTACCAGACCAGTGACCTAAGCAGCTGACGGGCCCAAGATCATTAAACAATCAATCAATCCGCGGCCCATTCCTCGGAGGAAGAAGGAAATAGAAGGCAAAGGAAGAATGAAAGCAAAAAGGAAACCAAAGGCACAATGAGGTAAAAGGAATGTGAAGAGTAACGAAATATGGAGAGTAAAGGAAAACGGTCAGTGAGTGTGAATGGAATGATGGAAAATGTCAAGTAAAATATAAGGAGACATGAAAGAAAGAGGCAGAAAAATAAGCGCAAAAAGAAAGAAAAGCAAGGAAAGAAAACGTTAAGGGCAAGGTAAAACATAGGACACCAAGGAGGTGGTAAACAAGAACCTAGAGGGGAGCAGGCGACAAAGAAACAATGAAGAGGAGGAGAAGGAAAAGTGAAAGAGTAGCATGAGAGGGTGGTGGGACTTATGGAGCATTTACAACCAGCGAAGAGGCAGGATGCATGCGAGAGAAACGTCTGGAAGGAGAAGAAGAATAAAACGGACAGATAAGATTACATGTTTGGGTGATACATCGGTTGCTTGTGTAAACATGTGTAGGTGTGTGTGAGGGGTGTGAATGTGTAGAAGTCCTAGTTTAATTAGGTATACAAATCTGTAATTCTGGGAAAGATCCAACCTGAACAAATGGTTCGATGTTTAATGTGAGAGATAAATACAAAGTAAATTCACTATTATTTATGCAGTTTTCTGAGAAATCGTATATCAATAAATCATGGCATTTTAAGTGTTAAAGAGTGTTTATTATTACGTAGGTAAAGCAAATAAGTGTTACTTTTAATTTTCTTAGGAAATGAATTCATTACTTAATTCAAATGTTTTGCTCGAATTTCTTTGGATTTTTCCTACGAGTTCCTTGAAACGAATTACTCCTCATAATCATAAGAGGAGGCGGAAAAGAGGTACAGTCTACGTCTTTACGTCGACAGAAGCCCTCTCCTATGATCTGCACTCGCGCCTGCACCGTTGTGTGACCTTCTAGAAATAGCGCCAGTAAACACCGCCTCTGCGAAAAGAGGCCTTCCCTAGACGGAGAGGATTACGGGCAAAGGCAGGGAGGGTGACAAATGAAGAGGACTTACGAGGGAGAAAATTGAGCGCAGGGAAATACCCAAAAACAAGAAGCGAGATTAATTAAGCGCGTGATGGGACGTGAAGCAGTAGTTTGATTTATTACCGGCCACTGCGATCTCAGGCTGCTCAAAATAAACACTGGCAATATTGCAAGGATGCACTTGCTCGCCAACATTTACAAAGCGGGTTCCGCAGACATTTGGCTGCAGCTGGAGTAAACTATAAAGTAGACAAAACTGCAATCTATTTTCAAAGTACAAAGAAAATACGGGTTCTTGGAATAGAAAATGACTGAACTTGTCCCAAGGCCAGTAAGTGGGGTGTGTTATTAGTTCACTTTACATCTGTCAATCCTGATGAAAGTTCTATAGACTGTTCAAATGAGAATAATGTGAAATTACACTTGCTGGATAATCAGCGTGTCAACATAGAGTGCAAATCATAACATATGTCAGAAAACCTAACAAGGCAACAATTTAAAAAAAAATCTTTTTCATTAGGTATTTTCAATGTTCTCTGTACAATGCACATATTTACCTCTTGACTGCTAACCAATAGCAAATGACTACGTTTCTCATATCTTTGTTTCCATGCCGAAACGAGAAATGCAATAGTGACAACGTATGACTAAAACAAGGGAATGCGACCTTCAAACATAATGTTCACTACTTCATCTTCCCTCAATTCATCATTTTATAAGGAAGAAAGAGGAACAGGGAAGGAATAGATGCGATAAAGAGGAATAAAAATGGAGGGATGGAGTAAAAGAGAAAGTTAAGTAGATGGAGAAAAGGAGTAAGATAAAAGAGAGGGGAAATGAAGAAAGGAAAAGGCGGAAAGGAGAAGTAAATGAGAAGGAAGAATTGGAAAAGGCAAGGAGGAAATAAAAAGTGAAAAGGAAAAGCAGGAATTGAAAAGCAGTGTGAAAAATAAGTGAGAGGAAGAGAAGAGAAATAAAAAAGAGAAGGAACAGATGTTGAACCGTGCCCAAGATTCCGGCCTTAAGTAACTCGTGCGCGGAAAAGAATAAAAGAGGAGGCAAGGAGTAAAATAGAAAGTCAAGAATATGGAGAAAAGGAGTGAGAAGAAAGAGAATGGAAGAAAGGAAGCTCCGATGCGATGGTTGCGTAGCGAAGCGCGCAGGTGCCGCGCTGCGGCGCAGGGGCTGCGCCTGCCCGGTCCCCGCCGTCCACGCCTGGCGCTCGGGGGCGGGGAGCCGCCCGCCTGCAATATGCATCGGGCGCTGGGGACTATTTGCCTTCCTTTATAACCGGCCCTCAGCCTCGTCCTCGCCCTCATTCTCCCTCGCCGGCCGGTGTTTACTCTCGGCGGCGGAGGACGGCTGGCGGAGCATCCACTGTCTTCGTGCCTCGCCGTCCCCCAGTGTTCAACGTTCTCAGGAATTTTAAAATCTCCACCATTTCCAAGTATTCTCGTCCTCATTGTTTCCCGGCTTTTTCACTGTTCTTACCGTTCCTCGCGTATTCACCATCCCCACAATTCCCCATATTTTTATTGTCCTCGCCATTCCCAGCGTTTTTACAGACCTCGCCGTTTTTAGCGTTTTCGTCCTCCTCGCCGTTCCGAGCTCTTTCTTCATCCTCGCTGTTCCCACCGTCTTTATCATCCTCGCCGTTCCTACCGTTATTGAACCTACTTTGTTCCTCCCATTTTCATCGTCCTCGCCCTGCCCAGTGTTTTCACCGCCCTTACCTAGCGCTTTCATCGACTTCGGCGTCCCTCACGTTTTTGACGTCCTCATCGTTCCCTGCGTTTTCATCGCTCTCGCCAATCTAGCATTTATCTTTATCATCCGTTCTACACTACGCTAACCCTCCTAGTACACATAACAGACTCTGACTCGGTTATGGAGCATAATAATTAAATATCGAACTTACCGTCAGCTCCCGTCAATCATATTTTAAAAAGTAATCCCAACTATGTAAAAAAATAGAATTATCTTAATATGCATCGCACGTCACTCAAAGCTATAAGTCACAGTCATAAAGTACTCTGCAAAATGAAGAATACGAAGGATTAGTACAACAGGGAATTTCTAATATTCGTCACATAAAACGTAACACATCACGTTTTTATTAGCCAACAGTACTTTCAACAGCAAATAAGCGTTGGAAACGAGCATTCTCTAGTTCTGCATTCATGCTTCCGTTTTTATCTCTGCAATTGAGTCATCTTTTGTTACGTAGTATTCGCCTTCCGTGGTTCCGTCTCGCGCACATGGTCTGACGCACATGGTCAGGGTCGACGCAGTACAGAGGAAAAACGATAACTACAGTTCCGTCTCCCGTCTGTAAACTCTGCGAGAAAGTCGGAGCAAGAACAACCACACACAAGACATTAGAAGATAATGCTGTCAAGAACAATGACATGACAAAAAGTAAAACTGAAACCTTTGGAGCACTTGTGCGTGAAAGCTAGTATTTACCTTCATTGTTTACTGATTGGAATGTACAGCAAAGTAGATATTGCCGTAAGCGTAACGTAAGGAAGTCATCATCTTATGAAAACAACTGAGTGCTGCAAACTAAACAAAACACTGAGGACGACATGAGTTCACATGGCTGCCGCATATTCAGAATTATTAGAAAATTATACGCTTCCATGAATTCGTGCTAAAAAATGTATATAAGCAACTCGTACGAAAGTGTCTTTCATGTCAATTCGTTGTATGCTAAGATTTACTTTCTGTACTAGTTACGTTAACAACTACCTCATTGTGTTGTCGGTATAGAGTACTATTTCTTGGACCTCGGATGTA
>JAHLJT010009355.1:101921334-102053153 GCA_031308135.1 Acheta domesticus | reverse complement strand
TTTGTGTTGCCAATGTGCTTTAAAGCCCCCTATTTCAGCGCAAGAACGGCCAAAGTTTCAAGTCGATCCTATCTCCCCATTTCACATTAATTTACATTGGCCTAGATTGTTTTGTCATTTCGATGGCAAAAGAAAACCACCCATTCTGTAAAGCTTTCAACATACACAATGGCTCTTCTTGCATTAAGCCACATATGTTTAAATAGACCGATACACGAAAGGTGAAGATATGTTTATTTGGTACCACCGCTCATGCCCTTCAGCTAATAAGCACCAGGTGCTTCCGATCATACGAACGTCAACAAAAGCTCTGCAGTCCTGACGCAGGGCCATGGTGGCAGCGTGCTTACGTTTCGGAAGGCACAAGGTTTAATTGATCAATTAGTGATTGCAGGTACGTCAACTGCTAAGGTCATTAGTCTCGTAAGCGTAGAGCAAATTTATTCCTACGGAGATGGCTATAATCTTCCCCCTGGATGGTGAGATCTGACACCGACCTTCCGCCAGCTAGAGAAGTTTTCCCCAAACAGGTACCTCTCACCAGAGGAGCACCGCCCTAGTCGGGACAATCTCTAAGCTTCAGTCTTCCCACAAGTGTGGTAGTGTAGAAAATAAGAGGTAAGAATAGGCCAAGGAAAAGGAAGGAAAGGTCGCGCGCGATCCGTGGCCCGTTTACTAGAATACTGCTTCAGCATTCGCATATTAATGGGAGAAACCACAGAAAACTACCGATCAGAACAGCCGGCCGGTAGAATTCTCCTCCAGATAGTGGCCGAATTCGACTTCGTTGGCAAGCCAGTGTCGAAACTCCTGCCACCGTCGGGACACGAACCCTAGTACCTTCCGGTCAGAGACACTGCAGTGACATCAGTTGATACTCTGAGTCACCTTTGCCGATATCATTCTTGATACGATCGTCAACAAAAATTTCGAGCCGTTTTTGAGAAAAGTGTGAAAATGTCTGGGGGGTTTCATGTAAAGTACCCCCAAAAATTAATGAATATTTATCAAAATCTCAGAGCTTCGACTCACGTCAGATGCACAGTGATTTCTTCAATTTGGAAAAAATCGTACTCATTTTTTAGGTGCAAGTGTAGTTCACATACACCGGACGTTCAGACAGGCGGACAGACATACGGACAGACGGTCGTTTTGCTTTCAATAGGTTTTTCGGTATCAGGGAGTTACAAAACAAGGATTCTGGCTGCATCACGTGTCACTGCATCACATGGGATTTTTCCCCCTTAATTTAGCAACTGGTTTTATCCACTTTTCGTTATCAGGGCCCGGTAATGAATTTTTTTTCTGCCGAATATTCGACGTTTTTTTCCCGCAACATTACATAACTTTCCCTATACTACGTATATCACTCCGTGTATACGTACGTATACGGGAAAGTAAAAGCAATGCAGTCATGACTCCGCGCTGCTGTGGCGGCGGGCCTTCGTTGCGGGGGAAGGCGGAGGGGAGGCAGAGGTGGGTAGGAGAGGGGAAGTCTGCGAGTTGGGGAGGGGCAGGGGGCAGAGGGCGTGGCAGCATTGTCACGCTCGGCGGCGGTGCCCGACCTCCACCCTCTGCGGAGACGCTCTGTCTCCGAACTGCATCGGAAATTCGCCGCATCAATCTCTCAGACAACCGCCGAGCGCTTTTCTTTTCTGCACTTCCGCTGAGGGGTATTCTGAGCGCGCACGGTAGTTCGCATCCGCTGTATAGCGTGCGCCCAACAGCTTAGAGGGATAGTAATTCATACTGCATTAATATATTAACGGTAATGCATACTGTAGAACGCCTGAAGGAATTATTGGTGGCGTTAGATTTCTTCTATAGTTTCGTCTGCAGAGAAAGGAAACTTGCAGAAGTGGAATATCTGTGAGGGAAGTGACAAATTCAGTGATTGGTTTCCCAGCTATTCAATCATATTATTCATATTTGTTCTTCATAGAATGTACGCGCTAAAAAGGTCATGGCACGCGTTGTGACGTATGTTACCATCCATCGCGTCGTATCATGCGTCGTGTCGTATCGTGCACGACATGTCGTGTGTATTGTGTATCTTGTTACGTGCGTTGGTGCGGGTCCTTTTATGAGACCGGTCGTGAGACTTATCATGTTGAGAGTAGAGTGTGTATGGTTTCGTTCCGTGTGTAGGTTTGTGTCCGAAGGCATGGCGCAAGCAAGTGGCTTTAATGTGTAAAAACCTCACGAAGCTCCAATTTATCAATCCCAATTTTTACTCTAAATTAGATAATTAAAATGGACAATTTCTTGTTTACAACAAATCATAAAAACATTTAGCTGTTTAAAATGAATTTAAAATAACTTACGACTACACAAGCGGAAATATACTTGTGGATTATATCATACTTTTCTATACTTCCACTTGTAATTATGTCATTACTTATTAGTTTCAACTAAAATTATTCAAATTTAATACATTGAACATTTTTGTGCTTCACATTACATTCAAACGCCTTCTTCATGAAAATGCAAGAATACCTAGACATTTATTTTTTTCTCTGCGTAGACTAATTACGTATGTTTACAATGAACACTTCAACACAAACTTGACAGTAACTTCCCCGAACGCAACTTTGCATATTTCGATTCCTTTAAAAGGTCCATAAATAACCTCTCTCCTGCGACACTGACGTCCGAAAGCTCGTTATAAATGAAATCCCGTCACCCAGCCCTGCCTACCCCAAGCTGGCTTTTATTTTTCAACGCCATAAATAACGCAACCCACAAAAACACAACCATAAAAATCAATAAAAATTTGTCAGAGCACATCCAAACATTCAGCACCGGCAATCGAAACGAATTGTGATCCGCGAATTAATTCTTTCGATCCTCGCCCGGCCGAGAAGGGAAGTAAAAATGAACTCTGCAGCCGGTGGGGGCCGATATTTCCTCTATATTTTCTCCAGCGACATCTTTCGCCGTGTCCTCCATTCGTTCTCCGGCCCTCGATTACTTCTCCAGTCGAACACCGGGCCCCGCCCGACCCGCCGCACGGCTCTCGCCCGACTGAGAGGACCAGCGAAAGAGTTGTAGGTGTGGAGAGGGGGGAAGGGGATGGGTGTGAGGGAGGTACGTGGGGAGGAGGAGGTGGCGGGGAGAAAGACGGATGAAAAATGGAATTCTGCGCGAGCTATCGACGCAATTTTTCTCTCCGGAGCGACTGGGAGTTAGTTGCACGCGGCTCCGCGGTGCCCGGTTCGGCGCCAACCGACTGCTCGTTGTTCCAGGTCGTCTTTTTCTTTCCTTTCGGGCTCTATCGGTCCTGTTAAATCAAGTGTAACATATATGCATCCGCCCTCGGCGACGCCTGGAAAATGGTGCCTGCTTCTCGGTACCAAGAGATACGAGGATTTCAGGTAAGAGAGAATGAGCGAAACGACCTCAAGTCACACCTATTTTTATGTTAATATACCAAAATTTTGATTTTTAGAGAAAAATTAATTTTGTAAATGTTAGATATTAGAAAGTGTTTGAAGTGTTCTGAAAGTTGAGTGTTTGCTAGATCTGAAGAAAACGATTAAAGGTTATGGATTAATTTGTACTGATTCCGTTGAGCTGGAAGCCCGGCATATTATGTGGAATGTGCTATAATTATTGAAATTTATAAGTGTACTCATATGAAAAATTTTAGAAAGAATTTTTAGGAGTTGTTTATGCAGTAAGTAGTATATACTTACTTCCTACAAACTCTGCTGATAACAACTATTATAAAATATTATAAAATGACGATCATAATTCAAAATTCATATTTTTCTAAATGTGACTGTTCCAATACTTATCCCGTTTGTTCTCAAAACAATGAAGCACGGAAAAAATGTACAATGTGTAGAAGACATCCGCTTTCTTCCTGATACGGAGATATGCATTGGTTCAATCAGTATGCGAACAAACTCGAGGGCATTGGCATAAAGAGATGTCTTTCTTCTATACATACTATTTACCCGTTTGCGTCTCAGAAATGTTAAAACCAACGTGAAGAATGTTCACTTCACGTGTCTCAACGCATAACAATAAAGTACTCTTAGCAATGTGGTTTCGAGAACTTCACACAAGATCCCTAGGAGTTAGAGAAGCAATACAACGCATTAGGGAATCTTGTAAATCTCCCGGGCTAGGAAAAGGGACGCCTCTCTCCCACAAACGCAACCCATAAAAGCTTCGACGTCGAAAAACGGCGCTGCCGGGAGAAAGAAAATACCACAAAACAGAGCAATTAACGAGGCACGTGATGTGTGGTCTCAAGCAGGGATGTCCAAATGGGGGCCGCAGAGCCATTTTGTAAACGTGTACCTGGGGTACTGTAATTGAGTGGACCCTCAATTGCTCGAACATCAGTATTTCTGATTTCTAGAAATCCCTAATTCATTAAAATCCTGAATTTCTTGATTATTTCGAATTCCGTTTTATTCCAAATTTCTTCAAAGGTCAAAGACATTCCTTTCTCAAAATATAAAATATCTGGATGTTTCCTACTTCTCAATAGCCCTCGGTACATAGTGTTTTGTAATTCGAATCTGTTAAAGTTGAATAGATATTGATAGACACGTAGATATTGTGCACATTTAATAATATTAGAACACTTTATTAAATATATACACTTCGACTACTACTTTTTTTTCCTTTTTGGTCATCAATTATGAATTTCTTTACATAAGATGTTTAGTTCGCACAATCAACAAAAATATTTAGCCATATTCAATACGTACTTTAAGGAGGGGAGAATATGAAATCCGAATGAAAGAAGCAGAATGGACAATGACATTTCAAGTAAGAGCTCTGCCAAGAAGCAAAAGCTACATCTCCCTTGACAAACAAAAAAAGGATATTTCTAAAATTTGCAATACGAGTAACTTCATCTGCAATATTGCATTACTTATCATACTTTATCCGGGACGTCGGATAGTGTATATTGTACCCAAAATTAAGAAACACACCATGAAAGAGGATTATTATTACCAAATACAATATTTTGTACCGTTTTATTAATTTTGGTAATTGTATTATGGTTAAGATAACATACATGAGAATAAGATGAGCAAAAAATTGAAACAATTTTTCGGTTATTTTGGAACATATTTTCTGTGAGGTAGATACTACTACGCCCGAGCGTACTTTCAACATCTTCATGACCGCAAGCAGTTAAAGGACTTTGCCACCCCTGACCTCAACCCTTAACCGCCGACAATAACCTTCCAGTCGAGCAACAACGGTGAGGGACCTGAGGAAGAGCGACGAGCCAGTAAACAGTGGCAGGGCGGCGGAAGGCATATATTTTACGGCCTCGCACGAAAACAAGTCAACAAAATTGTTCACCCCAGACACGCCGACCGAGGGGAAATTCCAAATTCCGAAAGCAGCGGTGCGTGAACTTAGAAGACAAGACGGTCGCCGCCTGACGTTCCATTCCAAGCGCAAGTGGCGGTTCCGGATGAGAATAAAGCGACTTCGATAGTGTAACGGTTAGCGTATCGGGCTAATATACCCATTTCGCGGGATCAAACCCAATCAATCCCTGGATTTATAAGAGCGAAAAATTCTTCAACGCATGCCCTCCGACAGGAAGTAAAGCCGACTGTCCCATGTTGTAGATTTACTGCATGTAATAGCTCCTCAAGCCTGAAAAAAGCCTCTGAGCTAAATTTAAATCGCCTATTCCGTCATCCGCGAGATGCCTTATTTCTCCGCTAGAAGGTGAAAGGAACGTAGCGAAATTTGCGTGGTCGGACGGAAGAGCAGGACTGATGGCCTGAGTCTCATCACATAAAATAACGTATCGTTGAAGTGAAATGAATTAATTTGAACGTCCTAAATAGATTTGGGTACTTGGTTTGGGTTTATTAATAGATATAAACCTCGATGTAAAATTTCGACGTCTCCGTTACGTAGAAAAAAAGTGTAACTAACACTTAAAATCATGGCATTTTACTGAAATCACTATAGTTATTACAATGAAAGGATTAAAATTCACATTTAGAATCTGTCTTTGCAATATATTTTCAAATACTCGATTTTTGTATTGAGATCCACATTCAAATTGTGATTAATTCTGGAAGCATAATGTTGTTGAGCAAGAAGGGAATACCATGTGCACAAATATGTTTACCTCGAAGCGAAAACGGAATTTTGTTATTTTAATCATACAGAATATTAAATCTCAATGTTAAATGCATTACTTCAGTCCATCAACTGTTGTAACTGCAAAGACTTCATCAAATACCTGTTAGTGTCATGAATATTTAGAGAATTTTAATCTAACAAAAAATTACGTTTATATTACCAGCAATTAAAATAAATTGAAAACGTTTCGATATTAAAATTTGCGAGTTTTATTTCTAGAGAAAAACGTTTCAGGGAACAGAACCAAACTTTTCTTTGGTGCTGAGTTGCACTAGTGCTTTGAATAACATTATTTTGAAGATCTATTAGAACACAAAATATATTTGTTGACAAGCCATGCGTGAAATGTGGTTTCTCGTACTCGTTTTTCGAATGCGAAACAGCTAATTTTTTCACAATGTGAGAATCATCGCGAAGCATGTGTGAAACATCACGAAGCGTGTGCGAAACATCTGTAACGATTCACAATTGTTTTTCGTCTTGACGACGTCTTTGTTTATTACTTACAAACAATAGTGTTACGACACTGACTGGAATCCACTTACTTTGCACAAGGGAGGTAATTCTAGTTATTTGAAATTTAATTTATATTCCTTTACTTTAGACATTACGTTTTGCTTATGCCATGTTAAAGAATAATGTGCAACACGGGCGAGAGGTGATTCCTGCACCCTTCTTTTTGTCGTCCTCGCTACGCTCAAACGACAATCTCGACTCGTGCGTGAATCACCTGTTTCGCGCCCTTCTTACGTAAACTACTATTGCTTACTTTTTATGGCAGATTGTTTTCAGAAAGTATAATATAGAAAATATAGTATTTGTAATGAGTTTTGACATGTGTTAATCACATTAACTTCTTATACCTTGCACAAGTCTCCAGGATTGCGGTCATGCTTATGCCATCACCGTCATGACCACCAGCATCATCATTATCATCCAGCATCTCCATTCCAACACCATCATCATAAGAACGATTATACCGGCTGAGATCGACGTGTAGTTCTGCACCGGAACCCATGTTCCAGCGCGGAAGGAACACCACCACTTTCCCTATAGAACATGCACTCCGCTTACGGTACTAATGACCTTAGCAGTTGACGCGCTTGGAAACAAAATAATCAACCACGATCACCAAAGCCCTCTATAACGGTTATCATCACCACCAACACAATCGACTGCAACTCCATCTCCTCCTTATCTCAATCACTTTCCGGATATAATACCACCGCCACTTGCCGGATTCAACATGTACTATGCATACGGAACTAATGACTTTAGCAGTTGACGTGCTCGGAAGCAAAATATTCAACCACGTTCACCAACGCCCTCTATAACAGTCACCGTCACCACCACGATCGCCTGCATCTCCGTCGCGTCCTCTACCACAATCACTGCTCCGGTCTCTTTTCTATTGCAGCGTCGCAACCTCTCCCACGCTGCTTTCTCATCGACTCCACCTGCAGGGAGTCGGAGATCATTACTATTGAAGCGGAGCGGTCGCAACGCAGGCGGATTCTAACGAGACGCGGATAATGGAGTCTCTTTATCAGACGCAGGGGGGGAGTGGGGAGGGAGGGGGAAGGGGGCGCCATTCGCGGGAACTTGCGCGAGTGGGATGAGACGAAACTGGTGAAAAGAGAAGCGGCGGCGGAGGAGGTAATTGGGGCTTCGCTGGGGAGAGGGAGGTGAATGGCGAAATACTTGAGAACAGCTGGGTGTAGAATCAAGGAAACAAGTGAGTGAAGGTTTCTAGAATTCACTATGAATGTGAATAATAGAAGTGTGTTGTTAAAAGGCTTATAGGTACAGGTGTTATAAAGAGTGTCGTGAAGAAACCAGGCGAAATTAATATTTGAGGGGTTTCTTACGAGAACAACACAAGTCCAAAGTTCCGTAGTTTGAGATACTTTACTAAGTTATTCTCTACAACTGACGCTATCTGCTGGCTGATTCCCTTTCTCCGAATGCCAAACATATCGAAAGATATAAGACGGGGAAAATCATAAATTCATTACTATACATGTCCCCACTATGAAGTTTTTGGTGCCTCCTGAGAAATGTCGAATATAAACTAGTTTGCTTTTTGTACGAAACTGTCATTTGCGACTGCTACAGGAAAAGATATCAACTGAAACAAAGAGTACGTACATCCCCGCGAATGGATCATCATGGAGACTAGATGAAATCGGGGTCGGAAGGTTGTTGAAAATGTTTTATTCTGTTTACAAAGTGAATACAGATAAATTTTTATGAGAAGAACTCTTATTACACGAAAATTTTGAGACATTTTTAATCTTTCATTTTGATTCTTCTGAATGATACGTGTGTAATATCTTTCTTTCTTCCTTCACTCTACTATATTCATAAAGAGTCCACTTTCTGGGAATGATAAGTGAAATTATAAAATATTTTCTAAGAAATATCAAGTAATTTGGAATTGAGGTAAGTTCACATCTGTCAAGTTTCTTAAGTTAAGAAGCGCTAAACTAGGATTTTATAAATTGTTATTAGCACGCAGAATTTTCTTGCAAAGAAATATTATTTTTATTAGTACACTGGACAGAAATATTTTATCTTCGACTTTTCTAAATTTTGTTTTATGGGAATAATTAATTAATAGAATGTTTTGAAAGTTTTACGGCGCTTTAAATTTCTAAGGGAAGATCACATAATCCTAACACAATTTTCGTAATAACATAATAGTTTTTCTTTCGTTTCGATTTCAGTTTCGGCATCTACATGTCAGGGTCAGCCATAATGTCACTGACAACTTGGACGAGCAAGGGACGACAGAGAGAAGTCAACGTTCAGGCTGAGGTAATTTTAGTGACGGCGGTGGAAAGGTAATTCGGGGGGAGCGACAGTGATGTGACAGCGGCAAAGAGAAGGTGACAGAAGCTGAAATTGTTAGCTCAATGAATTCTGCTCGGAGTCCCGTGAGAGAATACGTAACTCGAAAGGACAAAGAGGTGTCAAATGACGATTCGGGGATGGAGGAATTTTATTGAACTAACTTAGTGGTTTGTGAGTGAAGAAAATAAAAAAAGAAAAGAGACGCAAAAGACTTCAGCAGGCTGGAAAATAAATGTTTAAAACAGAAGGTTTGAACACCAATATTTGTTAAATACTCGTAGATCAATGAAGGTACTAAATAAGAAAAATATATAAAATATACTCTTTAAGTATATTTGTATACTGTTAAAGGATAACATAATAAATATGTTGTTTTGGCTTATTAGTTATGAAAAAATAAATTGACTAAATTTCAATAGTATTCCACCACGAATGACTTTAAACTTTGCATTGAAGACAGCCTTCATCGGACAAATCTCCGTTACAGAACAATGAGAAGAATTATTTTTTCGAGACTATTTGAATCGCCACCTAAGATACAATACGTCCACGAAAACAACAGAAACCTAAGGAATGTTACTTAAGGAGAAGCAAATAAAATATGAACTGTACCACTACCTTTCAGAGCGCGTTGCCTCAAGAGACACAAACGAATATTCCCCCACAAGCTTACCTGTAGATCGGCGCCAATCTCACCATCCAGTGGGGCAAGAACACTTCCACCTCCCAGAATAAAACGGGACGGGAACGGGACGGGAATGGGACGGGAACGGGACGGGAACGGGACGGGAACGGGACGGGAACGGGACGGGAACGGAACGGGACGGGAACGGGACGGGAACGGGACGGGAACGGGACGGGAACGGGAACAATGACCGTAGAAGTTGACATAAACAATCAATGGTGCGTCTATTGACGCTAGTTTTCAAAGGCAATGACCTGAATTGAAATTTCTTACACTATAATGTACAGTAAGACCCCTTTAGGGTCCTTGCATTAAATTTTGAGGCCAAGTTTTTCTACGAGTAGATATCCCCATCAAATAGTAAGAGTCGAAACGTACAGTATCTCGATTTCCTTTTAAATATCTTTCTGTAGCAGATTTGGCAGGGGTGGTCAGGATTTCATGTGCGAAATTTCTTACAAGCTTAAGCTAGTATTCTCAAGTTGGACAATTACTGACGCGTGGTTTTATAAAATTGATTTGTGGCAGAGAAATTCTCACACTGAGGGACACCCGAGAAGCTGACGGCGAGCAGGAAGCGTTCGTTCGCCCAGATAGCAGTGGATCCAGCTACTGCCGCCCCTGCTCCGCAACCTCTGCTCCCCGGATTCCCTGGGCTCCCGCGCCGCTCTATTAATCCGGGCCGGCCGCCTTCGCCGCGCCGCGGGGACGTCCTCGGAAGCCATTGCGACGGCAACTTCCGTCCCGAGGGCGCCGCTGCCCGCAGAGAGGGCGGCGAGGGCGGCGAGGGTGGAGAGGGCGGCGATGGCGGCGAGGGCGGCGAGGGCGGTGAGGGCAGCGAGGGCAGCGAGGGCGGCGAGGGCGGCGAGGCGGCGAGGGCGGCGAGGGCAGCGAGGGCGGCGAGGGCGGCACGGTGGGCGATGGTGACAGAAGGGCGACGGAGGTGAGGAACTCAAAGAAAGGTCGGCGACGGTAGAGAGATGGCAGATGTGGGAATGGCGAAGGTGAGATGACTTGTGCAACGAGTCCATGTCGGCAAGGGTGAGAGAACAAGTTCCGAAGGGAGCGGCGAGAGGAAAAAGAGAATAACTGGCAGCGAGAATGACAGAGGTGAAGTGTGAGGGGACAGCGGAGATGGAGAGGGTGGGAGAGCAGTGACGGTATTATCAATGGTGAAGTTGGAGGTATCTGCGATGGAAAAGGGGTCGAAGATGGCGGAGGGAGTAAAAAGACAGGGGCGGAGGCAGTGGGATTGGACAGAACTTGGTAGTAGGCATTGCCAAGACTACGGGAGTAAATAGGGAGAGGTGACGCCAATGAGGGCAGCACAGCAACAAGCAGCCGTCGCAGAAGGCAAGGGAAAACGAGGCGACGGAGAGACATGGGCATCGTGAAATGAGAGCGCGTGTGGCGGAGGCGGTTGACGCCGGAAGGGCAATTGGGGCGACGAAAATGGAGTAAAGTCAGTGTGTCGTCACAGGAGGTGCTCGTTGATTGAACGATTGTTTCTGGGAACGTAAACTAAAGGTATTAGTGCCGTTAGCGTAGTGAATGCTTTATTCAGGGAGAAAGGCGGTGTCCCTCCCTCGCTGGATGGTAATATCTGCCGCTAATCTACAAGTCGGCTTGCGGGGTTTTCTCCATCGAGGTACTTCCTCCACGAGGGGAAACCCCAGCCGGGGTAAGCTCTGAGCTCACCACAGGTCTCCAGACATGTATGGAAGCCAAGTGCATGTAAGTGTGTAGTGTGTAAGTACAGAGAGCAGATGGGGACAAGGAAGAGGAAAGAAACATCGCGCGCGGTCCGTGAGCCTTTTATTAGGGTACTGCTGTAGCATTCGCCTGGCGTTGATCGGAGAAACCACGGAAAACTACCGATCAGAGCAGCCGACCGCTAGAATTCCCCTTCCAGACAGCAACCGAATTCGCCCCTATTGTCTGGATAGTGCCGAAGAACGGACCGCGGAGCTCACGGAGCCCGTCTCATGGATACCTCCCCGACATTCGCCTGCCAGAAAGCGGTGGAGACAGCAAGGGAGACAAATACGGAAGAGCCGGAGTGGGGGGCTGAATCGAAGGAAGGAGGGGACTGAGGATGGCGCGAGGCGTTTTTCTAACAGGTTTATTGCAGGTGTGCGCCATAACTCGAGCCACCCGGGTGGAGGGGATCGCTCATGCGCCCTTGGGGTTTGGCCGAAGCCTAAGGGAAGTGGGATTGCACACCGGTTCGATTACGTCGGGCGGGGAGGAATTGGAATGGATCGATTATCCAAGAATCGATTGTAGATGGAGTTTCGAATTGACGGCAGAGAAAAGCGTGGAGGGACAGTCAGCATACACGAACATTGTTTCATTTTCGGACATTCCTCATTTTCGACACCAGCATTGGTAAATGGATTGATGATAAAGTGGTAATCATGATGATGTCGGGCCTAGAGCAACGATTAAATAGAACGGTGGAGAAACTATAAAACGAAAGTCTTGTCACGAACCTACGTATTCACAAGAAATTCTATGAAGTGAATCCCAATACCCAGGGAGACAAAAGCTACCACGCGCTGACTGCTTACTGAAATCGCAATTCTATTTTTCCAATGCATGGCAATTTTCCTACGGATCAGCTTTCTCGCTCGCCTCTTATGTGTGGCTTCACGCAACATTTTTCGTAAAACATTCCCGTTCAGAAATCCGAACCATTTGCAGAAAAAAAAAAACCTTTTCATCTTGCCCACTACGTCTCCCCTGCCTACATCCAACCCAGTGTCCAGAACAGCTCTATCAGACAGGAGTCCTCCTCCCCCCCCAGTTCACGGAAGGCGATTCACGCCACCTGCGAAGCGGGCAGAGAGG
This sequence comes from Acheta domesticus, assembly GCA_031308135.1. NCBI lineage: Eukaryota > Metazoa > Arthropoda > Insecta > Orthoptera > Gryllidae > Acheta > Acheta domesticus. The sequence goes on along the minus strand of JAHLJT010009355.1, from coordinate 102,040,630 downwards.
GGCGGGTGAGGAGCTGGAGGGGGCGGGGGATGGGGGAGGGGAGCCCCCTAATGGAGGGCGGCGGGCGGTCCGGCGCTGCGGCCAACGCGGGGTCAGCCAGAGGATGAACCCGGCAGCGGCGGAGCGCTCACGTCGCGCGGCCGCGGGTGGGCGACGGCGGACACGCACAGTGGGGACGGACGTGCGTCTTGCGAAAACGAGAGGGTACGTAAGTGCACATCTTCTCAATTATTATTGATTTTATTTTACTTTATTTCACTGAATTTATTTATTTATTAATTTCCTTCATTCGTTTATTTTACTCCATTCGCTTATTTTACTTTATTCGTTTATTTCACTTTGTTCCTTTATTTTACTTTATTCCTTTATTTTACATTATTCCATTATTTTACATTATTCCTTTATTTTACATTATTCCTTTATTTTACTTTATTCCTTTATTTTACTTTATTCCTTTATTTTACTTTATTCCTTTATTTTACTTTATTCCTCTATTTTACTTTATTCCTTTATTTTACTTTATTCGTTTATTTTACTTTATTCGTTTACTTTACTTTATTCGTTTACTTTACTTATTAATGTATTTTACTCTACTTATTTATTATTTTTAGCTTCCGGTGGTGGGTTCCAGGGTTCGAATCCTCTCTTGACAAAAATAGAGTTAAATCTTTCCCTTAAAAGTCGTCTCAATTTCTGTAGCTGAGGGACGAAGAAAAGCTCAAGCAGGCGGGGTTAACAAGTTACGGTGCAGGGAATGCGTTATGTTCGCCACATTCTCTCTTATCTGCAAGCGTGGGAATTAAACTAGGCCCAGGTGTGGAGGACACCGTTAGCTAACTAACAAAGTCGACTCCAAGAAAACTGCTCTAGAGCTTCCTTTCTTCACCGCAAATTTCACAGGGATTGGCCTACAATACAATCCAGACTTCAGATGTAGAAGGTGTTTTCACTATTCATTGCTGCAGGAGATCTACCTTAATTTGCCTCTAGGATTAGGTCTGTGGGTTAGACTTGTGAGTATCCGGCTAATCTTCTAAACTTTAGAATCCGGCTAACTTAACTCCCTCAGTCAAGATTACACCGCGCATTGTAGCCGTCTCCTTTTAATCTGTTGGACATTCTAACGACGATGAACTACGATGAACGAGTTGACAGATCAATCTGGAGCATGGTGATGTGATATGATTTTCAAAACATTTCTAAGAAAACGTGACAATATATTTGAAAGTGTTGTTTCTGTTCCCAAAAGATATTAATCGAAACATTGGGAATATATTTGTACACAATTTTTTTGTAGAATATGTATTTCAGTGTTATGTTACTTTCTTCTTAATAATAAAGGAAATGTCAAATGAAATTGAGACACATCAGTACACATTTGATGAGCAAGCGGTTCGTGCACGGCTGAGTAAAACATTTTAAAAATCTTCATTTGCCTTATTTGTTTTCTTGGCTGCTTTTTTCCACGAAAGGTAAATATAAATTTTATGTGCCGACGCTTTCGATCGAAAAGCTATGAAGTCGATGTTTTTGAAGCGCCATTCAGAGCAACCACATCCCTCTGTAACGCCACCAAATGCAGAGATTTCTCGCGCAAACTCTAATGTCAATAGCCAAAAGCTTTATTTTTTCTGCGGCACGCATCCCGACGGTGGCAGGATTTTTGACACTGGCATCGCTAGCTAGGTCGAATTCAAGCGCTGTCTGCAGGAGAATTCTAGCGGCCAGCTACTCTGATCGGTAGGTTTCTGTGTTTTTTCCGATCATCACCAGGCGTTTACCGTACCAGTGCCCCAACAAACGGGCCACGGACATCGCGCTTTCTTTCTTCCCTCTCCTTGTCTTATTGATTCCCCTAATTACACACACTTAAACTTACATACACTACACTACCCCACTTGTCGGGAGACCGGTCGGGAGCTTTCAGCTTGCCCCGGCCGTGGCGGTGGCTCGCTGCTGGGAGATACCTGGTAAGGGAAAACCCCGCTAGCCGATGGGCAGGTCGGCGCCGTACCTCACCATCATCAGCGGCAGAAGATCACCGCAGTCTCCCGCTCCACAAGCTCTACACTTACGGTTCTAATGACCTTCTCGGTTGACGTGCCCAGAATCACTGATGAATCTAAAGTACGCATTACGCCAGTGGTGTCAAGGCCTTCTTCTGGTGGCAGTGGCACGCATCGTGGCACCGTAGCATGCCACGAGCTTCTCTGCGCAACTAGAGTCGGGAAAGGAAACTATTAGTGACCCAGCCGTTTTACAACACGGATGGCATTGTCTCTGGTAGCGGGGTAATGAACTGCGTGGAGAGGAGATTTCGTCGTGGCACTCGTGCCACGGACTCCCGCTTGTGGTATCGACCTTGACAACACTGCCTTATGCCTTTCGGGCTTACGATAGCGGCGCGGTCGTTTCTTGCACGTCCCGCACCACTGTGTGTCGTCGCCCGCCGGCCCGCCGGCCGGCCGACCGCCCGCCCGCGCGCGTCGCCAGCGCTCATGCATTTCACATGAAGACGGCATTGTCCGCGGCGGGCGGCGCGGCGCTGCGGCGCGCGAAGCGACGCGACGCGACGCGACGCGTCGACGGGTCCAGCGCGGGCGTCGCGGCGGCGGCGGCGCCGACAGCTCGCCCCGCGGGCACGCGCGGAACCACCCCCGGCCAACGCCCACGCTTCGCGACTGGACACGCGGAGACAATCGGCGCGCGCGGGCGTTGGACGGAATTTAGGTGCGGTAGGGACGGACCTCCGTGTAGTGGCGGATCCAGGGAGGGGGGGCATGCCTCCCCCAAGGCCTAGAGTTTTCGTTTGTTATCTCCCTTTACTTGGCAAAATTATTTTAAATATTTATGTTGGAATTATGTCATTATTTAAAAAAAAATATTGTATAGAATCATTATACACTACAAAAATAATGTACAATGTAATAACAAATACGTGTATTATTTTTTAAAATCTATGATTATTACCCCTCAAATTACCGGGTGGATCCGCCCCTGCCTCCATGGGAGATATACAATCATTATCTACGATTTCCGAACAAGAATGGTGATAACTTTTACAACACTGGTAGCGAGAGAGTAAGGCGAAGTTTTTTTTGTCTCGAGCGTACCAGTGATTTGGAGGTCGCGGTTCAATGCTGTTTATGCAGTTATACTGTTTACGAAGCAGTTATGCAGCGATGCATTTTATGCAGTTTACGACTAGTTTCCACATCTTCATTTTATGTATGAAAGTGCTAGTCTCTCGATTCATGACCTTTCAATGCATTGACTTCTCTCCCGGTCACATCACTCCAATCTCACCAACGGTATATCATCTCCATCCTCTCCCTTCTTGTGTTTCTGTGTGTGAGTATTTATTGATGCTGGGAATGTCATTACTGTGATAATTCGTTGTGTAAGAGCGGTGCATATTATGTCCTGAGAGGTGGCGCAGTTCCTCTCCCGCCGGAATGCGACATCTTGTGTCAACTTAAACGTCCGCTGCGGGGGTTTTCTCACCTCTGAATATTTCTCCCCGCGGGGCACAATCTAGTTTGAACATATTCTAAGATCCTTAATGGTCTCCCGACGTGTGTTTCAGTGTTTTTCATAAGGGTGAATGTATGTGTGTATGTATGTATGTACGTATGTGTGTGTGTGAGGGAGAGAGAGGGAGTGTTCAAGGAGAGGAGAGAACAAGGGTAAAAAAGCAACGATCGCGAACAGTTCGTGGTACCGCACAAACATTCGCCTGCTACTGATCGGAGATGCCATGCCATGGAAAACTGCGTTTCAGAGCAGCCGACCGCTAGAACTCCTATCCAGAGGTTAAATTCGACACATTTCTGTAAAAAAAAAGTCACACAACCACCACTGTCGAGACGCGAACCCGCAGACCCCCGCTCAACGACGCAGCAAATGCAATGGCGACGCCGGTGAGCTTCGGCAGCCGGCCGCTCCGCCCTAGTCTTCTCACGCAGGCGCATCGCCAGGCCTCTTCCCTCGAGCGCGTCGTCGCGCCCGCCGCACCGGCCCCATTTATCACGTCGAATCGGCCACGTCCGATCATTTCAACCCTTCTTCGCCCGACACGCGGGGGCGGAGTCCACATCGCATTGAGAGGCGGTCGGCCGCGACGAGCGCTGTCAACCGATCGGGAACGGTAAAAGAAAAAGACCCGTTTCATCAAAATAAGCTCGTCGTGTTCGACGGACAAGAAACGTCGACGCGAAAGGGAATAGCTGGGGGAGGGGTCTGGTATATCCTCGCCTCAGTGGTGCCAATGATTCATTTATCCAATCGTAGATCCGGGCAGTGGATTTGGAAGTGAGGGATGGGTTGTTGCTCTTAGCATTTCTGGAGGATTGAAAATAATCACGTCTGTCTGTATTGAGCATCAAAATAGCACAAACCATACAAAATAATTTATTAGATTAGTGACTAAAGATTCACATGTGATAATGTAAAATAGACACGAAAGGGAAAACGATGCATCGTGTACTTCAAACCTAATATTCCGAAATCGATACTTCAAAATCGTTTTCCGAATCGATCCGTCGATATCGTTTCCTCTAATAGGAACATTCTGCACAGAGCAGCTCAATACACATACAGGAATCGACTGCAATTTCTCAACTACTCTACATCATTTTTGAGCATCTTTGCCTGCTCAGAGGATCGAGATTGCTGCCTATTGCGGTAAATCGATTGCTTCCCAGTGCAAAATGTTGCTAATATTTATCATCTGTTGTTTATTCTATGAAATGAACCCTTTACGATTGATTATTAGATATTCGTTGGAATATTTCTTCCAGGGGGGTGCTATTAAACATCTTATGAAATTAAACAATCAACATCCCAGGTTCATAAATCAACATTCAAATCCCAAATCTAAGACATAAATAGTTACCTTCTCATATCGATTCTTTCATGCCCATCTCCTCATATTGGCATCCTCACATCGTCCCTCTCATAACGACCCTTTCATAACGACCCTTTCACATCGACCATCTCACATCGACCATCTCATATCGACCACCTCACATCGACCATCTCACATCGACCATCTCACATCGATCATCTTACATCGACCATCTCACATCGACCATCTCACATCAACTCTCTCACATGGATTATTTTCATACCTTTTCTCTTCTCCTACTACGACAACAAATCTTTTCATACCTTTTCTCTCATGCAGGTACTTCTAAATCGATTCCTTAATACCAAGTTTCTTATAGACATTTTGTACTGTTTGAATCATTTTAAAGGATACCAATTCTGAGCCTCTGCACTTGCCAATTTCACATTGCGCATGCCAAGAGGCATTTTGAACTTGAGATCGATTGTCCTATATCGATCATCTGACACCTTTGATATCGATACCACTTTCTTTTCCTCCGTAGCACGCGACGCGGAGTTCAACTTTTTCTCCACAGTGCATTGTTCCGAAATAGCCCACGCCTCTTCGGGCGCGTCGCGTCATGCCTCGTCGGGGCTGAGCCGCGCCGTGCCAAACAGATGGCGCCCCTCTCTCTCCAGTCTCTTCGTCAGACGGAAGCAGCAGCCGCCGCCGCGTCCTCTTCTACCGGAGATCGCGCCGGCGATACCCGCGTGCCTCTACAGAAAGGCATTCCGACGCAGAGAGGCCGACATTCTTCACCGTAGCTAGCGCCAGATCTATGGGGATAGCCGGCCAGACAATACAGCTGTCGCCACACTATTTCGGTCAGGAGGAATGCAATAAGGGAAGCTGTCGACGATGAAGGGCGATACTGGGGAATTGCATTAAGGTATAGATTTGTTTTCAAATTGTTTGTTGCGGAAAGTATGTAGGTTATTTGCTGATAAGAAACGATTTGCTGATTTTCATGTATGTCTCCATTAAGGAAGAATTATTTGGAATGTAGTATCTACCCAATGATCCTCTTGTGTTCACACTCCTGCAGACTGTTTCACACGTCCCTCAATCTACACCTCGGTCATGTGTCGCCTTTGTAGCTCTCACGAACAGAAGCCAGTTCTCGAGTTCCAGTTACACCTTTTATATATTGCTCTCATAATTATTTCGTTTTTGAATTTTTCCATGATAGAAATAGATTTAACTTGAGTCGTATTATCTAACACATTGTGACACATAACTTGCTAAAAGCAAATTATTGTGCCATTGTTTGGAATTCAGCGATGAGCATGCTATTCGTAATCTACATTCGTGATGTGCGCACACGACAATTCGTTTTTAATACACCTTAACCCAAGAGAGGTGGCGCGGGGTCCCTTGTGACCCCACGTATCTTTGCTTAACTGCAGTTGCCTAATTTTGCGAGTCAGAAGCTTTACATTTCACATACCTTTCACCACATTCTTTAGCTTTTGTTTGAAAGATATAAGCACTTCGCGACAGCTGGACGAGTTCCTTGAAGAGCGGTAACATTCGAGCCGTCGTGCAAAATGATCTGTCTGACCCCGCGCCACCACTTCCGTCGGCAGTGCGAAGAGCTTGCAGCAGTGCTTGAGTCGGTACATTGATAGAATCTGTCAGCGTGAAGTTTATTGTTTATTTATTTGACATTATGAATATTTGAGGAAAACTAACCTTGTTGTGTTAAATGCATAAAATAAGTTTTTAAAGATCGTCGCGTTGTTTCGTGTAAACAATGTAGTTGAGTGAGAAGCGTAATAAATTGTTGACGTGCAACATGTTCCTTTCAAATTTTAGACGCAATAATTAATTTATAAATATTTGTGGCACCAGTACAAACATCTTCAATTTCGTACTTTTTCTAAGTTGGGTTGTTTGAAGTATAACCATTTTCAATTAATTGTTTACTTCTTTTTGTGTGAGACAATGTTAGAAAATGAAACTTATTGAATTTTCTGATACCTTTGTCATTAAAATATTCAGGAAAGTGTAAATGGGGTCACTACATAAAATAAAAGATAAATGATGATTTTGTCCTTTTGTTTTTTCAATTCCTCATTTGTATGTGTGTTTATAATAGTGCGTTATGTTAGTACTACCTTATAAATGATTGATCATGATTAAAAGAACTAATTTCACTCTTATTTGTTGCTAAATATAATATTATAAAGAAATAACTTAAAGGGGTCAGAAAGGACCCCGCGCCACCTCAAACGGAACTCCGGCAACCGCCACCTCTCCAGGGTTAACGAATTCTTTGGCTTCGACTTCTTCCAGAGAATTTTTGAAACTATGTATAAATATAATGAGATTCTGTTTTTTAATACTTTAAATCTTATGTACACTCACAATTATTCGCCCAAATGAACAAAAAATCATTTAAGCTGACAAATAACGTTAATTTATTTTCCAGAAAAAGTTGCAGGCTAGTTTAATCACAGAAATAAATTTTTAAATAACAAAATTCCAACTTCTCAGAAGAACATGATAAATAACGTACATGGAATCAATCTCACAAATGGAATCCAGGAAGAGGGAGCAACTGAAAACCTTAATGGAAAGAAGACATGAAACAAAATACCTCGATAATTCTCCTCCGAAACACGACGAAAATACATTCGAAAGCTCGTCGGTCTAATTAATTATCTGTGGAGCTCTCTCAGTTTTGAAACTTTAGCTCAACAAGCTTTGCCCTGAAGCCTCAAAAAAACGTGAAGCCACGTGGGTTGAAAAGACGAACACTAACACTGATATTAAAGTCAGATAGGTATCATTCGCTAATAATTTTCATGTAGACCCCTTTTTCCTTAGAGATATCGGTTAATATTCGTAGCACAGTACACGTTTTATCTGGCGCGAAGAATGTTCAACAGAGAAATTTGCATCGACTAAACAGACAAAATTCAAAGTGTGAAAATGATTAGTATAAAATATTTTTATACAAAAATGAACATATGATCTAAATTACTTAATGATTTGTATGAAGACTTGTCATATTATTATTATTATTATTATTATTATTATTATTATTATTATTATTATTAGGGAACGGATTATCATGTAAATACAGAAACAAAACCATTCAATTATATTTTATATAGTCAACAAGACATTCTGAATGAGAACTATTTCTATTTTACTAGTATATATTTTTACATAGTTTACATATCACGACATACATTAGACTCCGGTTGTAATGAACTTCTGGGCACTTAAGTTTTTGGTTCACTATATCAGAGGTTCACTTTATCCGACGATGTCAAAATTAAATTGAACATCTTCACAATGATTAATTTTATTAACATAGAGATTCAGCAAAATACATTAACAGCACGAACTGAAAGTATCAATATCTTTATTTGACCTTAAAAAATCAATTATATCACCCTAAAACTTCGCCATCGCCTCCTTTGAGCATCCCCTTCTTTCAGCAGAAGGACCCCAGTAGACACGTGCTGACGACTGTGGATAGTGGGTTGGGGGGGACGTCTTGACCACACTACATACGCATGCGCACGCATGTTCGCCAACTGTCCTGAACCAGAACGTGATTTAGGACACAGGGGTTATCAGTAATGACAAAGATTCGCACGGGGCTAGAAGTAGTCCTTAGTTGCCAGGGTTTTGACGAGCAGCGTATGTTGTTGCGAAAGTGCTGAGTTGTTCTAGAAACTACTTTAAAGAGTATAACATGTACTTTCACAAAGAAAAAACATAGTTTTGAAACTAACGGGATCATTATAATCCAATAATTTTCGTGCGAAAAGATGTGACATGGCAAGCACATGGTTTGTAGAAAAGGATGAGTTACATGAGGGAGAAAACAGTGAATAAAAACTCCCAATGTCTTTTGAAAGGTTTCAAAAACTCTATTTAGTTCGCAAGTACGCTATAATCTAACGCCAAATCGACCCTCTAATTAAAACATTAGGTGTATTCATGTTTCAGCATACTTCATGGTTCATGTTTCAGCGTACTTTTCTGTATTATAGTTTTGCTTATTATTGTCAGGGCAAACAATACATAATATGCAATTCTGAAAGACTCTCCAAAGGGCCCACAGAAGGCATCCCAGGGAACCTCACTACATTAGTCTTTATTAGTATTTAGACAGTATATGTTCCATAAAGAGTAATTGGTCTACGCGCCGTTAGAACCCGGGGTTCCTAGTCGGTCACCCTACCAGGAACCGGCGATTTCTGGAATTTTCTTAAACTTCGTGACTTTACATAGTTAACGAATTTGGCTAGCGACGCGGTTGTAGCCCTCCAGTAGAAACCATTCCAGCATTCGCGTGAATGATCGATGGAAAGCACGAAAACCCCGGACAGAATGACCGGCACGGAGCCTCCCGAATGCGAAGTCAGCGCGCGACGCCCTGAGCCACTTCGTCCGGTGACCCTCACAATGAAGGGTCACCAAAGTCTCCACCTGAAATATGTTCTTAAACTCTTCGTTAGGATACATTCTTCGTTTAAATGTTTAGGAAAAAGAAAAAAACGAACTTTATATATTATTAGCGGAACCCGGTAGACGTTGTTCTGTCCTTCATCTCCCTCTTTCCCCTTCCATCTCCCTTTCTTTCTGTCATCTCCCTCCCCCTCTCTCTCTCTCTCTCTCTTTGTCTCTCCATTCCTCTCTGTTCCTGTCTCAGTCTGTATCTGTGTGCCTCTGACTCTGCCTCTCTCTGTCCCTCTCATTCACATTTAGTTGCAGATTCTGCACGTCTTTGAGCTGGTGAGATAATATCGAGAAGCGCCGGATCAGCAAACATGTAATAGAATGTTCATGAAGGTCTCATCCTGTAGATTACGGTATAAGAAACGTTTCTTCGAGGTGTTCGACCTCAAAATTTTAGTTGTTATTACCATAGAACGCTTCGTTTAGGAGTTATTTAACGAGATAGATTCAAAATGCTGCCGAGTGTTGCAGGTTGCATTTGACGTGAATATTTAGTTTTGTTCGACAACGCCTTCTCGGTGAAAAAACACGTAGAAGTGCCAACTTCGTAGGGAATCGGTCGCACGATGTCGGAGTTTACCTTTTATTTATTTATTTATTTATTTATTTATTTATTTATATGAATATCCATTTTTACATATAGAGCTGAACATATTCCTTAAAAAACTGATATTTTTAAACAATGCGCAGAAATGAACGAACTATTCATTTTCTAAAAATTCTTCCCTCCCAAAAGTTCAGTCAGTGAAATCCAGTCTCGAGGCTCGTGCACACGGCTAGGCCTCATCGCTCATAATCGCATAGGAAGTTGCAGCAAGTGCAGCGAGGCGGGGCGGGCGGTCGCCCTAAGTGATGTATGCGGCGCGTAATGAAGCGATGGCGCTAGGCAATTACCCCACGGGCCGAGGCGCTGTAACTCAAAACACACCGCCACCTCCGCCAGCGCGCCACCGTCGCGCGAGAGCTCGTTTGCATGCCACTACACGGCGTACAATAGTACCTCTTTTTCATCTTCCTTCTAAGCGTTGCACTGAGAAAGTTCTGTAACTGAAAAAATCGATATTTTGATGGAGATTTTAGAGATCCTTAATAAAAATACCGAAAAGTGTTTTTTAAACATCTTTCTGTCTATTATCGTCTGTGTGTTTGCTCGTCCACAGACCTCTGTCTATCTGTGAACAACAGCACTTATACCATACACAATATGATTTTCTAAATAATTGATATTTCCCTATTGATACGGCCAATATTACCTGCAAATTTAAAACGCATCTTTCAATTTTTGGGGTTAGTTTACAAGAAACTCTTAGGATATGTTCAAAATGTTCTCACACACAGATTTAAAATGGTTCAAACACTTTTCTTCCTACGAGTACAATACTACGTATCCGTTACAAATAGTATGAGAAAATGACTGGTGTTTATTCTCTTTTACATGCCCATCATTTTTGTATCAAGTAGTAACTTGTCAAAGGCCAATCGTGATATGATTTTTAACATTTAGGCGATATGAGTTTTAATTACAAAATTGAGAGCCCTCTTCAGAGTGGCCGGATATCATTTATTCTCAGATCATTGTGAATTCCGTATGAAGAGTATTTATGGCTGAAAATTGTGAATACTTCCTTAATTAAGGAAGAGATATCTTGGAATTGTTGTGAGAAGTAACAACTTGAAATAAACATTTTGTTATATTTTTAAATTAAATGATATTTTTTCCTAGCGAGAGGTGTGCAGTAGGAGTTTGACTGATTGAATGATTGATGATTAATTAAATTGATTGAATTGATTGATCAAAGATTGATTGAATGATTGATGTTTCGGAGCACGTCAACTGTTGAGAACTGCTTAGTCCTGTTAGTGTAATAAAAGTTTTATCACTGGAGATGGCGGTGTTCCTCCCATAGATGATGAGATCCGCCGCCGAACTACACAGGATACATTGCAGCGATCGATGGATGGATAATTCCATCTAGAGTTGATAAATCCATCTAAAAATAAATTTGCATCAATAATAAAATCAAAACATTCTATTCGGTACTAGAAACCCAAGATTTGATTTAAAAAAAATTGGTTTCCTTTTGAAGATTTTGAAATAACTTCCACTCTCATAAGTGGGGATGGAGTGTCACGTTGAATAATGGTGCCACAGGATATCCACTTGGATATTATCGTTTATGTTTACTTTTATTTTTCTGATATCATGTGTTTTTCTGGAAATGTCGCCCTTTTTGATGACTTTTAATTAATTTAATTTTTGTCAATTACAGCGCCATCTGTCAGCCAAAATCACTTTAATCATAGGTCAAATAGGGATAATATTTGGGGGGAATCCAAATCTACATTAAAAAATGAGGGTTCCTATTTAAGACTTTTTCCTCCCCTCTTCCACCCCCAGGGGGTGTGGATAGGGGTGAAAGTTGGTATCACTGAATGTCCCCTGCACAAACAAGCAACTTTTATTACCCACTTTTTTATCCTTTGTGCGATTTTCGAGATATTTGCTCCGATAAATTAAAATGGCCCAACCTGTATGTCGACTTGCGGGCCATTTACGCCTCCGGGTATCTCCCACCGGCGGGGCACGAAACCGGAGCTCAGAGCTTGTCCTGGCTGGGACGCCGTCCCATTAGTTAGAGGTTTGGGGAAAACTCCGCAAGCCGAAGTGAAGGTGATCGGCGGATTTCACCGATCTCAACGGCTGATTCGGTGGTATAAAGGTGATTATACTTAAGATTGCGGGTTCAAGCCCGATCAAAGACGTGGATTTTTAAGGGCGGAAAAAATCCTTCCTACGTCTTCCTTCGGAGGGGAAGTAAAGCCGGCTGTCCCATGTAGTAGATTTACTGCATGTAAAAGATCCTAATGCCTAAAAGAAGCCTCTGAGCAAAATTGAAATCGCCTGTTTCGTCGCCCAAAATAATACCTTCTTTCTCTGCTAGATGGTGAAAGGAGCGTTTGCGTGGTCAGACGGAAGAGAGGCCTGATGGCCCGAGTCTCGCCACGTAAAATAAGGCAATAACTTAACTCACCATCCAGCATGGGAAGAACACCGCCGCCTCTCATGTTAAAAATCATGCACTATAGTTAAGGATCTATGACCATAGCTGTTGACTCACCCAGAAAAATGAAAAATCAAAATACCTGGTGAAATGTAATGGCGAAGAACCATTGTGATACAATCATCTTCCCAGGAACGCAAGGTCATTGGTGCTGAAGCCTCCTACCTCGCCTGCACATATGAATATATTACGGAGAAGCTGGAAGACTGGGATCCACACTCTCGCCAAAGATATTAAGTACACGCGCAATAAAATAGCTAGGTTTCTGTGACTCCGAGTGTTCTTATCTGAAATGCATTCGAGACCCGGAAGAACAATGTTCTTATTTGAATCGGGAGGATTAATGATGTTTGTTTTAACATTAGGCCATGAGGACCGATGTTTTGTCTAAATTGCAGTTGTGGCCATGTGGCCAATGATAAAAATTGACTTAAGGTTGCTGTTTTGCATCTCTGGTAGTTCTGACGAAATGAGGTTTCAGATAAAAACAAAATGATTAGTGAAGAAATGAGGAAGTGAATGGCGGTAACTGAAATAAGTGATATTTTGCAGTTTAAATTGAATTTACTACATAGAAATTTGAGTGACAAATGAATACATAAATACAAAAAAGCACTGACCTTCCTTTGATGTATAACATGGTACAATACTTAAAGCTAAAATACAACCGTGCTTCCTGAGTTTAAGGTGAGAAGTTTGCAGTGGTAGTTCCTTCCATTCTACGACGTAATGAAATTGATGCACAATGAATTACTTAACGTGTGGTCACAACACAATTCAGGTATAACTTGAACATTTACTGTAGTTGAAGTAGTTAAATATAACACGTTTTGTATAGACAATGATGAAAAGACAATGTTTTAAGTGAATTTGTGAGCGCAAGGGCTTGCGTGCGTGTGCCCACAGCGGTTGCCAGCCAGACACTGCCTGCGACCAAGAGTAACGTATTTTTCGCCGCCCCCGGCCTGCGCTGTTGCTGGAGCGGTGTCGGCTCGGTGAGCGCTGGATCGGCGTTGCCGCTTTGTCCGCACAGATTCTCGACGCGATTTGTAACACCGAGCATAAAACGGAATAATACGGAAACAAATTTAGAACTGTGCTTAATTCCAATTTTAGTTCTTTAAATTGTGACGATAGTTTAAATTTATCAAAGTTATTAACAAATGAGCAAGACAAATAAACATTCACGTAATTGTGGTGCAAAGATGGGCTGTGCTATACTTACATGCAGCAGGTAGAAGTAACCAGTTGCATTTAGAAGTAGCACATAGCGTGTAGTAATGTAAAGTAGTTTTTCAATTCGGCTTCAATCATAATATAGTTAAGAATAGTACTGTTTGTGTTAAGTAATTGGCTCTAATATATTAGAATTGAAACGTTTGTATTGATATTTCAATAATGAGCAATGCATGGAGGAAATTGCCTAAGCTTACATTGAAGACTGAGACGATGATACTTGGGTGGAGTTCCTTGGTTTCATTTGTAATCACTCGACTCTAAAAAGGTTCAGAAAAGGGATATTTTGGGGAAATCTGTATCGTTCGAAGCTTAATTGACTTGGAGAAGATACGAAGACAACACCAAAGGTCATTCATACTACACATTGTTTGTAATTTATTCATTGAATACAAATACTGTAATGCTTTGTCGGGCAAACGCGGTATTTACGGGTATTTTACATGTAGATAAACACTGATTATATTATACATATGAATCAAAACGTCCGTTACTGTTCAAAATTAGTTGGTACTTTTTAAACATTATTTGAGATATAAATCCATATTTCGTCTCATTGTTTTGCTCTTTGAATGCACTCTATTGACATTTTCATTTAAAAGCTGTTTTGAATAACACATTTCAGTGTATTGCATCTGATGAGCACTGGTTGCAATCATAAAAGAATTGTTCACGTTTATTATACATGTGTATTCAACATTCTCGTTCGGTGCGAACTATGGAATTTGCCTGTCGTTTTCAACTAGCAAATTAATTTACGACGTAAAAAACGATTAGTTTTTACATGATCGCAGAGTATTCAAAAGGAAATATCGTCTGTGATGACACATACACATATGGTCTGTGAACTCCATAGGTCAGTCATTAACTAGGGACTGATAGATACAATTTTGATTTTCAATAAATGCAACGGGGCATAGCGATAGGGAGTGTCAGTCCATCTCGTTACAAATGTACATGACAATTGACATTTACGAATACAATACAGAGGCATATATTAATTGAAAATGCGAATCATCATGCAATCCACCCGTGCTTTCGCATAGCTGCGTGTTTGAAAAATGTACAAATAATGTATAGATGCAAAGGTTATATATGTCACAAACGTATATACTCACAAAAATTAGAGAGAAATTATATACAATTTACAAAACGATATTACTAAATTATATTCAGTATTCATCCATAGTTTATAGCAATAAATAATGAAAATTTGGATGAATATAACAGAATAATGACTTCATATTTCTAATATGTCATTTGCATTTTCACGAGCTTGAGGATTCGTTACAATAGGATAAAATATTATTGTTTTAAACTCATTAAAAGGAAACAATTCAATACACTAAATTGGAGCATTTGTTCGTTTTCTTTATTATCTATGATTGATCCTTGTTTTTCATTTTTTTCCCAGTTCGTTAGCTTCAAATACAATTAGTCAAAACCTCAAATATTCGTAGAAAATTCATATTCGTTTCGAATTTGATTTCACTGTTAACACTTTTTACATGTTCCTGTTAATTCTATTTTCGTATCTCTTCACACCGTCGTCTGCTACTTCGGCACTTTTATGGACGTAAAATTTCAAGAACTTATTTTCAAAGTGAGGTACCTCCCAGAAATTATCTTTCAGGGATATAAAGTATTCACACTCAGCCTTATAGTTCAAGATTAAAGGGTTTTCTCTTTCAGAACGGAGAATCGCAATTTTTAACGCAACATTTGGCAACATGATGGAGTACCATCTTAAGAATCAAGTGATACGTGTAGAGGGTAACCATTCAATTCCTGGAACAAATTTCCCTGACTTTTTACAAATTTCCCTGATTTTTTTTATTTTTCATTAACAAGATTTGTCGATTATTTGAATATTAAAGTAAGGCTAATACTAAAATTTCATCTCCCTGATTTCACCGTACAAAGTACAAATTTGTGAAACGTTCTCAAAAAATAAAAATTCAATCACTATATTTTACTGAATTATTTTTAAGGAAAACGTTTGAAAAATGTTACCTGACTTCTATCGATTCCACAAATTCCTTGTTTTTTCCTACCTTTTCCAGAGCAAGAAATATCTCTGATTTTTTTTCGATTTTCCTGTTTTCCAGAAAGTAGACACTATGTAACTAGAAAACGAAACGGAAATAGCGATACGTCAACTTAAAATAGAAATGAAGTAAGTTCTCCATTTTCTCGAAATACACGGGATAATCGCAATCCTCTACAGCCTCGAACAAATTCGCTTCATTCATTCAGTATGGAATCAGCGACGTCTGACTGCATTTCGATTGCCTTGACCCGTATGCACTAGCAATGGGTGGTCCCGTCGTTCCACGGCGACCGTCGATGCCTTTTCTTTCTGCGGATGTCTCTTGTTTTTCAATTTGCGCACGCGAAAAGGCCCGCCGGCCGCAGCTCGCGAATCCTCTTTTTGCGTTCCCGATCTAATGATCGGTTATCGTCCCAAGGCAAGCGCGGCGTGCGCTGCCCGCTCGGAGCTCGCCACTCCTTGCAAGGGGACACAGTGGTCTCTTTGGATCATTTGCGAGAACATGACTCTTTCGGAACCCAAATCAACTAAAAAACATATTTTTTCTTAAATGTATATAATTTTCGATGTTCTAACACTCGTAACTGCAAACATATAATTAATTCTAACAGAGCAGTTTTTTTGAATGTCTGTATCAAATATGCTATTGATTTCCAGTATCGTTTATATTGAAAACAATCATGTATAACAACAGAAGTAAATAAAAACACACAACTAGTTGTGATAAAAATAAACTTGTATTTTAACAATGAAAAATATAGATAGTTTTTTTATCGGATCACAACTCATACAACACTACCACACACGTCGGGAAAGACGTTGGGCTCTTTAGAGCTTGCCTTAGCAGTGATTGTGCAGTGCTAGGAGGTGATCCTGGCGGGCAGGCAGGGAAGAGGTGCAAGCAGTCGTGTAATTCAGCGCCGGATCTCTTTGCCGGATCACTTCTAGCAGACAGGAACTCCACCGCCTGCAGGAATACTCTACTTGATACATTACTCTATTTTTTAGGACTCTGTACAATTACCTACTGCAGGAACCGCCTTTTTAGGGTTTCAGGAGGTTAGAATTCCTTTCTATATTGTATTTTTGGCATTTGTTTCCACACTTCCAGAGCCCTCTGTAGTTTAATGGGTCATAGAAGGTCTTACATGATTTCTGGAAGTGGAAGAAGATGGCGTGACAAGCGCCATACTTCATGCGCATATTTTTCCCAATATTTACGTTACTCGTACAGGACTAATGATTACAATAGTGACGCGCTAGAAATCAATACCAGTTACTTGCTGACTTGCTTACTTCCATAATGTTTCATGTCTCTGTTAATACTTAAACTAATATCGCGAATCTTTTTACAATAATAAATGGATATAGCCAAAATTTTAAAAATGGTATCAAATAAAATGTTCTCGTACATGCCAAAGTACCCCACTGTGTGACTTGGCGAACGCCGCGGTTGCCGATTTCACTTGCACTGGCAGCTTCCCTCCTTCTCTGGTGTTGTGATTGCGATGTGGGTGATCTCACGGGCGGTCCACGGAGCAATGGACGCATTCACAGCCGGGTTCTCGCGGTAGGGTGAGTAGAACGCCCAAAATAAAAGCTGGAGGCCACCCACCTTCGTGGGTTCCGGGCGCTCCGTGAAGGTCTAAGGAAGAAGGTGCGCGCGAGTGAGGAGTCAAGCCAAATAAGCTACAAAATTACATTTTTGTCTAAATACGGATAACCACGATAACTCGAGCATCACTAATTAAAACTCATCAATACCTGGAATTCTAGGATTTTTCGAACTCTTTTATAATTAGATTTTCTCCACATTTCGAATTCTTCGATACCTCAAAGTCCTCGATACCTTCGATACCTCAAGGTCCTTTGATATCTCAAAGTCCTTAATACCTCATCATCTTCTCAACAGGAACGATATTCAACTTCCACAAAGAGTAGGTAATTCAAAATATACGATCCCCCATTGACTGTAATTCCTAATAGTGAGATAACACTATAGAGCAGAATATCGATATTTTAAATTTCTTGACATATCCAATTTTTTGAGTTATCTTAAATTTTTATGCGGCATAACAAATTAGGTGTTAGAAATATTTTTCCTTTCGTCCTCGGGTTAGAAATAGCGAATTTCCATGTTTAGATGGGCCTGTCCTTGTTGTATGAGAGTTAGACTCAGTGGTATGGACAGCGGATTCGCTTGTTTAAACTCTGCATAAGGGGGAGGTGGTTCGACAGAAAATTATCAGTGTACAATAACACGTTTGTGGCAGATAAAAAGCCCTTGTTTAAATGTCCTTGCAAACTTAAAGCTTCCGACAATTCCCGTCCTAAGTAGAACCATATCTCTCAGCTCGTTTGCACTGCGAGTAGAAAATAAAATGAGTGTTTCGTGGCAGTCTCTGTCAGCGAATATACGAGTCCAAAAATAGTAGTTAACCCCAGTGGTGTCAATTTAGGAAGCGTCTAAGAGCCCGAGCATTAAAGAACAACAACAAAGCCCATTTAAAAGAGCTCCAGGGCCGAAAAGTGAAACAAACTTAAAAGACAACTTTGCTGCATTCAGATAAGTATCGATAAAAGAGAAAAAAATCGTAGATACATTGGAAGTTATTTACATAGTTGTTGACTAAGTACTCGTATTTGTGTAATTAATTTTCTTAACATCTAATATGGTATGACAACATTTGCATATGCAATAAGAAATGCATTTTTTCATTGAGGCTATGGAATATTAACTAATTAATATCAGACAAAATACACTCCACATCCTCAGAAAAAACATGGTAGTGTCGAAAATCGTCGTCGGGACCCGAATACTCCGACCTCCCGGTCAGAGGTTCTGCAATGACATAATCTGATGCCTGAGCCCGCTCAGCCGGTGGGGTAAATCGCGCCGCGCAATCTAAGTGTAAGGGCTTGCTGAGTACTCCACGGCCGCATCGCAAATCAACGAATCCCGGGAGGCCCCGAGAGCAAACGGAGCGTTCTGGTAAACGAATAAATTAATCACGGGAATGCGCCGCGTTGCCCGCCACTTGACCTCAGACAGCGGCGGCGGCGGCGGCGGCGTGGTTGA
This sequence comes from Acheta domesticus, assembly GCA_031308135.1. Lineage (NCBI taxonomy): Eukaryota > Metazoa > Arthropoda > Insecta > Orthoptera > Gryllidae > Acheta > Acheta domesticus. The sequence goes on along the minus strand of JAHLJT010009355.1, from coordinate 102,021,836 downwards.
GTCAGCGACGGAGGCGGAGCTCGAGACGGGAGAATTAAAGAGTGGAGGCCTAGGAGCCAGTGGAGAGGTCGGAAGTGAGAAAATAAAGGCAGAAGGAATGAGGGAGGAAGGTGCAGATAGCAGGCCTGTGAGGATGGAGGAAGGCGGAAAGAAGAAAATGAATGTAAGATCAGACACGGTGGCGTTGACAATGGTAGGGGGAGGGAGGGATCAAGACGCAAACTTTAGGATGGCAGAGGCAGAGGTGCAGACGAAGGAGAAAGGGCAGAGCGAAGGAGGCAGAAAGGAGACAACGAAAATTGTGAAGTCTACTTGGGCAGGAACGGTGGACGCAGGGGAGAGGACGACGGAGGAAGGGACAGAGATGGTTGGAGCAGGGTCAGGGACAGATGAGGCAGAAACAGTTGACAACATTGGGAAGCAGAGGGGGTTGCGGGGCGAGAGGAGGAAAACAATAAGAGGAATCAGTTGGTAGATAGTGAGCATTGTAAGAGTGGAGGGGGTTGTAAGAATAGAGGGGATTTGAAGAGAGAGGGGATTATGAAAGAGGAGGGATTGTAAGGGTGGACGGGATTGTGAGAGTGGAGGGGATTGTGAGAGAGGAGAGGGTTATGAGAGTGGAGGGGATTGTAAGAATGGAGGGGATTGTAAGAGTGAGTGGATTGTGACAGTGGAGGGATTGTAAAAGTGGAGGGGTTCGTAAGAGTGGAGGGGTTTGTAAGAGTGGAGGGGTTTGTAAAAGTGAAGACGATTGTAAGAATGCAGGAGATTTTTAAGTGGTGGGGATTATGAGATTGCAATGGATTGCGAGAGTGCAGGAGATTGTGATAGTGGAGGGGATTGTGAAAGATGGACCACGGCGGGGATTCCTTGAGAGTTGAGAAACTTGAGATAACAGGCGGATTAGCGTTCGGCAGGTGGCGGTTGGGTGGTTGGTCTTAAGGGCGGTTGAAAGGTTGGGAGGTTCAATGGAGCGGGGTGAAGGTGGGTGACGAGAGACTACGGGGAGGTGACGAAGCGATAGGGAAATGCTGGGACGGATGAAGTGTTGAGCAGCAGCGGGGAAGGTAAGTAGCGAGCACTAACAGGCAGCGGAAAGGAAAGCGGGGGCGAAACGACAGACGAAGATGTGGACGGCGCGGAGGGAGTCGAATGTTTATGCGCGAACGGATGTCAAAAGGACCTTAAACGAGCCTCCGAGTGGCTTGTGAGACACGACGCTCGCTGTCCGACCTCCCGAGCACGCGTTCTTGGTCCAGTTGTGAAGTCGAGTACGAAAGCAAAGTAGGTGCTATTCGTGCAGGTATACACGAATACTCATACGAATTACTCATACACCCAAAATGTGCAAATACGATCCGGTCAAACTTTCAGTACCACTAGGTAGCGAAATGTGAATCATTTTGTTAGTGCTGTAACCTCTGGAATTATTAAATTTACTATTGTATTTGTTAATGTGGACACTTGAATAATATAAATTATTACTTACAGTAAATGCGACGTATGTCCACAGAACACATATTTAAGTAACTGTTGACTAATGCGGACTATTTAAAAGTAGTAGGAAGATAGTCCATTAAACATAGTTCAACCACACCAAAGTCCATTAAAAGTGTGATATACAAACTTGCGAAAGTAGTTAATTCGTAAAACATAGTTTAGTGTTTGAAGTACTTCCTTTTCAAGGATTTTTATGGAAACTTACTGATCGAATAGTGACTGATTAAATTCGATATTTTCTTCAGATTATTTACAAAATGAAGTACAACTTCATTTTAAAATATTAATGTAAATTATTATTCTACATTTTTGTTTGCCCATCTTGTTCACTACACCATCAATTGACGATTGAAACTGTGAAATGTAACTCTTTACTTTGAAATCGCAAAAGATCAAGTTTATTTACTAGACCCACATTATGCATGTGGATAGACAAGTATTCTCTATGCAAATTATATTCAATTAGTATTTCATTTCTGTCGCCAACTTTTGTGCATGCAATATGCATATCAAATTATGTATTAACACATGTGTTATTTCTCCTCGAAGTACGTTTTTGAGATCTATAAAGAAAAGCAACTGAAATACTTTATACGCAACTTACTGTGAGTGTTAATGTTATTTATTTCATAAATACTACAATTATTTTTACATGAAGTAAAGAACCTGTTGTCCAGGCACTAATTGCAGACGTGGTATTTGCTTTTCATGATCAAATATACCGCAATCATAAATTCCACGCCTTTATGCAGTCATCGCTTCCATAAAACCTGTTCACATTCATCAGCGTATTATAAGAAACATAAGCCATTAAGGATATCATACTTCCTTATATCATCGTCAGCTCATTATTAGAAATGATTCATGCAATACATGGACTTAATGGAATAGCGCGTTGTGCATCATTACGCTACCAGCGGCACTAAAAATACATCTCTCTCCCTTAACTAGTCTTCTGGCAGGCCGGAGAGTACCGCCGACAAAACAAGATCGCTTTGTAATAGCCAGGCGTAATGCGCATGTGCGTGCGCAAGTAAGGCGAGATCTAAATGCACTAATGACCCTCGCGTGTGGGATGAAAGCCAAACCACAGAGCTCTGCTGCAACGCGGTGCATACGTACGCAAAGCTCGTGGGTGCCCTAAATGGAATACGCCTGTGAGAATGGACGTGGAGAGGGATCACATGTACACTTCTGAGGATGAAGCTTGGATTCGATTCCAGAATAATTAAATTTCGGGTTAGTGGGCGTCATCGTGTTTGCGACTCGAGTCGGCGACTTACGAAGAGCGGGAGAATCGCAGGGTGGCCTCTCTTGTTCTGAAATGTACTTTTTACGCTATTCCAGTGCGGTTTTTACGTTTGTCTGGGCCAATCTGTGGAGCATTTTATTTTATTTATAGAAAATATTAAATACTATAGTTTTCTAAGGCTAGAATGGTTTAGAACGTAAACCGGTTACGATATCATTTGGAAATTTGACATCTTTTTTATTTGAAAGTGAAAAAGGCAAAATTAACAATATTAGTAGAAAATTAAAATTTCTGCCGAAAAATAAAGCTGTTGTCAAATTTTAAAAGAAATAATATCTACTATCGTAATTGTCTGGAAAATCGCTCTGATTTTAAAAGACATCTTCTACAAAATTCCCAAAGTTTTCTGTCCAATATTTTTCCAAGGCAAAGAAATTCCATCGGACTTCCAGACAGTAATCACCCTGATTCGAGTCCCGCCGAAAGCGGATTTTCGACCCCACTAAGCAAGTGGGATCGGACCTCTATGTCTGGATTAAGAGTTTTCAGCTTATCTGATACATGAACAACAAGAAGAAGAAAAATAAGATAAATAAGCAGAGGATATAGAAGCATTGTGTGGTTAACGGTTATATAATTAAAATCTAAGTTCAGCAATACCAAAGACTTGTGGTCCACACGTTCCTTCTCCAACACCACAACAACTTTCCGCCACATCTCACGTCCATCGCGAACATCACCCCCCCCCCAGTCGAGAAAGCACTCCGCGCAGTTCGAGTGCGTTCAGAAAGAGTCGCCCCGGGGAGTGCGCGCGGGGCAAAACCAAGGCAGCGCAGCGGCCTCAAGCGCGAAGACAAGCGCGGAGCGGCGCGCCCACGTAAATCCCACCGGCCCGAACAAATGTCCGCGCGTCGCCCGGGATTATACGAAATTTGTGTGTGGGTTTTACGGCCAGTATTTATGTCTGCGAGCTAATCTGTTTGCAGGGAACCGCCGCCGCCGCCGCGGTGCGCGTTGCGGAAAGGCCGCCTGGAGGAGCTGCGTAGTTGGGTGGGAGGAATGGAATGGAATGGAAAAGGGGGCGTGGCGGGGGGAACGTTGGAATGGTCAGGAGCTGGTGAAGTGACGGGAAACGGAGTGCAGGCAGATGCAACGAACCAGAGCGGAGCGTAGGTCTAGGAGATTAATGGGATGAAGAGTCAAACGGAAGAGAAGAAATGGTGAGGAGAAACGGCCATACGAACGAAAGGAGAAGCAAAAGTACGATTGTGAAGGAAAAGTGGGGAATGAGTGGAAGCGTTGGGGATGAGGTCGAAAGAGCGAGAGAAGAAAAGTGAAAACCAGTAGTGACAGAAGAAAACAGGAGAAACAGGGGAAAGTATGAATGTGAAGAATGAAAAGAAAAAAATCGGTGAGAAATTGAACTGAAAGAAGAAGAGGTGGAGAGAAGAGACGTTGCTCTGGAAAAGTGGGTGGAGGAACTCTGAAAGAGAAAGCGGATATAGAGAAACGCAGGGACTTTTAAGTGAGATTCGGAGGCACGTGCGAAAACAAGTGTGAATGGTACAAGAGTAGTGTGATAGGTAAACACTCAGAGATAACGGAAAGAAGGACGTGGGCAAGAACAAAGACAGCGGGGACAGAAAGAACGGACGGGGAAGAAGAATAAACTCACATGCAAGCAGTAGGAATAAAAGTAACAAATAACAGTAGCGGGTGGAAATAAAACCGATGACGGGAGAGCACGAAGAGAAGGAGGGTGCGGAGAAAATAATATACAAAGCAACACCAGACAGATGTGCGAGGCTCATGCCAGCAGGTGTGGGGGGGAGGAAGGCATGGGAGGAGCAGACGGGAAGGAGTGGATGGGAAAGAGGGGTGGGGAGGAGGGGCATGGACAAGGGTGAGGAGGAGGGTCAGGGAGGAGGGGAAGGGGCGAAGAGGACGAGCAGAGAGGAGGGGTGGAAAGGAGAGCCGGGTGTGGAGGCGAGGAGGAAGGATGGGGTGTTCAGGCGGGGAAGAGGGTGGGAGGAGGGTCGGAGAGGAGGAGCGGAGAGGGGTGGGAAGGAGGGGCGGAAGAGCGGAGAGGGGAGGAAAGGCGGTGGGGAGGGGCGGGGAGGGTGGTGAGGAGGGGAGGAGGGGCGGAAACGAGGAACGAGGTGGAGGGGTGGAGAGCTGCAACAGAAGGGACGGGGAGGAAGGATGGGGAGGGGGCAGAGAGGAGGGGGCGGAAAACGACGAAACAAATACGCAGATCCACCGGCAGGAGAGCTGCACAAGAACAGCCGGTGGGCGGCGGCGGGGAAAGGGGGCGTTGCCCGCCGAGAAGCGAGGGCTTAACCAAGCCGCGGCGCGCGGGCTTAGGCCCGGGTGTCAACTCTCCGCTCGGGGAGAAGGGCCGGCTCCAAGATGGCCGAGGTGTTGCCGCGCCGCGCCGCGCCGCGCCGCGCCCGCCGGGCCCTATTACCAAATAATTAGGGCCGGCGAAAAGAGGAGCTTAGAGCAAGATCTATACGCTCACGCGCGGTCGCACGCTGGCGGAGCTTTGCATGGGCGACGAAATTTCCGGGCTTCACGAAGAATAACACAGAACGTTGGGTGGAATTGCGCAAACAAGAATAAATGTGGCTGAATTAGGTATAATTCATGCAGTGACGTAAATGTGCGAGAAAGCATTTACTATCGCTGTAGCCTTGGTTGTTGTAAAGGAAGGGAGTCGAGGTCTTTCTCCTCGATCATTCCGCTGTGATGGAGTGTGTTTGTTGTGCGGGGAAGGCGGGTCGCTGAGAGCCTTGTCCACGGGAAACAACTTTCTCTTCTAAATACAGGATGCTGTGCAAGTGCAACAGGTAGTTAAGGTAATGTAAAATCTTAGAGAGCAAAGAATTATGCTGGGAACCAGAACCAGGATTCGTGGAGTTAAATCCGGGAATGTGCGCAATTGATGGAAAAACGTAATTATATTTCAGTCTCTGTCGGTGTAGAAAACCCAGCATTCGTTGTATCCTGGACGAGTCTCTATTTTCTTTATAGTTTTGAAAGTAACGTGTTAATTTTTATATCACATTCTGCATGGCCCAGATAATTTTTCGGGAGATTCTGTCTCAAACGACTAATTTAACTCTTCATATTTTAAGATTCTTTACTGTTTGATAGGTTGCTTCACAATAAATCAATGCAGTACATACAAATTGATACTCATTGACAATGCTCTAGACCGGTATATAATGAACAAAAAAGGTAAACATTGTCTCTCCATAAATAAATGCACATCTACAAACTTTCGAGCTTCGTCGTTTTCTCGAAAACTATAAATTCTGAACATAAAATATGTGTGCATTAAGCCATCAGGCCACGGAACGCGCGCGATCATTCTTTCCTCTTCCTTGTCCTAACCTCACGCCTTACATACACACACAATTACATCCACTGTGACTACCAGACATTCTGGAAGACCAGTAGTGAGCATAGAGATTTTCCTGGCTGGAACTGTGCCCTCCTGGTGGGAAATACCTGTTTGGGGAAAACTCCGCAAGCCGACGTGCAGGCTCGGCGCCGGATCGTATTATGCAGTTAGGGAAAATCACCGCCAACTCCCTATTATAAAAAACATGCTGTACACTTACGGCACTAATGGCCATAGCCGCCAACGCATTCTGAATCACTAATCAATCAACTCAAAAAAAAGTGTTCTCAGTGAATTCCAATTAATCTGGGCCCGCGGCATCAGAGCCCCGTATTAACTCAAGATTCCCCAAGGAATAGTACTGAGACCACCGTAACTTCATGATTTTTACACCTTCCTAGCGCTACCATAACTTCAACGTAATACGTCAGACCAAACTTGAAGCCTAAACAAATATTCGAACCTTAGGACCATGTTCACGAGTAGGGATGAATACTCTTTGCTATGGATGGCCATATCCAAAATATTATAATATAAAATGTATTGTTTTCAAATCCCTCGAGAGACAGAAATGTCGAACGAGAAGAAATAAATTAAAAAAAAAATGAATTCCACCAATACTTAGGCGAATCCTTCGGCAGCGGTATTTCGCAACACACGCGTGTGTCTCTCGGTGCCGCCGCAAAGCGCGCCAGAACAGCGGCGCGCGGGCGAGCCGGCTCGGGCGGAAGAGCGCCATCAATAAGGCGTCGCAGGTGCGTCGCGGCGCCGATAAGGGACGCCGCCGCCGCGGCGCCGCGCGCGAGATCGCTCGGCTAAGCGCTTGCGGGGGGGGGGGGCGTCGACCGCCAGGACGCGCTCCGCGCCGCGCAGTGAGCCCAAACGGATGCGAATCGTCTTCAAGAACATCGTCGCTTTTTCGGGAACGTGTTGGCAGCGCAAAGAAAGTTTGTGCAGGAGAGCTCGATTTAATTTTCATTTGCTTCCTTTAATGTATGATATTCAAGTTATATTTTATATGATTCATGTTATAATTTACATTATAATTTGTTATAATTTATTAACGTTATAATTTATATGATATTCAATTTATCTTATTATTCAAGTTATTTATATGATATTCAAGATATTTTTAATATGCTTTAATTTATATGATATTCAAGTTGTATAATAAATTTTTGAAAATGTCTTAGGGACTTCATGTAAAGTACTCCCAATTTTAAAGAAAGTTTTTAAAATCGCGGCGCCTCGAGTGGAGCCAGATCGTTGGGGAATATCCCATTTTGGAGAAAAATCGTACCTATCGTTTAGGCGCTAGTGGTGTTCACAGACTGACGGACAGACGGCCGTTTTGAAAAAAACCCTTTTTCGGTATCAGGGAACCCCAAAACGTGTATTTCTTTTGAAATCTCTAAATCGATTTTCCGCAGCATTACATAACTTTCCCTATTACATCGTATATACGTACGTATACGAGAAATTAAAAATTGTTTATGCATTTGAGTTTCTTAATTTATGAAAATATAATTTTATAAAACTCTAAATTTCTGGACAGCCTTATTCCATAAAAATAAATGGTGAACTCCGTCCACATGAAATTACGATGCACATGACATTATGTGGCCCTTGCTTTAATGTCGGAGATAAAGAATTATTTCACGTAAAAATATTTTTTAAACGATTTACCGTAAAAACTCAATATACTATTTCTTAGTTACAACAATATTTCGAAAAAACGATGACTTGTGGAAAAAATTCTTGGTATTGCCAAGGTTCGTGTAGTATGATCCTTTGACTTGTTCCAAAATGGGATGAAATTGATGGAAATGTTTTAGTTGCCCCCTATAGGCTCCCAATGCTATTTACTTGGCCTTTCTCTAAAGCTTCCAACTCATTTTTAGGCGTTATAGCTAACTAAATATGCGATCTGATTAGAATTGACCGATATTTTTAATTTTTTTTAGGTCGGCGACCAGCTTCATTTACAAAACACAAGTGTGACATGGCCTCTGTGGATTTTCCGCCCTTTAAACATTCACGCATCTAAACAAGGATAGAAACCGAAACAGTAAACGTAATGGAGGTTGAGAATCCAGTGCGCTAACCACCCACTAACGAGCGTGTGGAAAAATATTTGGGTAGCAACTTAAGGGGTCGAAGGACAATACTAATGATAATTCTCATTTCATGTAAATTAGATGACATATTTGACCGAAAATCTAGGTCGTTTCTACATTAAAGAGGCCGTGGAATTAATTATCATTTATATCGACACATGATCCATATTTTACCATTTGGTGATTATAAAAACCAAATATCAACATCTTTGCCGTCACCATCAACTCAACTGTAGCGACCCATTCTCGGGAACGAGTGAGGGGGGAACGAGTGTGGAGGCGTTTCCACGAGGGGGCTGGCGCGCCGGACAGCGGCGTCCCGCACTGTTTGATATTTTGCAGGCAGCACGCATTCCTGGGACAGGCCGAGGGGCTGGTTTCCTGGAAGTGTCATTTTTTTGGAAGCCATGTGGAAGGGGAGAGTAGGGGGAAGCGAGGTGGTGTCGAGGGAGAATATTCTTACGAAAGACATGTAACGGGAAGGTTGCGGTTGTTGGATGCTTCCTCTCCGGTTTAGGGTAATTTATGATTAATAAATTAATTAGTGAAGTACCAATCTGTGTTAACTTCATGGAGAGAAAGAGAAACCCTATCATCAACAATAGCAACAACAGTATGCACTTAGATTATTGACCCGTTCTATCTCTAAGAGATTCTTGGGACCCAAACACTGGCATCTTTTGTTTTTTCATCAAGTCTGCAGTTATAACACTTGTATATTTATTAATTAACAAAAGAAGAATGCATATTGTACTTCACCCTCATACGTGACATATTTTATTACATTTTTTTCGATAAATAGATATAAATACGGCACGGCACAGGCAAAATAAATATGTATCTTCTGTGCCGTGCGCACTTTGACCCATTCTGACCAATTTCGGCCCAGCGTGCGGCGTCGATAAGAGACGAGGCGCTGGGCGATCGCTAAGTGATGCGCTCCTGGGTGGCCCGTCGCTCACCAGAGGCCGTCGCGACGCCCGCCGTCCCTCTCCCCCGCCTCCTTGCACCCCCCGTACGTCAACCGCTTGCGCCATCGCCTCGTAAATTGGGGGACGTCTCCGAGAAAACGGCGCCACGCCGGTTGGGCGTTAGCACGTGGCGGAGATACGTCACAGGTTGGGCAACTAGAGAATGTTCCGATACATCTGGATCTTTGGTCTTTGTCGATTGCCCTTTCTGGCTCGGTTGCGAGTTTGCTGCAATCACCAGTTTCATTCCTTTCACTGATTGGTAAATTTACAGTTTATTTTTAATAGAAATCCATCATTTCTTCTATAATATTTTATTCTTTGATCGGCTCTCGCTCGTTCGTACCAGTCTATGAGGTATGTTGTGGTCAAAAGTTTGATAAATTGAGCTGTGATCAAATTCCAAAAAAACTTTTAATGCACACACAGCTCCCAAGTGTCGTAATGGTATGGACATGTGCAGTCGTACGCGACCGAGGTTTGTTAGTGGTCCATACAATCCTCGCTGTGTCCAGTAAAAAAGCTTACGAGTAAATATTCGTTATTCTTGTTACTATCCTCGATGTGATCGTTTAAGGTGCAATATTTATTTAAATTTGGCAGATTACATATTCATTTTTTTAAATTTATATTTACGTTGTAGTTCAACCTGCATTAGCTGGTTAGAGGTTCTCTTTCACGTTTTTCTCGCATATTTCGTGTATTATACCTAACCCCTTAACACACGAACTGCCACCGGATTTCTATGTTCATTTAAATGTTAGTCTAACGTGGGCTTCAGTATCGCGGTACCTTCTCTCAGTCAATATTTTCAAGATCATTCAGTTATTTATTCTCATTGCGTTTTCTTGAAATAATAGAAACGATATCTTAACTAAACTGCTCAACCCATTAACCTACGTTTCAGGGCAGATGGTGATGCCAATACAAACGGAGCTGAAGTTCCTTTCAAAAACAAAAACTGTACTTAAGATGAAACAGCATGACACAGGTTATCATCTGCCACACATATCAAGATTATATAGACTCTCCCAACGAGTCAGCTGGCAGATTTATTGAAATCAGTGACAAAACGTGCGGGGCAATCTTTGATCCATTCACCATTACAAAATTAGTTCGGTGTGATAAAGGTTAATATTGTTCAGTGTTGTGTATGTATTCAAACGCGTGACTATTATTTCGTATTGAATAGTTTTCTAAATAATTGCCAAAGTCATTTAATTCATAAATAGCTGGAGCATACAACTAGACTCTTTTAATCTACCGCACGCCCATTCTTAACGCCAATAAATCAATAAAGATATTGAAGCTTCTTCTAAAATCCAAGGACGTTACTTTGCATGGTATTAACATATCTTTCAATGTGTATTTCAAACTTCGATGGCCGAAGAATTTTAAAAATATACGTGATAAAATTGACAATAAAATGGGTTTCACACTAGAAAAAAGGAATAAATTGCCTAACGTTTTCATGTAATGAGGATCGAAAATTCAGTAATTTCTTCTGTTCGAGTTTTCAAATAATAATATACACTATTTGAAAGCGACAAGCTTCTTATTCCTACATGGGAGAACAGCAGCATACAGAATTACAAATATTAGTATTACACCTTTCAGAGCGATTTCAATAAGTCTCTTCATTCGACGCACTCGAAGTACCACGAACAACCACCCTCACCCAACGCCACTGCGTCACCAGTTCTACCAACCTCCCACTTCCCCCATCTAGTCCTTGCAGAGTACTCCGATAAATGACGCGTTCGCGACTGTTAATGCAGTGAGACGTCGGGCGCGTTCACAACAGCGATGGCGTGGGAACATAATTGATTCAACGGCTGCGAGAGGCAGATGTGGTGCACTGAAAGCTTCGAGGAAGCTGCATCACCCTGAGGGGATACATGAAACCAGCAGTTAGAAGCGTAGTTGTCTATGCAAGTAAATGCACTTGTAAGGCAAACGTAATGTGTTTTTTTAAGGTCGCTTTTCATCTACTAGGTCCTACAGCGCAATTGCACCATTGTAATTACCCTGTTTTTTTTTTATTTTTTAAGGTAACGGTAGAGGAACTTGCATAGACTAGGACACACACAAACATCCAAGTCCTGAGTGGGATTCCAACCCGCGACCCCTTACGCGCGAGGCAGATACAGCCCTTCAGCCGTAGCAAATTCGGCTATCCAGGCTGGCCATTATGTAACTCACAATGGGGCGACTAACAGATATTGTCGTTTATCAGAAAAATTTAACATTCATTATTTACAGTTTTTTTATTTAGTACTTATAGTACGTCTATATTGCTTTACACTTTTTTCAGGTAGGTTCTTTCAAATAAAAATAACTTACCAAACTTAAATGCTATGTTTTCACTAATGCAAAAAAGATCGTGCTATATGAAACTGAACATTTTGTCGAATTGGAGTATTTATATTCTGTCCGAACATCTAAAATTTTGAAATTACCTTCTTGGTTTTGTCATTTTATGAACAGTCGTTATTCTTGAAGAAAAATGAGAGAGTAGTTACATAACTTGTATACGTATGTAATTGCTCTCCTTATACTAGTGAATTACAACAGCATAAACTCATAAATCATATTTCAGAGAAAGGCGAGTGAAATCTAAATGTATTACTGTTACAAAAAAGGCGGCTACTTCTTGCATCATGTTTCCTCTTAAAATATTTTGTATGCAGATTTTATAAGGTGTGTGCGCGTTCTAGTAAAATATCATGACATAATTGCATACAGTCGTATTACAGGTTGCACTGTAAACTGCGCGTTTATTTTATTTACGAGAATATTTTTACGAGAGGACATATGTAAAATACTCTGGTCACCACATGTTAACCGTTTCTTCTGTGAAACGTTATACGAGCACAAGTAAACTCGTATGTTGTCAAAATGTCTCTTTTTTTGTTTCCTTCCCGCACTTTCATCATCGCGTAAGAATCATGGGTTCTTTACTCACGCGTTGGTATTTTGTGTCCTCCGAAGTCTTTCACGTTTGGTCTTGGTGTTCATCCCATAGGTCTGGAATTTTTCAGTAAAAAAGAGCAGTGGGAGTGAACTATATTATATAACAGGAGGAAGTATTTTGTATGTTCTGCATTCCCACTTCGCACATGTTTTCATACATTCACACATGCTTGGTTTATTTACGAAATTTGACATTCTTTCTCCTAAGCTAAGAAGACGACAAAAACACTTCAATATTTTGTCTTCTTATTCTTCCTTCTGCGAGGTTTACTATCAAAGTAAAATTAACCATTGTCAGTGAGACAATGAATTTGAAGTTATGCAATTGTTAACGTCATACTGTATGTTAAAGTGTAATGAATAACATTTCCAAAGGAGGAGATCTGTGTATGACCGCAAATTTCTGAAAAAAAATCAGATGGTGCTCGTAGGGTCGGAAGCGACAGATTCCTTCTCTCGCTCGGGGACAAAGTCCCGTTCAGCACGCGAGCACCAAGAAGTTGATTAGGCGCATCCGCCGTCAGAGACAGGCTGCTGCCGTTCGCTGTCGCAACATCTCGTTCCGGCACCCGCGCCCACGCCACTGCCGACTGCATAGTCGCCGCGCCGTGCCGACTGCATAGTCGCCGCCCACGCCACTGCCATCTTCAACTTGGCTCTTTGGAATCCCCGCCTGCCCCGAAGCCGCTCCTCTTGACTTCCGCGTCTCCTCCGACACCTTTGCCTCTCCTGCTGTTTGTCTCCTACTGCCCGCATCATACCCTTCGTTTCTTTCATCGGCAGCTCCACGAATCTCCCGCACCTCATCCACCTCCTTCGACTACATTTCCACCGCCACCTTTCCTCCCTCCCTTCCGCCCACGCCACCTCTATTCCTGGACTTCCCTTCTCTTCTCCGCCTCCGTTCACCTCCCCCGCCGCCACCTCCACCAAGCCCTTTGCCATTCCCCAACCACCTCAGTTCGCATATCCGCCGGGCTTCATTTTTGTCTTCCTGCTGACACCACCATCCTCCCAGAAGTCACAGTTATGTGCCTGCCGCCGCCTACTTTCTTTTCTCGTCTTCACCAAGTCACAGGCGCCCGCCGTTATAATCTCTGCCATCTTCATGGATACTGACTCCTATAGTACCTCCAATGTCACCGCCTTCTCCAGCTCTGTACAACCTCCGCCACTTTTAGCGATTCCCTCGTTATGTCATCGCCTCCACCATCGCCCAGTCATTGCATCCGCCATTTCTCCTGCATTGCTTCCAGCTATCACCTCCCCCATCGCCTTAGCTATCGAGCATCTATTGCCATCGCAAATTTCATTGCTTCCTTTACGACCTCCGCCATCGGCTCCGCCATCGCCATCGCCTCCACCGTCGCCATCGTCCCCCACCTCCCTCATCGCCTCCGCCTCCCGCATCGTCTCCGTCTCCCAAAGCCTCCGCCTCCATCTCCACTACCCCTGCCGCTACCACTGCCGCTGCCATCTTCTTCGATGATGTCAACAGCTTCTTGTAAAGACTGCGCTTGGGACCGCACGTGCTCTTCCCTTCCCGCCCCCTTGATCCTCTGCTCCGCGGCGCTGCTGCGTATTCCGCATCCCAGCACACAAGGTCTTAGAAACGCTCATGTTTGCAGAGCCGAAGCGCGAGAAACGGGACGACCAGAACGAGCACGGAGCGAAGAAGATAGTAGAGGGAGTAGTCAAAGCGAACAAAGAGCAACAAACGTCTCCGAGATCATTCTGGAGTTGTTGATTCAGAAGGCATGGTAACAGTGGAAAAAGATTTTACTAGGGACAAAGAATAATGAAAAGAACGGAGGTAATGAAACAAAACCACATACACGAGTCATGTGAATTAAAAGTGAGATAAATAATAGTGGGGTGGAGTTACAGTAAAACACGGTAGGGAGAACTTATTTGGAAAGAAATTATAGAAAAACCTAGCAGAAGAAGAATAAGAAAGAGAGAGGAAGGTAAAAGCTATAAATAACAAAAGAAGGAAAGAACTTTTGAAGGAATATATTGTATGAGATGAACAAAAACGAGGAAATTCACAGCTTATGAAAAGAAATGAAAAGAAAGAGAAAATAAGCTATTCGTACAATACAAAATAAAGAAAAGCAGAACTAAAAGAGCGAGAACATAGAACATATCCAAGACGTAAAGCATTTATTTCCTAACAGAGAAAAATTCTAGGGTTCTGCAATTTAGAAGTACGCAATATGCACATTTCAAAAATTAACCGTTACGTTTAACGGGCGGCTTGAGGCTCAATTTTAGCTCTGACAGGTTCCTTCCATTGCTCGTTTTTCTTTTCCACCGAGAAAGCGTCCTGGATCCCACGTGAACCCGACGCCCTTGTACCGCCTTGTGCAAGGCCGCGTACGGCGCTAAGGCTCCTCGAACGGCGGAGAGTATTTGCGGAGTTGATGCACCGCGGCGGCGAGCCGTGTTCGGAGAGTATCGGCTTCCGCGTGCGCTCGGGACTGTACCGGTGCGTGACGTAAGCGGCAGCTTTACCTGCAGGAGTTGCTTAACAAGAACGACCTCACGATGTCCTTTCGTGCCGTATCTGGAATTCAGTTTCCACAGTTGGGCGCCTTTGCTCAAATGGCTGAGAGAGGCTTGCTTTTGCCACTCCGTCTTCAAGTGAATCCTGGCTGGCAGTGGTGCTGGAGGAGTTGCATCAGTCTGAATGTAAAATTGATAAGCTCCAGAGTATCACAATTTCACGAGTGACTAATTCCTTATTTTCCGGATCATAACATTCTAATGTATATCTTATGTGATGTCGAAAAATTCTGTCTATCCAAATGGAGTGCAATAATTGCAATTCCTTCCACAAATGATTAGCGTAATTAAACGTAATGTTACATATTGTAAAAAATATGCATGTATTTGCATAAAACAGGCCGAATTTAATTCGATGCAAATATGGAATTAATTGACCTGCTTGGTTGCTAATTGTTTTTGTTTAATTGTGAATTATTTTATAATTGTTTTATAATTATTAAGTTAAATATAACATATTATTTGTCTCTGAATGGTTGATTGCCTCATCTAGTGCCTCTTTGACCACAAAAAAGCTCGGGGTTGTGACATTTATTACAATTGTAATAGTTTTCAATTATTCTTCTACCATTCTCCATAGCTATAATTCAATATATCTATTTTACAAATGTCCAATATGTGCGGAATTTGAAATAAATGCACTTACGCAATCGGAAAGTGTAAGAAGAGTCTATCGTTTCGTTAAATACCGACAAATTATAAAAAATAATGGACTATAAAAACTAAAGGGAAAATATAAAAATAGTATTGCTACAGAATGGCACAGACTTTCTCGTACTAGTTAGATTCCTTCTCTCTCCAATCTGGGGTATCTATTTGACTTAGCCCATCCTCTTCTCTAGCTGCCTTTTATTGCTGCCTAAACACATTTTCTTCACGTTTCTTCAATTTTTCGGATTCCTAATAATAATTTGGAAATTGATTTAAGAAAATTATAGAAGGGTAAAATCTGGATCCAAGTGCCCATTTTTGTTGAAAACATTGGAGCCCTTTAGAGAAAGAGTTACAGAATTTGTGAATATGCAGATTTTGAAGCTCATTTTTACAGAAAACATTCCAGTTGTCAAGAAACCTCATAAGAAATCACTTCAATCACATTTTACTCACAAATACATTAATTTTTAAGAATGTCGTAATGTAATATTACAAATAATGCAAATATTAACGACACGAGAAACAGTTTAAAAAATTGCATCTGTATAATTT
Source organism: Acheta domesticus (assembly GCA_031308135.1). NCBI lineage: Eukaryota > Metazoa > Arthropoda > Insecta > Orthoptera > Gryllidae > Acheta > Acheta domesticus. The sequence continues at coordinate 102,005,846 of JAHLJT010009355.1, read as the reverse complement.
TGGAAAAAACAAAAAATAACCAAAGAAAATTTGCAATCATGTTTTTCTGTGCACTTAGCACTCTCTGGACAAAAAAAGAAGAAGTTTTGGAGAACTTTTTCATAATCTACTTCATTTTTTTTCTTTTTGCACGGATAGAACAAGGACGCTGAAAAGAATAGAGCATGTCTCATTTTCGTTGAAGTCTCTGGATTTTAGAAAATCGCAGAAGTGTATATTGTTGTAGGAGCACTCCTAGTTTTATGACGGCATGTGGAGGAGCTGATCCCTGAAGAGGTCCTGGGATTCGCCCATAAGAAGATCGTTGGCGTCGTGAGTGGCGTCCCGGAGCCCCTGTCTGCTGGCAGCCTCTTACATTATTGAGGCGCTCGGGGACGCCAGGGTGAGAGGCCGGGATCCATGGCGATGGGAGGGGGGGACGCTCAATCCACTAGAAACTCTGCCTACGATGGCTCAATGGTAGCATTGCCGTTACCACCGCAGTGTCGCGGATCGGGAGGTACTAGGGTGCAAGTTTCTATGGTGGCGAATTTTCAATAATATCTACTAAGTTGAATTCAATCTCTTAACCAAGAAGAAATCTAGCGTCCGGCTGCTCTAATCGGTGGTTTTCCGTGGACTCTCCAATAAACACTAGGCGAATGCCGAAATAGTGCTATCCTAGCAAGTAGCCAGCAGACCGCAAGAAATATTTCCTTTCTCTTCCTTGTCTTGCCCTTTTCCCTTACACACTGTTACACTTGTGCACCTACACTTCCACATAGACGGAAACCTTGGGCTTAGATTGCGAGACTTTCTGTGAACTTTCTAACTATCAAAGTTACTAGTGAATGCAAATGAGACTGCCTATGTTAGCGTTGCGAATTGCAACATACCAATTGAATATTTTATGCCTGAGATGGGATAGATTTGAATTGTCGTATGATCTTTCAAAACAATCATTTCTTATTTTTCAGAAGAGTCAATTTCACAAACACATGTACCCAGATACTGATATATTCTCTAATATTTTTCAACTTGCCCATATACGAATATTTAATATCTCTTAGAATGCTAACAATGTACCGTTTATTATTGAACCGCTTCACAATTTGATACATATCCATACATTCAATGTATCTTTTCTCACAATGCTATTTTAATCAATGTTTTCGTACATTTCAGGTGCTAGATTTGAATCTGGCATAACAGTGTTTTAAAATTATTTTTCTGAATATTATTTACCTTGTAGAGAAGTTACATGTTTTGATGCGTAAAATGACACTATATAAGTAGATGCTATTGTATTTACAATTTACTGTAACAATACTGTGTACAATAATGCTGTCGTCTGCTATTGTATTTACAATTCATGATTTGATACACTGCGCTCTTGTGCTTCGTCTAGTCTGCCCCGTGACTCCCGCTGAAGATCACATGCAAATTCGCCCGCGGAGAATAATACCTGGAGTGCATCCGCTGGCAGATCCCCCGTCCCTAGAGGCCTGCCGTGGGGTCGCGCGCGCCCCCGCCGCGCCGGGAAAACCCCCGCGGGTCGCCGGCGATCAGCGGCCGCGAGGAAGCAGCCCACGCTAATCCGATAACGCCTGGCTCATCCCCGCCGGCCCCGCCCTCGCCCTAGCCCCTAGCCCTTGCCGTCGCCCTCGCCGTCACCCACACCCACGCCCCCGCCCCGGCCCCCGCTCCCTCCCTCGCTCCCGCACTCGCCCCCACCACCCTCGCCCCGCCCTCACCGTTAGCCCGCCGTCCTCATCACCGCCCTTACACTCGCCGCCCTCGCCCTCGCCGTCACTCTCACCGTCATCTTCACCCCCCTGCCCCTCAACCTCACCCCCGCCCTCACACTCGCCCTCAACCTCACCCTCAACCTCACCCTCGCCCTCAACCTCACCCTCGCCCTCAACCTCACCCTCGCCCTCAACCTCACCCTCGCCCTCAACCTCACCCTCGCCCTCACCCTCACCCTCGCCCTCAACCTCACCCTCGCCCTCAACCTCACCCTCGCCCTCAACCTCACCCTCACCCTCGCCCTCAACCTCACCCTCACCCTCGCCCTCAACCGCACCCTCGCCCTCAACCTCACCATCTGACCTTTCCGTCGCCGCTTCACCCTCGGCGCCGCCATCCCCACAGCTCTCATGCATGCTCTGGGTATCTCCCTCGCCTCTACCTACGTTCTCACCCTCGCCATGGCCTTTCCCACACCCCCGCCCGTCTTCATCGCCACCCTCACCCCACCCTCTCCACCACAATCGCCGCCACCTTCAGAGCTTTCCCCTCTACTACCCCCGCTCGCCGCCTTCGACGTTCCGTTCCCACCAGGCGGCGTGGGATTCCCGGCTTCGTAATCAGATTACCGCTTCTGACTACTTGGCCGGTCGAGACAGCGGCCACGGAGGAGAACAGGAGGGGGAAGTAGCCGGAGGGAGGGTCAGAGGGGCAGGAGAGATGAAGGGATGGAAGAATAGCAGAACGATTTTCTGTTGGCCACGGCAGAAAACACAAACACGATGGCAGAAGGCAGCAAAAGTGAGGCGACGGGTATGGTGACTTCGTCTAAGAAAATATTAACCTGGATGGATTAAAGCAAAAATGTTGTTCATGTTGAGGTGGAGATTGGGCATTTTTGTGGATGTTGCTCTGGATGTGTCGGTGATCGTTGAGTCGGAGAGCATGTGATGGAAAAAAGTAGCTTAATTTGTGGTAGAGAAAGTAATTATGTATGTGGTGGTGGTGGATATTAAACACAGGTGTGGTGATGGTGGCAGTACATGCAGCAGCAGTACTTGCAATCGCGTTGACCGGCGCGTGTGCGATGGAAGCAGAGATTTGTTTACCAGTGTGTCAGCCATTAGTAACATTGCAGAGTCCAGAGAGTGTGCGGCCAGAAGCAGTAGCGATGAAGTTGCCTTAGTCAGGGCTCCCGCACCGTCTGGGGCGACGGCGGTGGCAGGGAAGGGAGCGGGGGGACGGGAGGGGCGGGGAGAGCGTAGAGAGGTGAGGAGGGGCTAGGAGGTGCGGGGAGGGGCAAGGAGGTGCGGAGGGCGGGGAGAGGCGGGGAGATGTGGGGCGGGGAGGGGCGGGAAGGGATGGGAGTGGCCGTGAGGGAGGGGGAGGGCGGAGAGGGGAGGAGTGGTGGCGGCGGTCGCGGTGGAGGTGGCGGTGGCGCCAGCGGCGGGTGGGGGCGGACAACGCGACCACTGTACGCCGCTGCCGCCCCCGCTCCGGCTCTCGACCACGTAGCCGATAGCATCTCTTGGCGCCACGCGAATCTCGCCGAGAATGCTCTCCCATATATTGCTGTGCGTGTCCCTTCTATTCCAAGTCGTCGCCAGACGGGCTGGGGGAAGGGTAAACTATGTTTAGTCAGTTTGATTATCGTCAGTAAAACTTTACAAAATTGAGTTCAGTATCTTATTGTCAGTAGGGTTTTTTCTGGAATACAACTATTTTAATAAGATCCATGGATTCCTATTAACTACTGTGTTAATATCATTTTGTCACGTTTCTCACGAAGAGCAATCAAAAATAATAATTCAGTCGTATATTATATCCTATCAAAAGTTTTGCTAAATGGATACAACGTACAAACGTCGTAACATCTTATACTCCATTAGTTATCAGACTTAACCTAACGGCCCCCATTCGCTAATTCTTCAATCTCGAATTGCAATTAGAGACCTTTCGATACTTAGGTCGTAAGTAACTACCAGTCACTGTTTGGGAACCACTCCTTTAGGACAAAAAGGGCTTTGCTATCTGAACACAAGACTCGATAAAATCACGTAACAAGTCGTATTATACTCAAGATTATATCTTAATTTACCTCATTGTAAATGATTTTCAGTATTAATCTGATTGTGATATTCTACTTCTTGTGCATTTTTTGTTACATTACCATTTCTTTCAGGTCATTATAAGGGCACATGAAAGCATATAAAATGAAGTACGAGTAAATAGAAGCATCTCTGAATGTAAAAGTATAATTTTAAAAAATTTAATTGAAAATGTATATTTCTCATTGTTTCCATTTGTCCCACAACATGTTATTTTTTTTACAATTCGATTAACATACTGATTAGCAAAACGGTGATGAGAATTTGTCTCGTATTTATTATCTTAGTATTAATGTTTGTATTATCAATGATGTTTTTGATTATTAGATCTAATTTAATCAGAATTTTATGGGGATGGATCTATAGATTCGTCTAGTAAGTATAGTAATCGTAATGATGGTAATGCAATGAAAATTAGCTGGGAACCACACTTTAAATATCTTAGGTTTAATGAAATAAAATGTGTTAACAAAATAGCGTGATGCATTCTGACCATAACTGTAACAATTTCTAGAATATTTTGGCTGTGAAATACAGGTAACTACGTAATAAAGGTAATGTGATTCTAGACCATGTGTGGGGTCGGAGATTAACAATTTTTTGCCGCTGAAAGAGTGGCGAAAAAAATGTATATATTGAAGTTATTCATGTGGGATTGGTCCGGATTAATTGGCAACTTATTATATACTGGTGTTTGGCGGGTTATGTCGACGAAGGCAAAAATACTTCGTGCAGCAGTTGAACATCAGTGTATGATGGGTTGCCTGGTCATCAGGGGCAATCGTTACATGCTAAGTTTGTTAAGTTTGTTTCGACACATTCTTTGAAAAAACGTGATCTGACGACAGACCGCCCTAAACACCATAAAAGTTTGAAAGATATAGTTTGATAGTACAAATGGACAAAATATCTACATTATTACCTATGTTAATTATGTAAATGGAATGCTCATGAAATGTCCAACGACTAATTTGTATCTACGAAGATTTGAGAATGCTACAAAAGTCACTCCGAAAGTAGTGAATTTTTAAAAAATCATTTTATTTTCTATGTGTTTGCTCTTTGCAGGCTTCATACAATCATTCTTCTCACTTGAGTTCAAATTTAATTCTGTTTCCGCATTTAGTCCAACCTTTAGTTCCTTCTCGTAGGACTCATTTAAGATGGCTGAGGCATTAAATGTTCATCGAAAGCAACATGCCGTGAAAACGAGACAGTGACAAACATTCACAAGATGTTAATAATATGTATGGAGATGATGCTGTAGTTCAGTTAGTCGGTAGGATTCCAGATTATCTCGTGAATTAGGGCAAGCAAACACTCAGATTCTCCCGCGCAGCGGTAGACTGGACTTTGTTTGGAGAATGGCTATTTGGGAAGAGTTTTGGGATCTATATGATTTATAACGTATATTTCAACTGACATATAACATTCTCCTTACAATGCGCCGCTCATTCACAACATCAATTTGCCGGACAAACGTGTAACCGTGAAAGAATTGTCAGTGACAGGAGGTGTAGGGGAAGCAAGTATGGGCATAACGGTGCAAGAACTGCAGTTGGAAAAGGTTTCTGTCAGATGAGTTCCAGAAGATGATGACTCCATTGTGAAGGGTGGAAAACAAGTGTCTCAGACGTGTTGTTCCAAGCTTTTACCACGCCCTTCATGCTCTTCTTCCAATGTGTCGTAAGGCAGTAGAAAGAGACGGCCGTTTTTGGTGACTGAAATTTTTGTTCCCCAAAGGTGGATCAACGTAAAAATAGCAAAGAAATGGAAAATAAAAAGAATGTTTAAACAATTGTTTTGCATTACTTTTAGAGTGACCCTCGTACAAGGAAAAGGGACAATGAAGAACACGTTCCTAAACAAAACTCTACCACATTTTTCTTATGTGATAACAAAGAGGAAACACACTTCCCCACTCCTGCCTCAAGCTTTGAATTCATCAGTCACGGCAAAACAATTCAATGTTATAGCTTACTGCATTCTCTTTGCAAATATATCATATTGTTAATTTTTTCATGCAAAATATTTAATGTTGATTTTTTCGTGTGGTGTTTAATGTCAAAAATACCACGGGGGCATATGCATATTACAATCTAATAAATGAATTATGTCCATAAGATATGTGAATATCACAATAAGTTCTTAAGGATGATTCACATAAACTTCATAAGTTTTAAATGAATAAGAGACATCCTTAAAAACGTTTTGACGCTGCAATGCCATCGTTACACCCTCTCGAATTTTACCAAATCGTGTAACAAAAGTATCGAATTCTTCAACCAGACCATTTAAAAAAGTCCTCATTGATACTTTATCAGAAAACAATACCTCAATTGTTAATAGATTCATAGAAGTTAGAAAACAACAATCAACTCACCAGCACCACATCGGCACTGCCCCTTGAAGCAATACTCACCTGAAAGAAAATAAGAAAAGAAATAAATACTATTTTTCAATAGTAAGTAGACATTATTCTAAAATACCAACGCATCCGGAGAAATTTTGAATTCTTTGGGCCGTAAAGACTAAATTATAAAATGTATTGAAAATTAATATTTTTAAACTTTTGATTAAGAAAATAAATGTAATTATTGGGAAATACTTTCACAATACTCTTTCCGCGAAATATTCTGTGGAAACGTATGAACGATTGAATTTCATTACCATATCTGAAATCTAATATTTTTAGATCGTTCATCATATTTTGTGTCAATCCAGCAACCAAAACACAATAAATTGTGAAGCGCTAGACTTTCCATGCAATTGGTAATAAACTCGTGTATTTTTGTGTACATATTCTGTCTGCGTGTTTTGTGGTTTACCTTCGGTGGAGACCAAAGCAATCCATCAATGTTTGCAAAATTACATTCGAACCTCACTCTAAAGGAAATGTATCAGCATGAACGTTAAAGCTTGATAGATTATATAGTCGATTAACAATGACATCATATGTTTTTTCTGTCTGAGAGTAGATTGCTCCTACCTAAGAGATGGGAGAAATGTGTCCAATCAATGTCAAAGAAAATTCTAAAAATAGTATTAATACGATTATTAGTTAGAATTACATGTTTTGAATAACATAGTATAAAATTTGTATATTCATATCTTCCTTCAGCAATATGTGTTACGCCACACAAATATACACTTATCGTCATAAAAAAGATGCACCCAGAAGAACGAAGCGGATTGAGATCATTGTCGGCAGGCATGTAGAGGGTACCACGCATTCAAAATCATTACGCTTTCTCATATGTTGGACCAACATTTATTGCGCTACACAGCCACAAGCAGTACATGTTAGTGTGCGTGGGGTCGCCATGTTGGCGAAAACACGCTCAAGGTATCTCTCTCATTGGGCAGCCACCCTAGCCGAGAAAAACTGCTCTCTCCCGACAAGTGTGGTAGTGTAGTGCAGTGCATGTAAGCGTGAGTGTGTGTAAGGAGAGTGGAAAGGACATGCATAACAAGGAAAGATTGCGCCCAGTCCGCTTCCCGTTTGTTAGGGTACTGATCCAGCGGTTATCTCGTATTTTTCGAAGAAACTACGGAAAACTACCGATCAGACCAGCTAGGTCGCTACAATTCTCCTAGAGACATCTTACAGGTATAATCGTGCTCGAGGAACACTGTCACCGATCACCAAACGCTTGACGAGACTAAGTTCAAAGATAGACACGTTAGAAAACTGGCTGGCGGTCAATAGCGGATAGTTATGCACAGCGGTCAATCAAACTTTTAGCGCGTGATTAGCCCAGTTTTATTTTTCTCTACATGGTTCACCTACTGCAAGATCTCGCGAGTAGATCCGATTCACGTGTACGAATCCAGAAGAAAGGCGATCTTTCGTAATACAACAAAGTAAAACCCTATCATCCAGCTAACACACCCGATCTTGTCATCTCAACGAATTTCTCCTCCCCCGCGCGCGCGCGCAAGAAAAATATCGTAAGTGCCTCGCTCCGCCCTGCCTCGGCACCTGGCCCCTGGGGAACTCCCGCGCCGTCTCGCCGTGGTCGATACTTCATCACCGAATGTCGCTCTCCATCTCCGCCCACCTGTCGCCCGCGTTATCGAATTAATATCGCATTAATCAGGCGGCGCGCGTCAGCCCGGCTTGAGTCGATGCGCGCGCGCGATAATTCGAGCTACCGGGAGCCTCTAGGGCGAGGACATGTGGGAGGGAGGACGGGGAGGTCGGGAATGGAGAGACGGTGCGGGAACGGAGGAGGCGGAATGGATGAAGGGGGTCTGTTTGGGTTAGGAGCGAAAGGGGGGGTGGTAGAAGGGGGGGCGGGAGTAGGAGGGTGGGAAAGGCGGTAAGTTGCTTGGAGGTGAGAAGATCGCGAAATGTCTGAAGACGGGTGGGGGCGTGAGCAGGTGAGACTGGTGGGAGCAGGCAAGATCGAGCCTGTGAAGTATCGATGCGGAGAATGTCGGAGCTGGGAGGATCGAGGCCGGGTGGGTCGAGGCGGGGAGGGTCGAGGCGGGGAGGGTCGAGGCGGGGAGGGTCGAGGCGGGGAGGGTCGAGGCAGGGAGGGTCGAGGTGAGTAGGGTCGAGGCATGGGGGGTCGAGGAGGGGAGGGTCGAGGAGGGGATGGTCGAGGAGGGGAGGGTCGAGGCGGAGCGGGTCGATGCGAGGAGGGCGGGGAGGGTCGAAATGGAGATGGTCGAGACTAGCGGGATCAAGGTGAGGGTACAGGTGGCGAAGGATGGTAAGGGTTGAGAGGGTTCAGGCGGAGATGGTTGTGTCGGGAAGAGTAGAGTCAAGAGGAGAAAAAGCAAGGAATGGAGAGGCAGGGATGAGTGACTCGGAGCGGGGAGAGGCGAGGAGGGAAAGTGATGGGTGAATGGAGGGAAGGGAGAGGTAAGATGAGAGATATGGGTTGTTTGGGGGTGAAGAGTAGAAGGTAGGGGAGAGGTAGGGCGAGTCGGAAAGGGGTTGGAGTAGCGAAGGGGGCGGGTTGAGGAGAGGGTGGGGAGAGCGCCTACGTGTCAACGGAACTGAGCGAACGGGATCTCTAGGGAAAGCTACTATACGCGATACAGCCAAACGTATGCGTGTTTAAAGCATTGGTTTGTAATTTCAGTCAGTAGTTTAGGACGGTGATGCAATTGCCAATGCTTGCCGCAAATTGAATTCAATAAAGATACTGAAATTTACATAATATATTGAATTTCGAGAATCTGTGGTACATAATGATATATCAATGTATATTAAAATTTAAAGAGGAACATTTGTTACGACGAAAGTATAACGAAGGATTCGATCGATTCTATGATGAGGTTTAGGGCTGGATTTACAAACATATACTTAATGAGTCGTTAAGATGATCATATCTGTTAAGATACATTAAGTTTCACCAACTTTTCCTGTTCGCATTTAGTTAATCGTCTATTAACTTCCGTGGATTTACAAAATGCTTAAATATTCTTACACAGAAGGCAGTGAATTGAAAACTCTTTGGTGAACATACGTTTACCTTCTGAAGATACATGCGATATTATATTGAAATATTCAGTTTATTTGACTGCATTTCTTGAGGCTTGATTTCTTTTTATTCAAAACATGTTTTTATTTTTTTCTAACTTATTCAAAATTCTTCACGAAAGTGAAATAAAGACAAAAATAAACAAAGAAGTACTATCAAAATGTGTATCGTTCAATTTTTGTATGTATTTTAAGTAAATCAACATATCGCACATTATAAAGCAATGCAATACTACTTGTCACTGAACTTTCGCGAAAATATTTACGAAATAATAATATTGTGAATTATTGTAGATAAGTTAAGAAGGGAAGCTTCCCAGTTGCCTTAGAAGTATTGGCTATATTAAGCTATGCCCGAATCGAAAAAAAAAATTGGATCAAGTTCCCAATTCGAATTCCAAGTTTCGAATCTGCAATAAAATTCGAAGGTTCTCATTTCAAACTTCAACGATACAGTTTTCACCATTTTACGTATGACGTAATATTACGTATTACACACGATTCGGATTTCTACCAAAACTGCCAAAAAGGTATTTATTTCTAATGTAGCTGAGATTACCCGTGAACTTTAAAGGAAGTTTAGCGAGCGTTAAAGTTTTGTGAAACGCAACATTTTTTAAACGGATCTAAATGGCTAGTTTAGTGCTTAGCAAGCGTTGGTGAACCGCCTCTTAGTAGTTAAAACAATATTTTTCATTGTGTTTGAGTATGCGAAGTTCGTAGACAGTTGGTAAAGATGCAATATCTTGTGATTTGTGTTAATATTATTAAAATAGTATCCGGCTTTGTTACAGCATACTGTAAAACTGAATTGTTGAGAAAGAAAAATGAAGAGCAGCTCGGTGAAGCGTAGCGCATTGTTTTAATTTTTTTGCTGAAATAGGTGGCTGCCAACTTCTTTTAATTTTTATCACAGGAACTTGAAGTAAGAACAACAATATAATATATTGTAATTGGAATAATAAAGCAACCTGACACGCTTTTCCGGAGTTTTGTATTTTTTTTGTTTGGAACTATTAAAACATTTTCCAAAGAAAATTGGGATTTTTAATTATTTTGTATTTTATAAATAATCCGCATATATAAGAAATGTATATATGCATAATATATTTATATATTATATATGTATATATAACATTTATATATTAAATATTTTAAGCTAATACTTCTCAACTGTTTACATAATTTGATCAATATAATAAATATAAAAAATAGAATTGATAAAAAATGGTGCAACTTGTGTGACATGAAAATACTGAGAGGTACGTCTTTAATGTGCAAGTCTTTACACTAGAGAAGTCATATATTTTTTATATAACTCATCTAGTTTATGCATTATTTATAATTTATACGAAATAAAAAGAGTTAGAATGTTGTCGCTCTCAATAAAAATTATTTGCCGGAAGTGTTTCCAAAACTCGAAATTTCGTAGCTTGTTAATCAATGTCATAGAATCCTTTACCACTAAAATACACGTGAATTCTGTGTTCTCTTCTATAGTCTTTCATCTATTTATATTCCTACATATCATCAACAAATATTGTATTATCATTTAGTAATTTTCTCTCAGTGTTCCATTAAAAACAAGCGATATATTATTATTGCTTTACGGAATTAATTATTTGAAACATTAATTTGTATTAATGTTTCAATTAATTGTTGTGAAATCTAATAAAATTTGACACTTTCGTTACTTTAATCCTTCTCGTAATATTGTCCTACAGAGTGGCATGCGCAAACATGACTGTATTATGCACATTTACCAAAAACAACAACAAAAAACTAAAACAAAACTGGAGAAATATGACGAGAAAAGAAAGCACCAGGAAGTGGTCACACAAACGGAAATGTATGGATTTGTTTTCCCTGTAGTTACCAAGAATAACACTACACAACTATAACAACGTTGCCAATCACAATATTGCCCAAACCCTTTCTGTTGACATTGAAGACACGTAAATGATATATCCAATTTAACCAAAAATTATGTTCTTAAAATTATTGTGTACTATAAATCTACTTAACAGTCCGCTGACGATAAAAATAGCATGTTGCACAGTAACGTCGATATCAGATTTAACATTCTTAACACTGAGTTAAGCCGTAACAGACTGCACAATGAATAACAACACAGAGATAGAGTCGTCCGGGAATTGAAGCTCAGCAAAGATGCGTAAGCATTTAACACCCACGCACGTGAAAGAGCGGTCACCGCCGTCGCCGCCGGCCAGATAACACCGTTGATAGCAAGTCCGTCGTGGCAGCTTGCCCTCTTTGAACGCACGAGAGACAATACGCTGCGAGAAAGCCACGTCTCGCATGGTTTATATCCGATGCGTATCGAGTGAGGAACCATTGTATTCCGCTAAGAACCCGACATGAGTGGAAACAATAGTAAAGAAGAAAGCTGCTCCGAGATAACGCTACAAAGCTTACAGCGCCTGCTACGCCCTAATGTCATGATGAAGAAATATGGCTCTCCGACGCAGCTTGCTTATTTAAGTAGACGGAAGAAACCGGATACCCTTTTCTCTGAGAATACGTCTTGACCAGAAACGGAGTTTTCGACTGTTGAAACAATTCAGAGAGAAATATTTTATCTATCTTACTGAGAACTAATTTCTATTCATCAAAAATACATAAGTTATACTATTCGGTAAAATATCAGCGACAATATATTGTTATGCTTCAATTCAACATAATCTCTGCTTCAAGAAGACACATTGACCATTGTAATCAGTGTCCTTCGGTGACAAGATTTCGTAATCAATTGAGGAAACCACGAAATAAGAAAAATAATGTGCAAAAGAGTAACACTTGAAACATCAATTGTTAAAACAGACGTGTCTAGGGCAGCACGGTAACAAAAAATGCAACTTGAAAGAAAACATGCTGCGTATACCAAAATAGGAGTGGCAGTTCCGGCTAGGAATGATGGGAGGGTATGGTTAGACGTGATTGGACCACCAGCAATGAGTACAGATTGGCCGTGACTGATAAGATGCACAAATGAGAGTCAGTTGAAACTGTGAAGTCGGGTGGGATTGGAGTGATAAGTGGGAATGGTGTTCCGAGTGAGATGATGACCTGGGTGAGACTCGTTAGACGGGCAGGAAAAGTGGGTTTGGTGGGATGGTGAGGACAGGTGAAACGGGCAGGACAGATGAACAGGGCAGAATTTATTGGACTGGTGTTAATGATTGGGCACGCAGGAATGATGAGGGGAGCGAGATTGGTGAGGATATGTCTGGTCAGACTGATGTACGGAGTAGATAAGGGAGGCAAAACAATGATTTACACTGGGATGAGCAGGAGAAAATTAAATAGTGATAGTGTTACTTTTGATAGACATGGAACTGGCAGGACAGGTAGGACGGACAGGATCCGCTATATTGGAGAGTGAGGGGAAGACTGGTGGACGGGTGACATGGTGGGATTAAAAGAACAGGCTGTACTGGTAGAACCGCCTGCAGGGGCTGGCGAGGAAAGGACATTTCCAGAGTCACAAAGAGAGTTTTTCTATGAAGGACCATGTGGCTGTATTTTCCACCTCACTTGGTGATTTGATACAAATACTTTTTCATTTCTGCTGAATTTAAAATTCCCTTCTATTTGTTGATTTATAGTTATTAATAATTGAATCAGGGATAATCAAAGAATGGGAAAATCAAATTGGTATAGGTGACATTTTATAAATTCTGATAAAAACATGTTTATTTTAGGTTGTGTATCAGTGGAAATGTAATTTCGCGGTTTTAATGAACAATTGGAATGCCGCGGTTTGAATGATGAAGCAAAGTACCACGACATCGAATTAAATAAACAGTTTTCTCAGAATTTATAAAATGTCACTTATACTGTTCTGGTTTTCACCCATTCAATTTTCACTTGATATATTGAATGCCTTTCGCTTACAATTCAAAATTAGCATAAACTACATTTGTAAATATAAATATTCAGTGCATGATTTCTAAAATTATAAGTCATGGAACGCGCCCGAAATTAATTATTAATTTAACAGAAATAGTTACATACTTATAAAACAATATAATAATTATCAATCTTACTAGACAACAATTAGTAACAGTGGTAGCTGTATGTGAATACTCATAAAAATTTAATAATAATAATAATAATAATAATTATAGGAAATAACAAAATAGTTTACAATGATATTTTATCGTTTTTTACTAATAATTTTATTACATTCATAGAACTCATACAGTTCAGTGGAAAATTATTTAATTTTCAGATAACGAAAGTTGGTCGAACTAAAAATCAATGTGTTTGTCCTCTGCTTTTTGTTTGTTGACTTCTTTTTCTATTATGTTCCTAAGGTACCGGAACGCGTTTTGTAACGTTTCGGCAGAAATCAAACCCTGCGAATATGTATCATTGACTTATGGGGGGGCTGAAGCTCAAAGACCCGCCTCCCCCCGTGGGTGCGCCACTGGGCATTTGGGACGAGTGCAACCACAGCGACGCTATGAAGAGCAACGCACAGCAGCAGCGGGACAAGACGGAGGCGGTGGCGGCCAGCGGGCGAGTGGGTGGGCGGGGCGCGAGACGCGACTCGCCCGGCGCCACATGATAAATGGACGCGCGCGCGGGCGGAGGCGTCGCGGCGCCGGCGGGGACCTCTGCGCTGCGCCGCGCCGCGCCGGTCGCCAGGCCACCGCGGCGGCGGCGGGGGCAGTGGTGGCGGCGGCGGCGGCGGCGGCGGTGGCAGCGGCGGTGGCGACGGTGGTGGCGGCGGTGGCGGCGGGGGTCCCGGGGGCGGCGGGGCGGCGGGGGCGGCGGGGGCGGCGGGGCGGGGGCGGCGGCGGTGGTGGTGACGGCGGTGGTGGACGTGGCGGCGGTGGCGGCGGGGGCGGCGGCGGTGGTGGCGATGGCGGTGGCGGCGATGGCGGCGGCGGTGGCGGCGGCGGTGGCGGCGGTGGCGGTGGCGGTGGCGGTGGCGGTGGCGGTGGCGGTGGCGGTGGCGGTGGCGGTGGCGGTGGCGGTGGCGGTGGCGGTGGCGGTGGCGGTGGCGGTGGCGGTGGCGGTGGCGGTGGCGGTGGCGGTGGCGGTGGCGGTGGCGGTGGCGGTGGCGGTGGCGGTGGCGGTGGCGGTGGCGGTGGCGGTGGCGGTGGCGGTGGTGGTGGCGGCGGCGGAGGCGCGTTGGGAGAAGACGCCGCGCGTCGCAGTCCCCGCGAGGACGGAGCAGCAACAAGTGCTGACACCGGTCGTTGGAACAGCTGCCTTAAATGCTTCTCAAGCTACACTGATACACGTCACATGTTTTGGAACGTTTCGTGGTTATCTACGAAGGCATTTTACTATAATATGAGATTGGAGATTTAATATTGTCAACTATTTAAGTATTATAATGAAATGTTACGATACGATTATCGTATATTGTTTTATCCGCTTTGTAAAATCTCCAATGTACTATTATTTTGTTTTAAAATTGTTTATTCATCAATAATGTTTACAAATTTATGTGCTGATACTATTAATTGTTCACTGTCCATGATGAAGATGGATAATAGCAGGCCATTGATTAAAGAACTTGTGTTCTAATCATTGTCATTACGAACCTAATCTCAGTTTACTATTAAAGTTTGACTTTCAATAATCTAATAAGTTTTGCACAGTTTTGTATGTAAACTGACCCTTAGCTTAGATTTCAAAACTCAGACCTACAGCTGTCTACTTCTCCACAATTTTCTCCTTTCAGTATCGTAAACATAAAAGGATGTTTGAGATCAGGTGCAAAGAATTGTTGCTTCACCCTTCTAAGGAAATATATGAAAGGTGGCTTATGATCACTACGGTGTAGTTGGTGGCAATGAATTTCCTTTCAATTCGCCCCACATTCAAACCAAAGAAGAGATGATCGAAAAACGTAACTGCAGCTTTTATTTAACTTTCATGTAACTAAGCATAAGCAACCACACAAAATACATTTCGCAACAGGAAACCTCAGAGCGCCAAAATGTTACATGCAGAAGTACGCCCGACTTTCGCTTCAGCTCAGCAATATTCTACATAGTAACGTATGTACATGTCACACACACACACGCACACGCACATATACACACACACACACACACATATATATATATACATGGCAGGGTGGGACGCGAATTTGAGATACATTGAAACACAACGTCAACGAAATACATCTATAAATGAATATATCTAGATATCGTAGCCACCCGGACCATCGAAATGATATCACTTCGATAAACATTCCGGATCGACGTTGTTAAATCAAAAGGTCTTGGAGCATTTTTAGCCCAAAGACAAAAGCCTCAGCTGAAATATCCGACTAAAGTAGCACGTCCCACGCAATCGCCCGTTCTCCATTCATCGCAAAAATAACTCCATCTCACTGCTCCGCCGACCGCTCGTCGCTTAACATTGTATTAAGTCACTCCTAAAATGGACCGCGGCGCGCGCTGGCGCTGACGTCATGACCCAACAACGACAGCGGCGGCGGCGGCAGCGACGACGACAGAGCTGGCGGTGGCAGCGATGAAGACTGCGGTGGCGGCGGAGAGTCAGGTGGCAATAGCGGTGGTAGACACTGTTCCGTCGGAGGTGGTGGCGGCGGTGGTTGTGCTGATGGCGACTGTGATGGAGGTGGTGATAGCGGTGGCGACGGCGGCAAAAGCTACGATGCGGTGGTGGCGGTGGCAGGGGCGGCGACGGTAGCGGCGGTGGCGGAGACAATGGAGACGGTGGTGTGATGGTGACGACGACGGTAGTTACAGAGTGTTGGTGGTAGCGGCGGAGGTGGCAGACTACGACTATGGTTGTAACGATGGCGGAAAACTTGGCGACGACGGACCCATAACGATGGTAGGGTGGGGACGGGAAGAACGGCCGAGGAAGGGTTGGGATGGCTCTGTCAGAAGTGATTGTGCCAGAGGATGGTTGGGTCTTGGGCGACGGTGGCGGTGGTAATGGAGAAAAGGACGGCGGGGCGGCGATAGTGACGCTGGTGACGGCACAGGGGTCACAGTGAAGAGACGTGTTTGCGACGAAGAGAGTGATTGCCTCCTGACGCGATAATGGCCGAAACTGAGCCGGAAAAATTTGAAGCGGCAGTATGCAAATGAAAATATGACCAAAGAGTGAGTGTTTGGCGTACGAGTCCGGAATTTTGAGATCGCTAAAGACATTTTGGTACGAGTTACATGCATTATTTTTAATAATTCAATTTGTTCAAAGAGTTGTCATCCCGAACAGGATTCTTTGAACACATTTAATGATTAAAATGCATTTGTTACTCGGTAACAAGGTCACAACTTCTCTACGTTCGCGGAACATATTTCTGAGCGTAAACACGTCCAAAAAGGTGACAGGGTGCTGACAATTATATTATTTTTAATACGAATTCATGGAAACATAAAAGTAAATACTCTTGCAATCATTCTCAATAAGCAAATCAGCAACCATGTTGTTTCATGACACCCCAGTATTTTGTTTACTTTACAGTTCCCAGTTGTTTCATACGGCCATGACTGACGGCAGTCTGTTTTGCCTTTAGCGTACCGCTAAGAAACATTTTCCAAACGCCAAACAGTTACCGTATATAGAAGTTTCTACGCTTGAGTGCTGAAAATAATAGTTGATATCTTTATCAACAGATTATGTCTTTGACAATCGGTTTTCAACGGCAAAGACACACAATTAAATATTTTTGTTTTTTCGCAAGGCATATATTCAAAACTCCAAAATCAAAGAAAATGAAGATTACGTCTAAAATAATACAAAATATTGATGTTATGCTTGCAATAAAATAATAAGGATAGATTGAGAAATGTAATGAAGAGTTCATATACATATTTTAATGTCTACCTTTTACTAGGAGAATTTTGTCGATGAAATCATTGTAAGTGGAGAATCAACAACAAATTCTTTTTATGATGTTATTCGCTCTTTTGCATCATACTAAATATATTGACACCACAAGATCTTCATTTCTACACTAAAATTAGTGAGTCAGAAATAGTTGTGAGGAGGATTATATTAATCACACTTCTAAAAGCATTGTAAACTGAAGCGTTATTCAATCTCATAATTGGGATAATTAATTATTTTATTTTACTGATAAATTGTGGCTCAAAGCGAATGATTTACATGTTGCATAAATTTACATTTAATTTGTGTTTCAAATCAAAGTCAACAGAAAATACAGGTAAAACAGAGTAACGATTTCGCAGTTATTCTCCTAGTATTATTATTTTCCCCTTTCTCGGAACGATACAAGTCCAAGAGGTACGTGCTGCAAATAATCAGCTCGTGATGACGGCAGTTTGTCCACTAACCATACAAACCTCGAAGTGAAATTTATATTTTGTTGTTTCCCTAAAAACAAACCAAATCACGTAAGATATAAGTAAATATTAAAAAGAATTAAAATACCTTTCAACCTGTAATGTTTGAACGTAAATCTTTTGCATCCTCAAAAGTAAGAAAGACTAAGAATAAGGAATATTTTTGCACAAACCACACACAAGACAATTTCCTCCAGGCGATTTGGTGCAGTGAGTGTGTTGCTGCTGAAGAATCAAACAGAAAGAAATTTTATTCATAAATTGTGTGACGCTACTTTTAATCGAATGATTCGAAGTAAAATATTCAAGCACACACGCGCATGCACACACACACACACTCGCGCGCGCATAAGTATTGAATAGCGATTCTAGACGCGTCAACTGCTAAGTTCATTAGTCCCGTACGTGTAGTACATGTTTTATTGCAGGAGGCAGTGGTTTCCCCCCACCCTGTGGATGGCGAGATCCGGCGCTGACGTACCCGCGGGTTTTTCCTCAACCAGGTATCTTCCTGCAGCAGGGCACCACCCCAGCCGGCACAAGCTCTAATCTCCCGACATGTGACGCACACAAAGAGAAAAGAGGACATTACTAACGCGGCGAGGCAATCTTCACAAAGACAAATGACTGAGAAATACAGATAAGAAAGTTCGTCAGAAACAGGTGGAACCAGGCCTAAAGTACATGGGATGAAATGCAAAAACAGAGGATCATTGGGAGAAAAAGATCATCACCAACACGCGAAAGAATTCCGGAGAGAAAAAAGTGACTACGGCAGCGCCACTAGCGCCGCCAGTCACCACGAAAACAAAAACAAAAAAGGAACGCACACGCGCAGATATTGTGGACAGTGGTTGACCTTATGCGGCCGTGCTCTCGGCGCGGACACCCGCGACGCCTGTAATCGGCCTAATATGGCGGCCTCCTAAAGTTAACACGGCGTATATCACGCCGCGCCGCAGCGTATTATGCTGTCGCAGGCCGAGCAGCTGGCGCGGCGACCGCCTCGCAGGAAACGCGCGCGCTCAAGTTCGCTAACGCTCCGCTACGCGCTCTGCGGTCGCTCGGGCGGGAACGGGGAGGTACGACAGAGCGATCGAAGGAAGCATGGACAAGAGGGAACCCAGAGGAGACTAAGAGGGAATCAAGAGGGGACTAAGAGGAAACCAAGAGGGGACCCGGCAGGAGTTCTAAAGAGGGCCCAGAGGGGACAAAGAGGCGACCCGGGGGAGACAGGGAACTTAGGAGCAAGAGGGAGACCACGAGGCGACCCCGAGGGGACCTAGAGAGAACCAAAAGGGCCACGTGGTGACCCAGAAGGAACTCACAAATGACAGAGAGAAGACCAAGATGGTACCTCGAGACGATCTAGAAGGGACCCAAAGAGGACCCAGGGAACACTAGATAGGATCAAGAGAGGACCCACGAGGCGACCCAGAGGGGATCCATACAAAACCACGAGACGACCTGGAGGGGACCCAGAGAGGGCTCAGTGGGAACCTAGAGAATTAAGAACAGTCCCAGATGGAGGTGCAGGCTAGGGTCCAGTCCGGGCCCTAAAAGAAGGGCGTCCAAATGCGGCCCATAAGGACCAAGCTACCTTCCTTTATATACATACGGAGGTAAGAAAAGTATTTTTGAATAACTGGAGGGACCGGAGCATAGAGCCCCATTTCCTTTCAGATTGAAAATAATTTGAAAAGCAAAATGAGACTTTAAAATACCTCCTAACTGTAAAGAATCTTAAAGAAACTATATTACTGTATTACTGATCCAATTGCTGTCAAAATATAAGGAAGACGAACTGGTATGCTGAGGGCCGTATAGATGGTAAGTTTAAATTTTAAGTAAAATGCGGAAGTGAGCTTTACAGCATCAGTCCCTTAAATTAAAAGCGTAACTAAAAATGACATTTTCTTTGTAAATGTTTTCAATATTATTATAATTAACGCATTTTCTAAATACAATAAACATATTCGAGTTTGAGTTTGAACTATTTTTAGTAAAAACGGGCTTTTGTTAAGATTTATTAATACGTCATTTAAATTTTTATTTTCAAACTGTTAACATATTCAGATTGAAAGAAAAGTAGAAATTAAATATTTATTGGTCACTATCATACATCACATTGAAATAATATTTCAATATCTGTTTCCTTTATTTTTTTAAATCTCGCTAAGCAATATAATTAAATCCTTATTAAACTTTTACATGCTCGTGAAATATTCAGTTTCTAATAATATTTTAGAACGCAATTTACAGCAATAAGTGCATTTACTAATAACTCATTAGAATTCACATTTGTATTTAGTAAATGGAAATGTTTCTATGACGTACTGTGAACTTGCTGTTACGTATCAATGCCATCCCGCTACTGAATTAAACCAATTACAGTTTAAATAACTATGTAAATTCCATGTAAATAGTTCAGAAATGTTGTTTTACCCAACTGATATTTCCGTAAATAAATAAAATTGTCACATATAAACACATTCCCTTTACGAGTGCGAAATATTTAACTAGTATTCTAATATTAGAATCAAAATATCGAAAAGAACAATCTAGAGTTCGAGTGCCGACGGTGGCAGGATTTTCGACACTAATTAGATATCTAGGTCGAATACTGGAAGAGAATTATAGCTGCCGACTTCTGATCAATAGTTTTTAGCAGTTTTGAGATAAATAACACGTCAAATACCAGAGCAGTACCCTAGCAAACGGGTCTCGGGCTTTCCTTCCTCTTCCATGTCCCATCCTTACCCCTTACTTATACACACTTATACTCACATGTAACCCTGTAGATCGGCACTGGGTCACACCAACCAGCACGAAATAACACTGCCATCTTCCGTGATACAAACATTCACTATACCTGCGGGACTAATGACTTAAGCAGTTGTCGCGCCCGGAAATACGAAGTAATCAATCAATCAATCGAAAGGACCAACCTGAACCTTCCTTGGGTGGTCGTTAATACTTCACCGAAACGTCGTCCGCAACTGTCAAACCTCGCGTGTAGAACACCGTTTCCGTCGTGACTCAGCTGCCCGCGTTCGAAGATTGGAGAGAGCCGGTTTCATCCCGAAGATTTGTTACGGGCCAGTCACTAGCCCTCCTCATGACGTGAATGTTACATCACTTCCCCGAGACCATTTCTCACAACTCTTGAGCCCTCGAGATGATGTGACGCGACAGCAACGTAACACGGATGGTTCCGTCAAGGGCTCTCGAGGCGATCCGAGAAGACAGGTCCAACTACTCTTGAGAGTTACCACCGCTCAAAAATATCGGTCAGCGGGAGTTCAAAGCTCTTCCAACAAGTGAGTATTACTTTTGGGAGATAAATCGTTGCATTCATGTTGAAAAATGAGATGTGATGTGCTCTCATACAAGTCAGTCGTGGCCAGCTCGAATGAACCTCAAAAGTAGGAACATTGAAAGAAACTTGTGCGCACTGAGATTTGATGAGACTGCAGTATTAAATTGCAATTACAACGTTACAAGAAATGATTGTATAAAAACAATAATATTGGTTTACAATGAAAATGGGTCTCAGTATGTGGTTTTAAATTATTAATATCTGAAAGTTGAAGCGTGAAATAGATGTGGCAAATCATGAGAAGGAAACTATGAGCAATATAAGGGCGCACATAGAAAATTACATCTAATCCCGATAAAAAGCCATGTTAATAGGCAAAGTGTGTAGAATGTTTGTTTTAATTTATTTTATAGAAACTCAATACAGATGAATTTTCAAATACTACAAAAGAGTTGACACAAATAGAAGTTTGGTGGCGGGCAAACCATGAGATTTAAAGTAATGTCCTACCCACTAAGACGATATCTGGTGGGAGGCAATATAAAGCGACAATGGCAGGCAAGTGCCGAAACGGAAACAGTAGCTATGAACGTTATGGACTGATTGATTATTTTGTGTTGTCGGACGCATCAAGTACTATGGTCGTTAGTTCTGTAAGTGTAGTGTATTTTGTAAGAAAGGCCTAGTGTGCCAGCGATTGAGTAAGCAGATAAACTCGGAAGTTCAAGCAATGTAATGTGACATCCAGTCTTGAGACGTTTTCAATTAAATGAAAAATGCCGTCTTGTATGGAGCTGGTTTCTATAAAAACATCAATGTTTGAGAACATCGTCATCGATATCAGTGTCTGATAATATAAAGACGCTTCGTTTTCTGATTAACCACTTACAGGAGTGCGAAAATAGTTCGAAAGCCTCTTCCCCAAACTTCGTGTATTAATTCCCAGAATTGACAGCTTCAAAGGAGGGGAGAATCAGAAATTGGTGAGACTTACGGAAATAAAATGTTATATTACGTAGAACTATAGGGCACCTTTCGAAATTTTCTGGAGGGCCAGAACCCCACCTCGCCCCTTGTGCACGCCTATACCAACAGTCCTACATTCAGCTACATACCCAGAGTGGTCCCCTTAGTTGAGCATCGGATCGGTAGCTTGCGATTAACGGACGCTATTAACGCCCACCTACGGTGCACGCATATTAACCTCGTAAGATATGCGTCGCCGTGCGGTCGAGGTGGAGGACACCAATCCCTAAATCATCGCGGGACCTTGATTAAGGCCGCGATAGAAATCTGCGCCCATGCCGCCGCCGCCGCCGCCGCTTCGGGTGAGCTGCGCGCGCAGCGCTGGGCGGACATAAATCGTAACTGCGGGTGCGGCGGCGAGCAAATAAGCCAGTAGGCGGGGTTGGAACAGGGAAAGGACAAAAGCGAACTCGATATTTTTCTCATATTCAAATTATGCTAACTGTACGTTGTGTTATTGGAGGAAAATATATATGCTGTATTTATAGGTTTTATAAATGGCAATCGAGTTCGTATTTATTAATTTACAAAATAAATTGAGACAATACAACTATTAATTTAATACAAAATAGCTCAAAAGAAAGAGTTGAAGCCATCGGAGTTGAAAGGGAGAAATTGTGAAAAAAAATTTTTGAACAGCCAACATACAATTGTTTGTGTTTACAATACACCTACGATGTGTGATACTATATTTAGAGAATATTAATAATTTAAAGCTCAGTGAACGTTTGATTTTAATAGTTTAAATTTAACAGCTCGAACTCCAAGTGTTAGAAATCGAACGTGGTCAGAGATTGAATTAATCGCCGTTGAATAAAAGCATTAATCGCGATAAAAAACATTATAAATTAATGCATTTGTAAGTATTACTGAACTCTGACCCATTGAAGGAAGAATCGGAAAACACTGTCTGAAGTGAGTAGCGCAGGCGAGAAGGAGTAGAACAAATTCCAAGAACCGCAACAACGGGAAGGCGGAGGAGGTTCAGAAGACGGAGTCACGAACGGGGGAGATAAGCGCCGAACGAGGACGTTGACAACATACAGAGCGCGAAGGAGGACAATGGGAACGGAACGGTGACAATGAAGCAATCAGGCATGAGCGGTGACAATACACAAAGCAGTACAGGACAAACATATCGGAGTATTTGGACGCAGCGGAGAGGGCATACACAATAAGGGATCTTATAAACATAATTTTCAAAGTGTCGACTACATCACGAACGCTTCCGAATAGGCGGGTGGACAGCGAATGTATACATGTGATAATTAAATACGATCGTATGTTTGTGCTATATGCCCTTGTATTAACATATTATTTTTTGTCTCAAAATCTTTCTTAAGCTTCGCGAATTGAGTTTTTAGGGTTTGCACAATTTGGGAAAGGTGGAAGATTCGATAATCGAGAGAGTCGTAAATTTCGATAATCCGAAGAGTTGGAAGATTCGATAATAGGGAGAGTAAAAGGATTCGATAATCGGGAGGGTTAGAAAATTCGATAATTCAGAGAATTGGATAATTTTATAAACAGGAGAGTTGGAAGATTCTATAACCTGAGAGTTGGAAAATTCGATAATAGGGAGAGTGGAACATTCGATAAACCAGAGAGTTGGCAGATTCGATAAACAAGATAGTTGGAAGATTGGAGAATCGGGAGAGTTGGAAGATTAGAGAATAGGGAGAATTGGAAGATTCGAGAATAGGGAGAATTG
Organism: Acheta domesticus; assembly: GCA_031308135.1. Taxonomy (NCBI): domain Eukaryota; kingdom Metazoa; phylum Arthropoda; class Insecta; order Orthoptera; family Gryllidae; genus Acheta; species Acheta domesticus. The sequence goes on along the minus strand of JAHLJT010009355.1, from coordinate 101,982,133 downwards.
GAAGATTCGAGAATAGGGAGAATTGGAAGATTCGAAAATCGGAAGAGTAGGAAGATTCGCGAAAAATGATTCAAAGATTTAACATCCAGGAGAGCTGAATGATCCACCGTGAGGAAATGTTTGCAAGATTGGAACTTTTAGCAATTTTGATAACTTCTGGATAGATTCTGGATCTTGATTTTACCTGGCGCCACAAGCCAGCCAGTCACAGGTCGCCCCGGTGACGTCAGGCGTCTCCGGGAGAGCGCCCGGCACCGCCGCCGCAGTGAGGCTACGCCCATCAGGACAATGCAACGTAGAGTGTCGCTCATGTGACAACGTTAATAACCGATAGCATTAATATTCATCGCCCGCCAGCGGAGGGAAGCCTCGCACCGCCCCCGACCACCCACTCCCTCGCTTCGGCCCCGCGCGTTCTGTGCTACTCCACCGAATTCCCGCCCCACGCGCGCCCCACTCGCCCGCCACTCGCCGCTACTCGCGCCTCACTCGCGCGCCACTCGCGCGCCACTCGCGCCTCACTCACGCCTCACTCGCGCCCCACTCGCGCCCCACTCCCGCCCCACTCGCGTCCCACTCGCGCCCCACCCGCGCCCCACTCGCGCCCCACTCCCGCCCACTCCCGCCCCACTCTCGCCTCACTCCCGCCCTAACCGCTAGCACTTGGTCCTGCTCCCGTCCCTCCGAGCGACCACTGCCAGACCATCTTCCATCTCAAGTATTCTGTCATCGAAAAAGTTAACTTTAAAATTATAACATCCCATGATTATAGTCAGTGTTTATTCGTGGGTATCACATTTGTACTCTAACTAATTGATATCTTTATGGTACTCCTATACTGCGATTTATGTACATCTGCCTCTGAAAGGTCATCAGTTTTACGGTGTCATCCAATCGGGAGCTTACACGTTACTACAGAACCGCCTGTGCCATTACCTGTTCTTCTCCACCTCGCTTTCCTCTCCATCAGCTTACTCAATTTCAATAATTTCCCATCCCTACCGTTCTTTGATACCGAGGCATCTAAACACCGTACCTTCTGCTGCTCTTCTCAACACCTACCCACTCTCTTCCTTCTCTCCAGTCCCGTCCTATTGTTCCGTCACTGTCCTAATTACCATCCACCCAACTTATCTCGTTCCAAATTTGCCTTCCAGGTAGCTCTCCGTCTCTACAATGCTGTCATCATCCTGACCTGCGCCTGCATGTATTCCCAACCCGTCTACTTCATATCGTCGCAGAAAGTCCCTACGTGATCTCAACACCTCCAATCTGCTCGCTCAATTCTTCCAGTCTCCCTACCGCCGTTCTATTACCATCCACACACCCACTCTCGCGTTCTCTTCCCAGCTGTCCTTCCTATCTCACTGTGCGTCCTGCCTGTACGTATAATCATTTATGAAAATTAAATTCAGTGAGACAGTGAGGCAGTTCAGTCAGACAGTTTTACATGTATCTTTTATCATTAATAAGAAGTGCATTATAAAATAAAATCAAAAGCTACGAATATTAGATACATACCAGCGCGTTACGGACGTCAGAAAGTTAGAAAACATGAAGTAAAAAACTAAGAATGATTTGAGTGTGTAAGTATTTAGTATTTCTGGGTGTCACAACTATTATAGTCATCATTTTCAAAAATGTAGTGAATGTTTTATCCGAGGAGAAGATTTTCCCCACTGGTGAGACCTGACGCACCTCCTCATGCGGATTTCCACCTAAACCCTAAGCTCCCGACTGATCTCCCGATATATCCTGCATTTCATGTCTCTCACACCATTGTTTTCCAATAGAATTGCTCTTTTAAAATTTCAATCTCCTAAATTTAGTTAGGTACTTTTCTTTAGCAATATCCGGTAACTAATAGTAAATGGATTTTGCATGTTTGTTTTGTAAAACATCTCGAGATACTCTCTCAGTAGAAAAAGTAATTTTTCGATTCCATTAGACACACTGCAATGAAAATCTTAGACCCCGCTTAAACTTCACAAACGATTTTAAAAATACGAAGTCCTAGCAAGGACATAAACATACTGGGTGTTCCGAAAAGTTGAGGAAAAGAGTCTTGATAAGACATCTTCGATGAACCGGTCGTCCCATAAAGAGAAGTACTAAAAGAAAGACGTACAAACTTTAGGTTTAAAAAGTCTTTACGCATTTGCCGATGCTGTGTGTGTGTCTGTGCCTCGAGATAAGACTGCGGAGAGAAGTTCCTTTCTTGAAGCAATTCCGGGATCAGAGGAGAACAGGGTGAGCATTTTGCGCGTTTTTACGTCCCCTGGAGCTGACAACCGCTGTAAAAGGAAACCGGCCGTGCGCAAGGGGCTGCCTGCGGCTGTGCCCAGCCAACGATAGCACTGCGGTGGCGGTGTACACGTACTCGAACTGGGAACGATGAGAATACAACAAATGTCATGAGCTCAGCGCACTGCTGTTATGTGTCCAGTCTACTAAGTGAATTCAACGTCATGTAAGCGATATCGATACCACAAAAAGTAGCGCATGAATAGATACAACATTTTTACAGACTCTTCTTCAGGATTGGCCCCGTGTCCTTGGTAAAGATGAATACAACACAAATGCGTAAATAAGTAATTTATGTTTGTAGATACACCATGATCATGATTTTTCGTAAGTCAGTGAGAGCAGTTTGGTTCCTAATATATTCCGTCAGAGACCAGTAGCGGTGCGGCAGGAACTGGAACCTAACAGTTCGCTAGAGGCTAGTGGTAGTGCGTAAGATAATATTTGTAATGTAATAGCAATGGCACTGTAAAATTAAATAAAAGAAAATAATAATATTTGATTAAAATTTGAACCAACTACATTCAAAATAATAATCTTAAACACCATGGTTTATATAAAATTAATATTGTTCCTCTTTCAAAAGGTTTCCATGTAAAGAAAGTCGGGTATTTTACTTGTTTGTAATAAATGTGAGCAATGATCGTCACAAATAGAACATTCAACACATCATCATGAAATATAAACAATGCACATTTTAGCATCATGTTTTGTACCTTTCTACTGAGAGATACTCAATAATTGTGCATGATCTGAGGTGCATTTTTAAAAAAATTCTAGTTCTTATTGTATATTCAGCAATATCGAAAGTAGCACAGCAGTCACAAGTAATAGAAGAGAGATCGATATTGCTGTCGATTGTTGAACACTACGCTCCTCTTCGCCGAAACATACAACAATCGATAGCAATATCTATCTTCTGCGCATGACCACATGATCAAAAGTGATACAAAACTGGAACTGCGCATGCGTGGAAGATTGATATTGCTTCAATTGCTGAAACGCAACGCCGCCGTGCTTAAAATTCGCAATATCTACTCAGCAGTAGCTCATTTACGGGGTCTTCAGTCGATGGTCTCTGATAAATCATACAAAACCGTTAATTTCCTTCGTCCATGAAGTAAATAAAACGAACGACGAATACAAATACGCTTGACGCCATTCCTGGAAACGTGTTACCGAACCTGTGCTTAGACAAAAATGACGTCTAACGACAGACACACGAAGGAAACGTCTTCCAGACCGTTTACTAGAACTTGATATTATCTACCAGCTTCAAGCGCTAGGCTTTGTCATCAAAACGGGTTGCGGCTAAAAGTGGCATTTCCACGGCCAACGAAGATCGTTCCCTTGCATATCGTTCAAGCGGACCCGTCGCAGCATTCACGGACGCGTTTCCATCCGCTTCCAAAGGAGAACACCCCCACGAGGAAAGACCGATAACGAGATGACGTTCTCTCAAATGGCCACGGGCTTAGAAACGCATCGCCGGGTGTACAGTGCAGAGGCCAATGAATCCTATGGCCCAACGAGAAGGATAGAACATTGACCGTACCGAAGAAAATATAGCAGTAAGATGACAAAAAACACACATGAAACGTCGGCTATCCTACGTGAGAGAGGGAGAAAGAGGGGCAGAGAGGTGAGAGAGGGTGAAACGAGAGAGAAGAGAGGGAGAAAGAGGCAGGGGAGAGTGTGGGAGACGGTGAGTGTGGGAGAGGGAGAGAGATGGGGAGAGAGAGGGAGGAGAGAGGTAAGAATTGTAGAGAGAGAGGGAGAAGAGGGGAGAGAGAGAGAGAGAGAGAAAATAGGAAGAGAATTTTCAATATGATAACATTCAATTTTCTCATGGCCATAATTTGAATCTTACGTTGCGGGGGAGAATCTAAAATTAGTTTAATTCGATAAACATGAAGAAAGAATACTTACAAAGTTCGTACGACATAATTATAAATTATTATTACTACTTTATTACATTATTATTGCATATTCTGTGTGCCGACAGCGAGTTACTTACTCGGAAAATAATCGGAGGACCAATAGCTACTTAGAAGTAGCTGGCATTTTAGCAACCTATAAAACTTCAAGTTATCTAACAAACGTGACAAGTGCTGCATTTCCTGTGTTAAACATCAATACTTAAACCAAACTTGCATTCCCTAAGGATCAAAATAATGACAAATGTCATCAGAGGGGCCTTGTGTGAGTCGGTAATGAGAATGAATTACTAAAAGTGACACGACAGCATATTTGAACATTCTTTAATTTTAATACTGAAGCGCAAGAACTTTCTTACATAGTCTGCAATTTATTTAATTCACCAAACAGTTTCATCCTGCGCCGTTCAGGCAGAAATCCCCCCTTTCGTTTTCGAATATGCTCTGATTTCGTCCACACAGGAACGAGCCAACACCGATAAGGAGCAAACGCGAGAGCAACGGCCAAACGCCGACGACGTCCTCGCAAACGCCCTTCGAAACTGCAGCACAGGCCAACGCACACGAGGCCTCATCCAACGACATGGGGCAGGGCGGGCGGAAGTGGGGGGGGGGAGACGGGGGAGGGAGGGGGGAGCGACGCGTGGCGTGGGATGGCGGCCGTGTTATGTCCGGTGAAGCAGCGCATCGTCGCTTTGGGCCTCTCTCCTGGGACGGTACAGCGTTCGCGTGTAAGCCGCCACCGCCACCACCGCCGCCGCCGCTTCTGCGGCGGCAAATTGCGACAGCCGACGTTCGGGAGACACGATCGCGGCAGATACGCAGTGGGCAATGTTGCCGAAAATATGATAGAAAAGATATTGTTATTATTAATTAGTGGTAGATACGCAGATGGTGCGATTATATACGTATCGACCATACAGGATCAGTCTAGGTTGATTCCAGGAATTAAACATTTTGTATTATGTGCAGCATGTGTTTTTTCAAGAGCAATACAAGTACAGAAACGGTTGACAATGGCATAGACAATACAAATTGACATAAAAACAAAAGAATACAAAATTATTGAAATCAATATTTACATTTGGTGTTACATCAGAGCACAACATATTACAATGAGGAGTTATCAAAAAACGTTGAAAGTTTTGTCAAATTTAGTGGTTATAATTCGTCAATTGTGGAAGGCAGCATAAGACTATATACGTTAAGGAAATGGCACCATTTATAAAGATTGTTATTATTAATAGTATTATTATTTTCTGTTATCAATAATAGCAACATTAATAATAAAAAGAAGAAGAAGAAAAAGAAGATGAAAATAAATAGGAAGATAACTGATCATCGATATCAAAAAATCCTTCGATATTTAGAAATTCCGAAAAATCTCGAAATCCGCGGACGTTGTCCATACTTTTGCACCTCCTCTCCTCACAGGGTGTTGAGGAACCCAAACTTCGATAAATTGATAAAAATATTGGATTCACCGTAGTGTTTCGTCTTTACATCTGAATTATTGAGGACTTAAAGCAATGCTTAACGTACATCAGTAGATCTTCTGGCACGCCCAGTTACAGCAGTCGATCTTCTCTATCGTGTCAGTTACAGCAGTCGATCATCTGGCACGCGCAGTTCGAGCTGCGCAGTTTCTTCTGCGCATGCGCAGAAGGTCGATATTGCTGCCGAATGTTCAACGTTACGTCTTGCTCGAAGTCGGTATTGAAAGTGCCTCGCTTTGAAGAAGCTGTGTAACTCGAATTAAATGAGACATTCCCAGAGATATGAGGGTTCGTGGGTTCAAATCCAGAGGAGTTTTGAACAGTGAATCATCCTCAGGATGGAATATCAGACATGTGGCTTATTAAAGAACCGACTAAGAACCCGGCACATGCAATACTCGGACTCGTATTCAGGTTTCATTTTCGTTCACCAGGGCGGCAAACAAATGGCTGATAAACTAGACTGAGGTAATAGTGGTATGGGTTGCTGCCGGTAAAATTGAAAGTAAAAAACTTTGACTACAATGACTGCCAAATTCTAAATACCCTACAACCATATACATACTACTATGTTTTTTAGTAAAATTTATACGTGCATGCAGGTTACAATTAACAATTTGAGAGTTGAACAAACCATTTTCATTGTAATTGAGAAAATAACTTAATGAACATGTTGACATGAAATGTACTTGCCAAATGGTAGTTTCTTCATTATGTATAATCATTCAACGAATGCATTCTTAATATATGTTAATCCAATTTATAGTGCTATTTAGTGGGATAATGCCGTCCTTACTATTTTCTGCCCTCCAATCCGTAAAACGTGTCCACAATGACCTTTGCCCCCGGGTTATAAATCTTCCCTGAAACGAACCGTTCATCTCGTTCCGCGCTGGTTTTACAAGCGCGCACCACTGTGCAACACCCCAGAGGATCCGCACGAGGACAGAGGACTGACAACGGAGCGCGGAGGGAGGGGGTTGCGAGTCTCTCGACACATGGTGTCCTCGCTTTGTCACACACGAGAGCGGGCAACCCACTACAAGAGGCGGCAAGCCGCCACCGCCCGCGCTGTCGCAGCAGCAGCAGCTAATCGGAAAATCAAATTAGAACGTACCGTTGGAGCGTCACGGGGCCACGACGGCAGAGCACGAAGGATCGAGTAGCGCGGCGGTTCGCAAACCGTAGCACAAGCTGTACCGTGGCCGAACACCATAGATACTCTACTCACTGAAGAGAAAAACAAGGGAAAAAGTTAATCGAATCAGACTAATTATAACCGGTCAACACGCGCATGCTTGGTCAAATTACTAAAAACGGTCATTAAAATCCCGAAAATTGGATGAAATCAAAGAATATAGATATAATTTCAAAGAGACAAATAGATAATGTATGAGTGGCTGTGAAGAAAAGAGAGGAAAAGTTAGTGAAGAATAAATGATGAGGTGTGGAAAAAATAAGAGTGCAACTGATTACACACTGACAGATTACACAGCTAGAGAGTTCACAGATTGTTAAGTTTGTAGAGGAAATAGAAGAATAAAGTTCAATAATATCCAAACAAAATAAAGAATAGATGTAGATCAAGGCCAATTTTACGGAAATAAATGAAGAAATCCTTGAATATTATTGAATTGAGGAAGGCAGAATGGAAAGAGTAAAGTTCTTGTCAGTTAAGTGAGTTGCTTTATAATGAAAATAATAACTTAACTTTCGCAAATGATGTTTGACTCTTCAAATAATTGACTCCCCAGGCAGAACTCGCACCAGGATCTCTCGATATTCGCCCAGTAGCTCTAGCTACTTGACACCGAGACAGTCAACTCTTCAAATAGCTTGTGGCTGTTAAAAGCACCTCTAACAATTAAGTTTTATTTACCAACTTTATTTCATTAAATATTTCATTAAATAAGTCTATCATGCAAATTTCTGATTTCTTTACTAATACGAATGATGTTGTATAACCTATGGGTTAACAGCTCTAATTAAAAAGAAGCCAAAAAATACAATTTGTATTTCAACAGGCGTTTCATGAAAGAGTATAAATTCAGAGAACTGGTAGAGAGGGAAACTGTTTTCATCAGTGAATTCTGAGTCTAAGTCTTAGCGCTAGGCCGTGTCAGGATAAGCGTCTGTCCTCGTGCGAGGTTGGCATTCACACACTCAGCTGCGTAACCATTATTTCAGAGCAAGAATAAAGAGTTAAAACTGTAAATAGCCCATCAAGAGTCGCCAATGGGTGACATGGTTTTGAGGAAAAAGATTGGAGTTTGAAAAAGTTGATTGGAGGACGTGTAACAATGAAATCATGACAAAGACGCTCATTCAAACGACCGTATTATCAAAGAAATGTAAATTATGTTTATCTTGTAATGATTGCAGTAAAATTCGACCTCGCTTCAGTAATGGAATTTTTAATTTGTAATACACTGTAAGTATTTCGATTTTAGCACTGAAAAATAACTGATAATATATGACAATTGTTCCACAAAGACTGCATGTAAATATCCATAAATAACATCCTTGAATAACAAATTTGCTGTATGAGAGAACAATCTTCACCATGTTTGTTTTTGTTGTTTTTTTTATGTAGCGGATCAGAGCTCCGTTGTGATGTAGTTGGCGTGGCAACGCACGAAAGAGGAGAAGAAGGCGAAGAAGAAGTCATAGCCAACGAATTTTTAAAGAACGATCGTATATTGGCTATGACTTCTTCTGCCCCTTCTAGTCCTGTTCTTCCTTCTTTTCTCTTCTTTCCGGTTTTCTTCCTTCTCTTCTGGGCTTCACTAACCTTGAAAACGCTGTCCACGCAAAACGATGTTTACATGCTTCCAGTTATCATGCTGACATTCCTGCTTCCAAAACCTGATCGTATGATGTAGTTGTATGTAGATTTCACAATGTAATTACTTTCGATTTTGAATTTATAGGCCATTTTCACTTTCGTAAACTTGGAGAGTAACACTAAAATGTGCTCTAAAACAACCAATGGCATTTCTTTTCAGATAGTCTATTGGCAGTCACTTTGGCTCAAACTTGCCTATGGTTTCTGTCCCTAAGTAACGTTTTGTTTCTTCGCTTCTTATGTTTTGTTTTTATCTTAAGTGTGTTCTCAAAAATGTATAACATTTGTTAACAGTAAATAAGTTGTAAAGAGTTGAGAAACAGCATAATATGTGACACTAGTCAGAAATTTCTGTTTCTAAAGCCTGACCTTATGATGTTATTTTGTTTTACATAGATTCCATGATGCGACGACAATTTCCATGATCTGATTCACTTGTTTTGATATAAAGTAATATAAATTTAAATGACCACCATACAATATTTATCTAAAACAGGGAACGTATTTTTGACATTTCTTTGGAAATGCCTACTTTTGTTCATTCGTCTCTTATTTGTTCTTCAATGACGTTTTGTTTCTTCGCTTCTTATTCTCTTATTTTATTTTTTACACGTTTTCGAGATCTGAAATTAACTAATAGGGTCAGAAAAATCGTGTGCACATTCCGAAAAACAAATAAATTTTGCATTTGATACACATGATATTAATTCGCAGTTGTATGTTTATCTTACATTATATTACATAAATAATAATAAAGAAATATATGAATTATAATGTAGAAATTTACATCTTACGAAAACTGGTTATTTTGATCTCTTGGAACGGAATTCATAATTACATGTTTCACCCTCCATGAGTTCGCAAAGAATCTCGAAAGAGACAATGCAATTTCTTCCTCCTCACATATCTTACAATGTAATAACTATTTTTTGATATGATATTAATCTCCATTTCTAAATTCCAATTATGTAAATTCTGAAAGCAAGCATAAAAGCTCCTTCGCAATTTCATTATATTGTTGTTTTCTATTATAATTTTTATTTTATTTAGTATGGATAGGACATATTAAATGTAATAATGCAGATATTATGTACTAGTAAGAAGATAATAATAGCTACATCATAAATAAAATTTATCTTCTAGAAACTCTGATTTATGGACAGAGTTTTCTGAAGTGTTGATTATCTGAAATATCAAAGGACTTTTTAATCTCCAATCGAACTTTTACGTTCCAGAAATAACAGTCCCGTCGTGTTACAGTATAAATCACTGCGATAATGTAACGGCACATAGCACGATCTCATATCGTAAATTATTATATTTTGTAACCATTTATCTGGTCCAAACTCTAACGATCTAGCATGGAAGATACAGAACGTCAGGATTAGTGTGGAGACCTCGCGTATCTTTCTTAGCGAACTGTGCCGCCGGGAACGGTAGACACCGCTTTTGAGGGATAAAGACATTACACGGCATACATATAATTTCATCGCACTCTCGCCCTCATTCCGCCTACTCCGCAGGTGTACCTGCAGGCCACACAAAAACGCGATCCAGTTCCTGCGCGTTGCTTCGCTTAATGATTGTCCAGACCGACATTAACCTGGTAACTGCCTGTTCAACGCATCGGGCGTTGGTAGGTGTGAGAGGCAAATAATGCTACTTACGAACACAGTTGTGTTGCGGAGATTGTGATAAATCGGTCGTAACGGCTGAATGGAACGAAATGGGCTGTTGTTTGGTTCTTGTTTGTGGAGACGTGCGTGTTGTTCAAATTACTCTTTTTACTGCAGCTGTGAAGATGACAACAATAAAATCGAAGACGAATTGTAGGTATAGTTTGTTTTTTCCTTCGATTTCTTTTTTAAATTAAAATTAAGATTTATTTTTCAACAAATATTTAGGGAATATGAATGAAATAAGAAGCTGAACAAGACTCTCTGAAACACACAAAGTTCGAAGTAAGATTCAGATATGGAGCAATGAGGACAAAGCTACGTTTATGGGTAATGTAATCTCACTAATTACAGTTTTGCAGTGCTTCATCCGATCGACTATAATACACTGAACACTGGAATTGAACGAGTTCTCATTTGCTGTTCTTTGGTTAATCCTATTTCAACTTCACTTTGTAACCGTTTTGAGTACCATTCATATAAAATAGTACACTATTATTGCATCACTCTCTCACTGTTTAATAATGACAATACGATATTTATTAATAATACGTACATTCATTAAATGAAGTTGAAATTTTAATTTTCCGATGACGTGTTCTCCATTTATCTCTATTTTCTAATCTGCAATTACAAACAAATGTTATCCTACACATAATGCAAAACAATATTGCAGCGAATAAAAATCTATATGAAGCTATAACTGCAATTTCAAGTATTAAAAGTGATTGCATTATTCGTAATGACACAAAATAATCTACTTATCAAGATACCTTTCCTCTGATAAATTCTTTAAGATACTCAATATTATCATAGCACAATCTTAGAAAATTACAGGTTAAGAAGCAGACGATCTACGTGAGGCGAATGTCTACACACAATTCATAGATTATTAGGAGGCAAAGCCCCACTTGTATTCTAAGTTGAAGACCACCCACTATGCAACGCTCCATTAGGTCACCTACCAGGAGGTCTCACAACAAACCCGGATGTCGCCATGTGTAGCTCCCGTATCTTTTTACGCAAGCCGATCCGCTATTTATTTGGGGACGATCTAGTATAATGTACGTGTCGAAATAAATAGATGTATTATTTTCTGGCATCCGTTACCGTGTAATTGAACAGGTACTTACATTTTATTTTACTAAATTTAAAACATTGTAACTATATGACCTCTTAAGCAATTGAGGAAAAATTCACATGAAATCTGATGTTAAGCATAAGCTTAAAGTCATCCGTATCCTAAAAGTATACTTTCTAAAAACTACAGCCCTGTAAGCAGAGACGTTTTTGATCCACGATGTTAGAAAATTATTTATTAGCACTCAACTTTTCAAATAGTGCATAAGAACAAATCCACCTCAATCTCAAGATTCTTTTGATACGTGCACACAAACAAGCATTCACATTTGAGACGCAGTTACGGACGTATTTATACTTTTACTTCGCGTTTTTCTCTCGCTCTCTTCTACTCTTTTTCTTGTACATGCACACAAACACACAGTACATGTAAATAAAGTGCGCTTTTACACTCAAATGCATACATGCATTATTTACTCTATTGACATATCTCTCTTCCTCTCAATCTCTCTGTCCTTCACTTACACTGTCACAGACACATGTCTATAAACGAGTACATTAACAAGAGCATTTAAACAGACACAAACGCAAATAAACACATACATCAACCTGTGGCTTTTCTCTTTCAAATTCTCTCTCTTTTTCTTCTCTATCGCACTTCAGTTGCTGACACACACAAACACGCTGTATATATATATATATATATATATATATATATATATATATATATATATATATATATATTTAAACACATATTCACTTCCTTGTCTTCTATCTTTCCTTACTCCTACATTCTCTCCTTTTCATGATTCTCGCTGACTCTCACGCACCACAGATGCCGACGATGAGCTCTAATCGACAGCACATCATATCCATTGATTGATAAATTTATGTTTCTGGGTATGTCAACTGATACGGTGATTGATCTCGTTAGTGCAGTGAATGTTTTATCCTAGGAGATAGCGGTGTTACTCTCTCACTGAATGGTGAGATGTGGCGCCTACCTATGCATGTGCTAACGGGTGATTTCACCATCCAGATATCTCCTCCAGCGGGGCACCGTCCCAGACGGGCAAGCTCGAAGCTCCCGACTGGTCACCCGGCATGTGTGGTAGTGTGGTGCATGTTAGTGTAAGTGTGGGTGAAAGGGGTGAGGATAGGACAAGGGAGAGGAAGAAAAGATCGCGCGCGGTCAATGGCCCGTTTATTAGGCTACTGTTCCGGCATTCGCCTGGTGTTGACCGGAGAAACCACGGAAAACTACCGATCAGAGCAGCCGGCCACTAGAATTCTCCTTCAGACAGCGACTGAATTTGACCCAGCTGACAAGCTAGTGTCGAAAATGCTGCCGCCGTCGGGACTCGAATCTAGGACCTCCCGGTCAGAGGGACTGCAATGACATCGGTTGATGCACTGAGCCATCTCTCCCGGTGAATTCATAAAAAAAAGATTCATGTTATAAGACAGGAGGTGTAACAAAGACCTAATGTCATCGATCACTTTAAAAACTAGAATCAGATCGACCGGGGAATATCCATTTTGGAAGAAATCGTACGTATGGTTTAGGCGCTAGCAGTGTTCACAGACGGACAGACGGCAGACAGATAGACGGACGTTTTCCTTTCAATTGAGTTTTCGGTATCAAGGACCTTGAAAACAGGGTTCCACGTGTTAGGGGATTTTTTTTCTTAATTTAGCAAGTGGTTTTATCCACTTTTTCGTTATCACGGCCCGGCAATGAATTTTTTTTCCGCTGAAAATGGCCATTTTTTCGCGCAGCATTACATAACTTTCCCTATACTACGTATATCACTCCGTGTATACGTACGTATACGGGAAAGTAAAAACCGGAGTATACCCGCGCGCTCGCCGGGAGCGGCTGCCTGGCAGCGCAGCGGCGGCGGCGGTCTCTGCTCCTCCGCGCAGGTGGGTCGCGCCGGCGGGCCGGCCGATTGACTTCTTCCCCATAAGGCGAGGCCGCCCACCCCGCCCGGGGAGCCGTGCGCGAGATCATCACAGCACGCGCCCCGCGCTGACCTTGGGCTCGCCGCGGCAGGTGTGTGGTCCTCGCGGCGCACAGTGCGGCGAAAGCCCTCAGTGGACGGTCCCTTTCGAAACACAGTGGGCCATATGCGCGCGCAATCTAATTCAAGAGAAGGGGGACAGCTACATTTCTAGATCCTCTTTTTCATTCAGCTTGTTTTCTAAGATATATTTTACAAATTTGTACAAGGAGAATGATGTACTAATTTTAATTATGCAATTAATAAATTCAATTGATTTTCTGTTGAATAATTTACAGTGTTGATGGCTGGGAAAGACCCTTTGTCAAATAATCAGATACATAATAATTGTAAAAATTCTCGAGGAAAAAGGGGAAAATACGAGATATTTACGGAAATAAAATATTGTATTTCGTAATATTATGTGTCACCTTTAAAAAATATTCAAGGGGGTCACGTCCCCCCTGCCCGTCCTCTGTTTGCATGCCCATGAATTGGTCGAACGATAAAGAACATAAAGTATGCGTTATAGGTGACGTATTCTTAATACAGTACGTTGTAATGTTTTGTATAGTGTATTGTAAATAATTTTGCTGGTTGACCCTCGTTCCATCGTTTATGAAAACCTTTGACGTCAAAAAATGTTTCCATAGTGATGGAATAGGAAACCCCATTGATCGTTACTGTGCAGTTACGAGTCCAACATAAGAGAAGTGACGTTTCTTAGTGAATGAGAAGGCTCGAAAATGAAGAAAGGTATGGTCCTCAGTGTGCACTATATTTAAAACAACTATTCGTAATAGCAAAATACACAAGCGCGGCATATTGGGACAGTCAAGCACTTATCTGACAAAATTCTGCACAATATTTTTGGAATGTTTGCTTTTATGTCTAGTTGACGATCTCCAGATTTAGATCTTGAACTGCCTGGGCTGACTGCAATGGACGCCGTTCCTTTTTCGTTCTGTTACATCTCGGACTCCTCCTCATAACTTCTCTGGAAGTGCTTTGGAAACAAATAACAAAGGTATATTCTTTACATCCAAGAAAAAGATGTAGTGACATGATAATTATATTGCAAGGCTAAGGGTGAAAGAAGTAAGGTCTTCATTTTATGAGAACATAATAGTTCTTAATGCGCATTTTTAAAGCAAATGATCACAAGACACTAGTAATCAGAAAGTGAAATACAAATTTTTAGATAGCGAAAAGCGTAGTTTTGATTTACGAAACCGTCTTATATGTTACTCTGTTGTGTATCTCAGGCATTCTTGCCTTTGTATTGTATTATATTAGTTGAGAAAATCTAGGTAAAAAAGGTTAATTTTGTAATATTTTTAGCCCACTATAAAAAACGTAATATTGTTCAAGTAAGAAATGCATAATAAAATACACCGTTCTTAATGAACGAAATAAAAATGATTCATATTTGTAACTCCAAAATATGCAATTTGTATAAAAACAAATGACTCAATTAAATGCAGTTTGATTCAGATTTACTCATTCCAATATTGAACAAGAAAGGAACCATTTTATTTGTGCCAGCAATACAATCGCGAACAGAGCATGCCCTGCCGATTTCATATTACGAACTCAATATTCCACATGTACCGAAGAGAACAGCGGGTCTTCGCCTTGGGAAGAAATCCTCTTTTCTCGCCGCATTCCAATTTCGTAGAACTGTAGGCTGCCCGAAATGGACGGCAGAAACAAACGACGGCGCAAAGCCTCGTCGACAATCGAAAGCACTCCTGATTTGTCTCATTTTCGGGCTCCATCGGGTGCGTTCAGAAAATCCGGTCGAGTCCTTGTGAACCGTAGCCTTTGTTCGAGGGTGTAAAAGATTGGATTCTTGTTACAAAGCAAAAGAAGGGAACATGAGACACTCTGATTTGCTATGTATTTCTTGGCAATGTTCATATGTAGCTGCAGTAGGATTTTGGAGTGTTTAATGCATCGAAAACACACGTATCATGAAATAAATGAAAACAACTGAAGAGAACAAAATTGATTAATTAAAAGCATGAGAATGCCTTCTAATGCCCACTGCAGTACGCATCAAGGAAATTTAAACGGGACGTGAATATCGTATCAAATTAAAATAACTCTCATGTCGTTGCAGAAATAAATTATCTTATGATGTACAAGGTAATCTTACGGAACTGACAGAAATGTGATTCGCAGAGGGTTTGACGTATTTTTATCAAATTGGGTTACCTTTTATTGCGATTAATTACAAATCGAGAGCTTATAAAGTACACATTATAAACAATTACCTAAACACTTATGTAGAATACAGATGTGAAAGCATATAGGTTTATGTTGCGGTAGTTTGGAAGATCTTGTGATATAGACTTTCATACATTATTAACGAGAGCGTGAACGAGGAGAAAGTCCTGGATAATGACGAGGGCGAGGACGAAGATGAGGTCGAGGGAAAGGACGAGTGTGGCGTCTCAAACGTCGCTCATTAGCAAAACAGTCTATCGAACAAAATAAGAGTGGTTCAGAGAACACAAAGCCGCTCCAACCGTGGCCGACGACATAGACAGGCCGCGGCACCGTTTCGTCACGTGACTGAAGAGGTCCCAGCTCAAGTTCCGCTCGCGACTGGGGAGAGGCGCGGAATAGTGTTTTAGACACTTTTTTCGGTTATTTTGGTGTGTTTTGGTGTTACCAGGTGTGTAGGAGTTAATCGTCACCGGCAGTCATATGCTATGACCGAGGCCAAGGCCTTATTAAGTTAAATCACGTTTTTTGTGTGTTCTTTCTGTAGCCCATGTAGTGCGTGATCAACTGATGAAGCCTGCATGTACTATAACTAAAAGTAAGTACCATTTTATCTCACCACAATAATAATAACGACCTTTGAATATAAAGAGATGTACTTGTTTTACCATAAGGAAATATTTCTGAAGACTGTTGAATTTTGTTTTCTAAATGCTACTGTAATTAATGCATTTTTGTACTGTTCTCGAGGTTAATGGAGTAACCTGAAGCAGTATTCAGTTTTAGATGTGTAGATGTGCATTGCGGAATTTTTTCCGTATTTAAAGTATTCAGTATTTATGTTTTTATCATGTACATAGATATTGTAAGCAGAGCAATTCTTGTAATTACAATGCGTTCACGGAAAATGCCGAAAGTCCCTATATCTTTTAGGTTATGTCCACTTACTATTGTTGTTGGAATTACAGTCGTTTTTGAAACATATGTTTTTGATCATTTTATTTAAATTAAAAAGGAAATGGTTTAAATTCTGTATGTAATCTTTGACATTAAATAGAACCTATTGTTAATGTCAGTATATATTTTTCTTGGTCACCCACGATTGACTTCCGCATGGTAATACTGGTGCTGCCATTACTTTATAAAATTTCATTCTAATTTCTTTCATTGTTTTATTTTTTAAGTTCTATGAATAGTTCCACATATTTTTGATAATTATTTAGTTTATTTTGCATATCATTTTCCCTTTCATAGCTGATGTCACAGTTTAAAAAATTAAAATGTGACATCTGTTCTATTATCTGAATATTTATAACAATTTTGGAGCGCAGAAGGTATTTCCCTTTAAAACCATAACTTTTGTATTTTTAACAGATATTTTAAAATCATAGTGCTCATATAGCTGGTTTAAGTGGTTTATAAATTTTTGCAAATCATTTTCTGTTTCCTGCATAATTATTAGATCGTCTGCAAACAATAGTGTATTAACGCATTTATGTTGGAGGTATGGCTTTATACCCGCATATTTTCATTATCGTATGAGATCATCTATATATACATTAAATAATGTAGGTGATAATGTGCACCCTTGTCTCAGGCCTTTATTAATTTTTAATGTATCTCTTTTTGTTGTTCTGGTATTAATTATAATTGGTGTATTTTTATAGAGGCTTTTTATTACATTTATTAAATGTACCGGGTATCCTATTTTCTTCATGATGTTCCATAATATTTTTCTGTTACCTCGAAACTTGTTTGGCGAAACGTAAATCGGAAAAAACTTTGCTTCATAAAATACGCCACGTCCGAACGACGGACCTCTTTGGTCACGTGACCAGATTGTGTGACGTAGGTGCCGCGGCCTGTGTATCTCGTCGGCCACGCTCCAATTGTGTTTTAACTCGGAGATGCATTCATACTTGCTATTAAAACACCTCGTTCTACTGCAAAATTAAAACATTCACCATAATAAGAAAAATCTTCTCGTTCACACATGGTTTCCTACCAACAACATATGGTCACTCCACATTTTACGTGGTAATTAGCTGGATGTGATCCCCATCACATAGTGAAGTTACGAAATATCCCCTAAAGTTGGCATAATGTGAATTTAAATAAATAATAAACTGAAATGTCTGTAGCAAACGCGTAACATTAAATATACATGATATTTTATTTATTAATAAATAAATTGCATTCGACAATCAGCATTAAAAATAACATTCTGTTTTTCATAAACACTTGAGTCATCAATATTTAATTTCGTATTTATGTACTTTCCGAACGAATATATCCACGGTACACACGGCGGCAAATGGCAAACCCAGCGGGGCGTCGCTCGGCCAGCGGCCTCTACCTGCTCGCGCCATCCGTCATGACGGCCTGCGGGGGCGAGGGCGCGAGGGCGCGAGGACGAGGAAGCGGAGAGGAGGGGAGGGGGCGGGGCGAGGGTGGCGTCGCATACGTCAGCGCGAGCGACGGGCGCGCCGCGCAGCCGGGGGCTGTTTGTCAACAATCCCGCTGCCAGTCGCGCGGCGCCGCGGGGCGCGCGCCTCTCCCCACTGGGGACGACGACGCCGCGCCGCGCCGGCACCCGGAGGCAAAGGGCACACGGAGCACGCGGAAATTCCATCTTCGTTTCGTGTGCGGAAGTTCGTTTGTTTCTTCGTTCGTTCCTGCATGCGTTCGTTTGTTTCTTCGTTCGTTCCTGCGTATGTTCGATTGTTTCTTCGTTCGTTCCTGCATACGTTCACGCGCTCGATAGTTGGTTTCTTCGTTCCTTCGTGCATGCGTTCGAGTGGTGCTTTATTTCTTACTTTGTTCGTTCCTGCATGCGTTCGTTTGTTTTTTTGTTCGTTCCTGCATGCGTTTGTTTGTTTCTTCGTTCGTTCCTGCATGCCTTCGCGCAGTGGTTCTTTTGTTTCTTGGTTTGTTTCTGCATGCGTTCGGGCGTGCGTTCGTTTGTTTCTTCATTTGTTCTTGCGTACGTGATAATTAAAAACCTTGAGAAAACGGTCTGTCGAACGGATCAAGTCTCGACTACACTCGCATCAAAAAATCGGAGTAGAAAATTGTGACCGCGCACATGGTTACAATGAGGTTCATTCAAAGCGGCATGCATCGCCGCTCACGACTGAATGGTTAAAGACAAAATTCCGTTTAGATCACCTCCAATACCTAACTTACTTCATCGGGAAACTCCAAAATGCATCTTGCGTCAAAGAGTGTACTTGATTATGTGTTATCAAAACAAGCTCGCTCAATTATACACCAAAAATATTTTATATTGTATTTTCTGCTCATTATTATAATCTTTCGAAACCTCAGATAATGTTATATTTTATATCCAGATTATCCGCACTTCAAATGTGTTGACATGCTCTGATCACGTCTACTCGCATGTGGACGAGAGTATATCTCAAATACATCAAAGAAGGAATAAATTCATAAAAATGTGCTATTTGTTTAGCTCAATAAAAACGTTCGGTTACAATAAAAGAATTTCCAAGAATAAAGGATATTATTTCATGTTACTCGGAATTGCTCACCACTGGATGTTCAAAGAGGCATTTTACAGGTACGTTTATATCCAGGCTTATGCCACATGCACAATGTCAGAGAAGACATTACTTAATAAAATGTCACTGTCCATTTCCTTGAGTTAGATCGCTTCAGAGAACTAAGGAAATAAATCCAGCCGATCGCAATTCTCCTGCCAAGCGCAGTCCCCCACCCCCCGTGTTTCGCGCCAGCACCCACCGCCGTTCGGCCACCGTGCGGCAGCGCCAGCGGCGTGGCGCGGCGCGATGCTAGGCAATTTGCCCGACACGTCCCCTGGGAGGGCGGCCACCCGCCGAACAGCGCAGCACGGCGGCCGGCGGCTGGCGGCGGCGCAGGCGGTGGTTGGGTGCTGGCGAACGGTCGGCAAGGGGAGAGCCCGTTCATCTCCAATGCAGAACTCTTCACGAAGAGTTTCAGTTGGGACCTTTCACCAATCCGATGATTTTTACCGACATCAAAATATCCCAAATATACCTAAAAATATACCCAATTTAACTCTCTCACGACTTTGCCTAAACCCTACCCACAAAAACATTTATTAGATCAAATTTCCGTTCTACACTTTTCTTAACCAATTCTCAGATCTCGTGCTTTTTGATCCTTTCCCCGAATCTATATCCAATTTTCAGATCCATAGTAGAGTTCTCTATGTAGATACCTCTATCACCTTCGTAGTAAGATATTGCATACACGTTTTAATAAGAATTAAGCAAAATTATCAAATGTAGACAGTTACTATACACTGATCAATGAATGATGCAATCCCTAAGAAAAAAAACTAATAAAAATGGAGAAGAGCATGTGAGCGCGTGAAAGGGGAGAGAGGAATGCGGGAGCACGCGGCAAGGGAACAATGACGTCTGGGAGTACTGAGGTTTCTGATTGCTCGGGAGCCGATTGAAATTGTAAGAGTACGGAAAGCGAGTAATCGATGAGGATTGCGACTGGGGCAAGAGTTTAGAGGGCGATAGGATCTGTTCGTAACATTGAAGTGTGGCCGGGAAGTGACTGAAACGGAGAGGGATTGAAAGAGAAGCATCTATGGTGGAAGAATGAAAGGGTGCTGGTGAGAAAATTATGAAAGAAGTATGAAGAAAGTAAATGAAGGTAGTTGGAAAGAAAGAATAGCACATTTTACTGTGGAACATTGAGATCGGTGAGTTACATAAAATATCGAGTTGTTGATTATGTAATAAAAATTGTCAGATTGGCAGGCAAAACAGTGAAAAAAGAAAGACATAACAGAAGGGCCGTGATGACGATGATAGTTACAATGTTAAAGAAATCACAGGAATATTTACAATTCACTTATTTTATGATAAATGTGCATATCGTTAATTATGATTCTGAGACGTAAGATAACAGAATGGCAAGGCGAACAAAACAGCGAGAGGGAGAGAAACAGATAAAAAAAGAAAAAAAGAGAGAAGCATATAGAGGAAGAAGATTGCGTTTCGTAAAGAAGAAATGAATGAGGGAATGTGAGTAGCGAGTGTGTGCGAGAGAGAGAGACAGAGAGAGAGACAGACAGACCGAGTTATGTGGGGGAGTGAGAAAAATGGAGACAGAGAGGGGTAGAAACATTGTGATTTCTGGAGGCGATCAATGAGAGACAGAGCACGAAAGATAAAGGATCGTCGCAGTCGCACGAATGGACGTCATCGTTCACTCAATCCTCTCACATACCCACACTGTTACACCTTCAAGACTGCTTCATCTGAACTTACTTTCTGAAAACTTAAGCATAATGCTAGTAGAGTGTTGTCTTTCGCGATGCGTTTCACGCGCTCCATGAAGTATAGTTGCGCCTCGAATTCTCAGCCCGCAGAAATGAAACAGATTCTAAGAAATTATTACATGCGCTTTTTCCAATAACAGGTGGGGAACGTGGAAAAGAAAAAAGCTCTGTGGCTGAGATGTTTTCTCAAAACAAACAAAATTTTTCTTAAGAGATTACAAACGGCATAAAATAGTTACCAACACGAAGTTTGGTGAAGTGATTCCAGGAAAATAATGAATATTTTTGCGGAGAAGAGAAAATAAGACGAACCAACTGACCAATTATTGTTTCATGGAATTAACAGAAAGCTAACTTAGAAGAAGAGGAAAGGAAGAAAAAGGAGAATTGTATGGTCTTATGTTCTCTTTGAAAATAAAAATAATGAATTTCAACATTAAAATACAATATTAATAACGTGTAAGTTGGCACTCAATACAGCTTCAGGTTGATACAATGCATGAGTATTTATTTACACAAACAGTATCCAAGAACTATTTACTCCTACACTACACCAGAGCTTTTACAACCAAAAATGAGAAAGTAACCAAACAGAGTTCACAAAATCATTAAAACGTGCATTTCCACATGTGCTTGTAGATTAATTGAAGTAATGTTACTTATCAGTCAACAGTTCACTAGCTACCTCCTAAGTACCAGGAGAGTTTTAAGGAAGCTTAGTGAGGATCCCTAGTGTTTAGCCAAATCCTTACTCCTTTCCGGTGTGTAGAACACTGTCAGACTACGATCTCTTTACACCAGAACGGTACGTAAACATAAACTTGGTGGGTCTGATTTGCCAGCTCGAAGCTTCCCATCCGGTTGGGATGGTCCCGGAGTCATTAAACGCCTCTCATAAGCGCCGAGACAACCCCTTGAGTATCCCACGAGTATCGGGAACTGCTACCTCAGACAGATCTCAACTTGGGACCACCTGAATTGTTCAGTCCCTGGAGGCAGCGAGCCTCCAACACGTCACAACGTCGTACCCGCCTTGCCACAAACGATGTAACACTCAGAAACTTGGCTCTGGGGCAGGAGTTTCTAATTCCCCGCCAGGACTTTTATACGTAAGACCGAGAGGACCTAATCCCGCGGGCGGGACTAAGTAAGGCTACTACACCATGAGTACACGAGACTACTCCAAACCATATCCCCATCTTCTGTCTCTCACTGTCTGCGAAGCGATTCCACCACGTTCCTCCGCGCTGCTGAGCTTCGTACGCGGACTTACCAAACTCGTGTAATTTGTAACCTCGGGATTTATTCCGGAGTATTTACTTAGTCGCGAGTTTCGCAAGTTAACACAGAGCGGGCTGCGTGCACCTGCGGCGGCGGCGGCGGCAGCGGCGGTGGTAGCCGCTTTATTACAACGGGATGCGCACGGGAGTTTCCGGCGCACAGTGGATCCTAAATTCGCGTTCTGCGCTCCACTGGAAATGGAAGAATAGCATTAGGTTGGCGGGAGAACTCTGCGATTCAATTACCACATACAGTGGTGGTTCAAGTAGGGCTGTGATTTGATTTAGTCGAATGGAGTTGAGACGCGGAAAATCGAGATAGCTTCTAGGTCAAACCCTTTAATCAACATTTCTGTAGTTGCGATATTCAGACGGTATCATATAGGAATATGTCGGTGTCGGGAACGGTGTCGGGGACGGTGTCGGGGACAGTGTAGCAAACGGTGTCGAGGAAGGTGACAGGGAAGGTGACGGCAATGGAGTCCCTGACTATGAAGTGAATGACAATCACAATGACGATGACAGTCACACTGATTGCACCCAGACCATTTTTCCGTCAGCACAGGCGATCGGAGAAACACTACTTCGCTGACACGCTCCAAACTCGTAAGGCCAGCCGCACCTTCACGGATTTCTTTTAAAATTCCGTCTTCGTCAACACTTTTACTTTATGCCCCGATATATATCTCTCGGCCCCTCGTCCACGGTTTTTCCGCGGGGCTCACATCTCTCCCGCTCTTAGGCCCCGGGGCTCCCAAACGTGACAGCGGAAGATACATCCTCCGGGCGAGGCCGCCGCCGAAAGAGCTCGAGCGAGGGAGGCTGCGATTAAAATGGAATCCGCGACGCCACTTTATGGGATTAAAGCGGCCCTCAGATCACTGAGGGAGGTGCTACGCCTCGCCGCACTTTGCCCGTTCGCTCAGCCCAGTCATCGACGCCCTTGCCGCGCTGCCCCGCCCCTTGTTTCTTGCAGGCCAACTACAGCCGACTCCCCGCCACCCTTTCCCCATACTGGACGGCGGTACGGCAACTTTAATTCAAAATACAGATATGGAAGCCGAATATATATATATATATATATATATACACATACATAAAACAATTTTATGTGTATTTATATGTACATATATACATACCTATATACTTATATATATATATATATATATAAATTGGATAAATTGTGCCAGCGTTTTGATATGCAAGGTTATGTAAAAGTATGCTGTAAATTTAATTCATTTTTTTCTAAAATTAACAGAACTTTAGTGTAGGTCTGATAATGAATAAATTAATTCGTTTTGTTAATTAATTTACATAAATGTGTTCTATGCACGGAAGAAGACATCGCATTTCCTGAATTACGATTATGATGAATGACGATCACCTCTGCAGCTCCGAACTGTTCCACATCTTGTATCTACTCTATTGAAATCGTTCCGTTTTCATTTTCTACTTTAATCATTCTACCGTCATTTCGTTTATAGTGCCTTACATCGATACTTCTATAACAACACAAAACTTGAAAAGCGATTAATATAATTTTCCATGCATCTCTTTTCTCATCTTTCGTAACTTAGTTGACTCCCAACTCGTTACACCCTACTCGTTACTCGTTACACCCAATGGGCTGTACATGCGTCTCCTTTTCAACTGTAATAACTGACGTCTATCTGTTCGCTACCAAATTCTCCGATTTCCGCACTATTCCCTGACTTCCATTTACTATATCTCTTTTGTTCACTTTGTTTCGATCCGCACATTTCTAATCTGATCCCAAATTCCTTTTATATACTCGTAACTAACACCCCCATATTTATAAATCAACTGAGAGCTTAAAATACGATCAACCTCGAATTTCCTATCATATCTTCGCCCATCGCCTTTCGTTACTCCCTTGATGTTTCACTACAAACCCATCCCAGCTTCTGTCCTCACCCAAGGCCTCTATTACACTTGGCCCGCCACAATTCATACTTTTTTGATTCCGCTCCGGCCGGATCGCCCCGCGCCAACCCAATTCCGCGCGTCGTGCGCCCGGGGCCGCGCCCGGGGCGGCCGTGGGCGCGCGCCCGAACGTAATATTGGGCACAAATGACCCGGCCGGCCTCTGGTCCGCGTCTACGTGACCGCACTTCTGGATATTGCTAATTCCGGGGGCCCCTCGGGTGGTGGTGGCGGTAGGCGCGGAGCTGGAGGCGGTGGTGGTGTTCCGGGCGAGTTGGTGGAGAGGTTGGGAGGGAAGTGACAGTCCGCTTAAAGGTGACGGTGGCGGAGTTGGAGGCGGTGGTGATGTTCGGAGGGAACTGAAAGTGGAGGGGATGTTGGTCGGAAAGTGAAAGTCGCCTTCCCGCTGAAAAGTGATGGTTGCTGGGCGGAGTTGGAGGCGGCAGCGATGTTCGAAGGGAATCGAAAATGTAGGGGATGTTGGTCGGGATGTGAATGTGGCCTTTCCGGTGAAAGGTGATGGTGGCTTGGCGGAGCTGGAGGTGGTGATGATGTTCGGGGCAAATTGGAAATGGTGGAAAGGTTGGGAGGGAAGTGAAAGTTCCGCTTGTGCTGAAAGGTGATGGTGATGGTGGCTGGACGATGTAGGAGGTAGTGGAGAAATTGAGAATGAAATTCGAATGGAGGGGATGTTGAGAGGAAATGAAAAAGTGCCTCTTTGGCTGAAAGATTGTGCAGATGGTAACTGGCGGTGCTGGAGGTAGTGGGAAAAGTTTGGGAGAAAATCGGAAGAGGTGGTGTGGTTGGGAAGAAAGTGAGGGTCAGCTTCAGGTGGAAGGTGGTGTGATGGTGGTATGGTAGTGCTGGAGACAGTTGAGAGCAAATTAAGGGTAGGGAGATCTTGGGAGAGATGTGGAGGTAGTGAATCTGGTGTAGGTTGTGGAGATAGTAATAGTGACGGAAGAGGAATTTGTGTCACAACTTTGGTAAAATTCGGAGTAAAAGTTAAACGGTGGTTAGGGGGAAGACAGCGGTGATAAAGAAAATGGTGTTGATGTAGAAGGGCGGTGCTCGAACGACATTATATTCACTATCGCCACCAACTGGATCGGTGTTGGAGCGGTTGGAATGTTCGAAGCAAATTGGAGGTGATAGCAATTATGATTGCAAGGAAGCAGTGGTAGACAGGAGTGATAACGGTCGGTGTTGTTACGGATAGCAATGGGGCAAAAAAACAGCTGAAAGTGATGGGGTGTTGCGAAGAAAGTGGTACAAATGGAAGTTGGTGGTGGCAACGAGGCAGAGACGATTGCGGAGGTGGAGGTAGGGGCGGAGGCGAAGGCAGGGGTGGAGACAGGGGCGGAGACGGAAGCGGGGGCAGGGGCGGGAGCGAGGATGGGATCGGAGGGGGGCGGGGGGCAGGCTAGTGCCCGTCCTCCCGCCGCCCGCAGGAAGCGCTGTTTGTCGATACCCTAAACTGGCCGTCCCCGAGGGCGCGGCCAGGGGGGTGCGGACCGAGGCCAACGGGCAATGAAAGAGGGCTGGCGCTGGTTGCTAATGAAACATTCGATGCCCCTTGCGCCCTAGGCATAGACCTGTCCCGTGGCGCTGTGGGGGCGCTCCTTCGGACAATGAAAAGGTTGCCCCGGTGGATAGGGCACTGCACACGAACAGCAATGGAAATGCTTTCCATTGAGCATGCGTTAAAATGTTGATTGGCAGCGATTGCCTTATTATAACAATCGGTTGTCGAAATTTCCTGTCACTCTTTCAACGAGATATCTCCGTACGTTCAGTACTATTGTTTTCAGTAGGATAGCATCAAATGCATAGAACCCAATCACATGTTATTAGTTAAAAGTTGGTCTGTCAGGAAACTTTCCAATGCTCAGATAACTCGGAGTGAGTGACAATTCCCCTAAGCCACAAAAGACAAGCTCATCTCGAAAGCGCTAAATTCAAGTTCTAATCAAGTGGGAGACTATGCTGCCTTAGTTGCATTCATTCCCCAGATGCTCTATCTCACCAAACATTATTTTGTAATGGTAGTTATATAGCAAAAATTACAACTGAAAAAACTGAAATAGTGTTGTTGTACGGTTGGAATAGCAATAAGACAAACAGTTGTTAAAGCAATGCGATAATTCTGTAAGATGTTTAGAGAAAATATTCCTTAAAAATTAATTCAAAACATACTGTTAAAATATTTAATGATCTACTATTTTTACTTCTTAAAGCGAATTTTGTTTTTATATTGTGTTTGTGTATGCTTTATTGAGTGTTATCTGGTACGTTCACCTCAATGAGCAAAATAAATCCAATGCCTAGAAGATACATTAGGTTCAGTAAAATTACATGTGTACACAAATATATATATATATATATATATATATATATATATATATATATATATTCTTATATTAAATCTGCATGTTATCAGAATCTTACAAAATATTCTAAAGATTTTCCCCCAAATATTCATAAAATTCTGACGATGAGTGTAGTGGATTGGGTCAGAAACTACTGCAACAGCAAACAGAGAACGAAATATGTATTGGGGTAACGCATCTGTATTGGAAAATTCACAGTGCCTCCTAAAAATGGATTATGATAGAACGATATACACACAATATTCTGCTTCTCAAATCCTAATTACTGAATACAGAGTACTTTTAACACATATTAAGAACCAACAGTTATCTAATGCTAGTTTAATACTGGGACATCTCCTCGCCATTTTCTTGTATCATTTGATGCCACTAGACCTCCAAAACCTACATCTTTCATCTTTCTTACGGAACCTACGAAATTCTACCGACTCCCGTCCGAGAAAGTATAAAAAAGAGCTGAGAAAAACAAAACGAAACTAAGAAATGCTTCGCGAAACTTCTGACGGAAAACGCCACTCGGTGGTGAACTTTGATATTTTTCTTTCGAGGGCTCACGCGTCCGGAGGTACACGGAGGCTGGGCGGCAGAAGATACCTTATAGAGACCTTCGCGGACCACCCAGACCGAACACGCAGACGGGGGAAAGACTGAAAGAAGAAGAGGAAGAAAGAAGAAGAGGAAGAAAGAAGAGGAAGAAAGAAGAGGAAGAAAGAAGAGGAAGAAAGAAGAGGAAGAAAGAAGGAGAGGATGACAGAAGAAGAGGAAGAAAGAAGAGGAAGAAAGAAGAAGAGGAAGAAAGAAGGAGAGGAAGAAAGAAGAGGAAGAAAGAAGAAGAGGAAGAAAGAAGAAGAGGAAGGAAGAAAGAAGGAGAGGAAGAAAGAAGAAGAGGAAGAAAGAAGAAGACGAAGAAAGAAGAAGAGGCAAAAATGAAAGAGTTTTTATTAATTCGGACTCGTCAACTACTTAGATCATTAGTCTCACACGTGTAGTACATGTTATGTCCTAGGATGTGGCAGAGTTGTGGCGGAATTCCTCCCCGTTAGTACGTGAGATCAGGCGCCAACCTACACTTCTATTTTCTCCTTTCAGGAATCGCCGCCAGCGAGTCACCACTCCACCCAAACCACTCCAGCGAGGCCCCACTCCAGCTCTTACCTTCTAAATTGTCTCCCGATGTGTGTAGTAGTGTGGTGGGTGTACATAAGAGGACCTGAGAGTAGAGGAAAGAGTTATAAAAGGAATCAGCACACAATCAATCTCTCGGTGACGGTGTTCGTATAAATGTCTATGTCTGGGAGATATCGTGATGACTATGTTTATATCTGAGGAGGTGACAGCGATGCTGTCGGTGGTGCTGTAAAGGTGATAGCGATGCTGCCGGTGGTGCTGTAGGCATCAGTAACCGTACCAGTGATGGTACCTTTATCTGTGATGTTTGTGACGGTGTTGACTCTTTAGTAATAGCGTTAATGATTTTTTTTATTTTTTTACTTATTTAAGGTCACGTTCCAACTACTGAGGTCATGTAGCGACCACTGTAAGTAATATTGGTGGTAACGTTTACGGCATACAGATATACACAAACATCCATGCCCCTAGCGGGTTTCGAACTCGCAACCATTCATGCACGAGGCAGCTACGGCTCTTCAACTTTAGCTACTTCGGCTATCCAGGCTGTCTTGCGTTAATGATTGTGTTGCAACCGGTATTCCTAACACAGACAATATGCAATGTGGGTGACAGTGATCGTGATCCAGTGGCTGTCAAGGTTGGATTCGGCATCGATATTGTGATTGTATCATTTCTGCTATGTAATGAATTTGATTTATGAAGTGAAAAATAAAAATAATCATTAGTTTTTTATAGGGGCTGATGATTCTATGGCATACACTGTAGGCTTAAAATATGAAAACTTACTGAATTATTACATTTAATACGCTTCAAATTTCAAAATGAAAAAGAAACATTTATTTATAAGGATCATAACAGAAACTTTACACTTCAATTTGTAACACAATACTAAAAGTCCTTTCAACATGTACACATTTCTTTTATCTTTGAAGACGTATACTACTCGCTTATACTCCAAGACGTCAAACATTCGTCTATACTCCGAAACCTTCAACTCTCGTTTCTATTCCAACACGTGCATCCCTCGTCTGTACTCCGAAACTTTCTTCTATATTCCAACACGCATATGGACGTCTATCTCTTTTCTGGTTGTTGATTTTATTCTTCTGTATATCTCAAACCGTCTCCATAGTATGCAAACTATGTTTTCGTCCCAAGTAGACCGTGTATTTAAACGCCTTGTTAATGTCAGATACACATGGCATCTTGACGCTTACAATTTTGCTACTCACGTCGGTGTCGGTGACTGTTCAAGTTTGACAGACCATATCAAAATTGTGATGGTGAAAGTGTCGGTGTTGGTGTCCGTTCCGTACGTTTCTTCTTTTGACATTTCTAAATACTTGTATGCATGAATGAAATTGGCGTAAATAATTTCGTCGTTATTTTTGCAGTTTTGGATTCCAAGGAATTATTGTCCTCGGGACCTTCCTTTTCACTCTACACGCGGCAGCAATGTAATTGTAATTGGAGCTTAGCGCTGGTCCTCTCTAACACTCGTAAAAATCTCGCAGCCTTTTGTTCCGGCACACGGTCTATATCCAATTCCCTCCCTCGCGTAAGGCTATAGAGGTGCGTTATCGATGGGTCGATGGTCGCTCCACTGCGAACACGGAGGCGAAGGTTAACACCGGCAGAAATTCAATTAATCCGTAAATTCCATAGGGCACGGATCAAGCCTCCGTGCCCTCGCTCTGTAATCCTTCATGGCCAGTTGAGTTTCGGTTTGAGAACAGTGGAGATATCAATCGTGTTTGCAACAATTTGTCACTCTGACATTCCTGTAGGAGTAGTCATTCTTGAATTTCGTGAGTTTGAAGAATCATATTTTTGTGATATTGACTATTTTTGTAATATTATTGCAATAGTTAAATTTTTCAATTGATTAAAATAAATATTTAGAGGACTTAAGTGAGAGATTTTCCTCGACTGTTGATATGGCATGACGTGTGATACAGCAATAATTTCATCTATGAAATTATCTAGCAGCTATGATTCAAATATATGTTGGTACTGGCATTAGCAATCTGTGATCGAAGAGTGTCAATTACCGTATTCTAATGTACAAGAGAATTTCCAGAAAAAATGTTGAGATATTCGTTATCAAAGTTATCCGCAACAACTTGCCCAATATCAATCACACAACTCAACACATAAACCCGACAGAATCATGGTCTTCTCTAATTCGCTTCCTCTGGAATTTCAGGCAAAATGATCCTACCTCCGTGTGAAATTGTATGCACTTCAGGTGAGACAACTTCTATTTATCTGCATAATCATCCACTAAAACGCTTTCCACAACAACTGCATACAAAGTTTCATCACTAATAATACGACTAGACCTGGTCTTTGCAACACAGAGTAATACATTTTCATTAGCCGAAAGAACAGTAAGTTCACTATTTACGGACGACTGTTATAGCTGCTCATATAAACAAAGGTTGTATATTATTCAATCAGACAAATCTAGAATCTCTACATAGGAAAACCAAAGAGAACCATGCAAATTAATCACGTTTTTCATTCACCTTTGACAATGTAAATTCTATTACCTAGCGTAATTCGCAAGTTAACAGGATAATGCCTTCCACCTAGGGGAGTTCCATAAAAGCAGACAACTATCGACCCCCCCCTCAACCAATTGCGAACGTAAGCTTAATCTGATTGTCGTGTTCCCGCGTTGCCTTTTCAACTCGCGCCACAACCGACAAGCCCCGCCTACACCGCCCCGCGCTTCCATAGGGCGCGCCCTCTAAATTAATCGCCTCCGCAGAATGGACAGCTCCCGCGGTCCGCTGCCCTGGGGGTCCCCGCACGGCGAGCCCTCAGGACACCACGTGACTAGTAGCAGAGGGTGACAGGGAGCATGATACAAGTACATAGACGTAACTTCGTAAGGGGTAGAGCCAGAGGTCAAATCCTCCTCCCGTGGGTATTTTGGCAATCAAGTAAAATGTTTAAATACACATCAATATAACAAAATATTATGTCTTTGTTTATAATTCATGGATATTAGAGCCAAAATAATAGACGCGATAAAGTAACATAACTTTATCTCTTCAATACATTATAATAAGATTTCTTGTAACGAAAAAGGATTTTTATAATTCTAGAACACAAAATAAGTTACTTTTATATTAAGTGGTTGTAATTATTTTATGTGAGATCGAGCAAAAAGCAGTAACTTCACTCCCAAAATATAAACAATTTCCGTTGAAGCTTTGGCGAACATTCCGTTCACCAAAGTTTCAACAGTTCATGTCTCAACAACAGACACTTCAGCCACATGCAACTCTCCAATCCATTGCAGGCAACGAAACACGGCGCACAATGCTGTAAAGAAGGAAACTCGCCACAGGGAAACCACGGCTGTAGACGACCCCTCCATTTCAGAGCTTTGAAAGCGGCTGGGCGCCGAAGCCAGACCGATTGATTTGCATACAAAACGCATTTTAACTCTCCATAAACCAAATCGGGGAGGCCTCTGGCTGGTCCCTTGCGTTGCCCGCAACCCCGCTCTGCAGCGTTCCCACTCCTCGATTCTTGCCCATCTACAGCACCCTCGCTCCCTACAATCACCTCGATACGCTCATATTCACTGTAAGCTATCTACAGCATCTCTTCCTACACTAGTCTCACTCCCTGATGATGACACTTTGCCTAAATAATACAAATTTCTATTTCCCAGCAGTAACTCCACCTTCTCTACATCGCTCCACGCCGCTTCCCTGCTAGTAAAACCCACAGTTCTATATCTCCGCAGCGTTCCCACTTCGACTATCTCACTCATCACTACCACCCTATCTACAGCGCCGTCATTCCTTGCAAAGCAACCCCAAGCACCCGAACTCACCGCAACTACTCACAGACTCCATCTACTGACTCTCCTCTGCCTCCTTACCTACAGAATTAGCCCTTTTACCTCCTGACTGCGACCCTTGTCTAAATCATCTCGTTTATAACACACCCACCACATCGTCTATATCACTCTTCGTGTTCTCGCCCCCCTACAGAACCGTTTCCTTTGCCTCCCCATAGAACCTTGTCGCGTTTGCCTCACTCATTACTGCTTGTCCGCCTACACCTACCTGTCTCCTTGCAACTTACACTCAGTGTCTCCGTTGAAAACTGCTTTCCTCGTCACTACTTCAATACCTACAATACCCGTACTCCCCAGCAGTGTCGGCGCCTACAACTACCACTCTGCAAGCTGCCTCACTTTCTTCAACTTCCTCTCGTTCTCTCTTCACTGACACTAAACATCTGCATCTCTTCCCGCTGTCCCGTTGGCTCCCCGCTTACACCTCCCGCACTTTCTGCTATCTCCCCACATCAACATCGCCCAGATGTTCGTACTCTGCTACCTCCTGTCCTTCAAATCTCGCATTTTTCACTACATGTCTGCAATTCGTTGAAATTGACAGTTAACAAAGGTGCCTAATTGACGTCCTCGCCCATGTATTACATTACGCATAGTATGTAAGTTAGAAGTAAGCATCCTACGCATAAGTATTGTATAACCTTTACTTATCTACGTAATAATCAACAAGAAAATAAATAAATTGAAGAAAAGCTGTCCGCAGGGCTCCCACCTAACCTTATTTGCGGCACACGGCTTGTCGCACCCATTATGCAATAACTTCTATTGGTTGCGAACAAACATTTCAAACTGACATTTTTAAACGTGGAAGATGCGTAATTGACAGCATTGAGTAGAAGTAAGTGTTCATTTCCACAAGCGCATTTTCTACGATTTTCAATTTTCCAATCAACCATCAATTTTGTTTATACCGTAAAAACTGAAAATGTAAGGAATAGTCCGCCATATTTTTTGAGAATTGCATGGACAATTTATTATTTACTTGTAAATATTGATATTATACAAATAAAACGATAAAACGTAATACGTAGTCATTGAATACATGTATATCCAATGTCTTTGGCATGTACTACCATTATTTTACAAGAAAACTGGTGCCACAATCTTGGGATGAAGACTGTGCCACATTTTTGCGATATGTTATATAATCCATATCCCATTTGCCTGAGCATCCACCTTAATGAGTACGATCTGCACCATTTTATGAACTCTTTTTCTCACTGTCGTCGTTTAGAACGCCTCCGCTTTCTCCAGACACCTACCACAGCCGACTACGTCGACTGCATTAATGCAAGCCCACCGCCAAGTTCACTATTTTATTTCGCTGCTTCTCTCTTCATCAGTTTCGCCACCTGCCCCCAACGTATTCGGCTACTGGGAATAGTCTCACTTCCTGCGATTACAAATACAGAAAGCACGGGAAAGTGCAATAAAAGTGGAAACGAGGCATGCTGATGGAGGTTCTGCATCTTTAATTTAATTCCAGTTAGTTGAATTCCATGTAGCACATGCGTTTTCTCAGGGTACTATCATCCCATCCACTTCCCTTTCCTTTAATTTCCGTGAGTTAGGGCGTCACAAAACTCAATGAATACAAAAAAATTCCTTTATTTTGTATCTTATATCTTTTTCTATTTTATATCTACGAGTATTAGATGTTGTGAAATATGGTTTGGAATCGTCAACGTAGCAATAGAAGTGTAGAGCTACATGATGAAAAAGTTAATGTTTATTCACTATTTATGTGAATTCACTAACGACCATTCATTCACTAACAACCAGACTGGAAGAATCTATTACGTGAACGTTTCCCTGAATATCAATTCTAAAAGCGTCGCACATCAGAAAATGAACGATAGTTTTGTTTTGAATCATTGACGATCATATTGATGATATTTGTTACGAGCGATCTAAGTTACTACATGAAAATACAATAGTGAGTATCTCGCTGTTGATTAAAATATTCGTTCACTTAATTATTTTGGTTCAATTGAACACATATTTTTTCATCTTATTTTATATTTTATTTCCACTTCCAATACTTTCTTCAATTCATCGATTCCATCTCCTTTGAAATTTGCTTCGTACTTTTTGATGGATTGTAATGAGACAAATTTCAATGCGCGGTCAGTTTGTTAATGAGATTTATAATACACTGTTTCTCACAAACGTATTGTAAATTCCATCGAATTTTCATTTACAAAACACAGTTCTAAGCAACGTTAATTACAGAAGAATTAACACACTGTACATTCAAGGGTGTGAACAAACATATATTGGCTCAAACTGGTTTCATAGCAGCTGGTACGCACTGAAATGTGTCACTAAGTATCGTTGGCACAATGAAATCACTGTTTCTCAAATAAAAAGGCGAAAAGGATAAATACGAGTTATAAAACATTTCCATTTATAGAGGTTTCAGATAACACCATTTTTACAGAGTCAGTGCAAAGGAAATAAAAACCTCCATTTTATTCATGAAACCATTTTAATTAAGTTTAAGTTCCCGGGCTTTCAAGCTTGGAGAGTCTGTGTCTTTTCCGTAGACACAACCAAACCAGATGTAGATTCGTTGCACGCCCCTGTTCTGTTCTCATGAGCAAGCTCATTTATTTGCTGAATGTTCTTAGCACTCGACTCTAGTATTTCCCACACGTCTCGCAGTTTCAAACGGATGTCGATGGAGACATCTGGCAAAAAGTTGCCTTCTGTGCTGTCAGCTGCAGCAATCTGCTGGTTTGCGGATGGAGTTCGAACAAAACACCCGAAGGTCACATCACGTACGACATGCTGGAATAACAACTCTCGTATTCAATAAAAAGGCAACAAAACGTCTGAATTCAAGGCAATGAACGTACGAATTCACGGAGATGAACGTACAAATTCAAGAAAAAATTCAATGTCATGAAAAATCGAATATAACTGAAACATTTTTGAACTATCTGAAAATTTATTTAAAATTTGAATAAACCTTTAAAATACTGAGTAACAAAAAAGTGCTCTGTAACAGAGGGAAGGAGTGCGAGCAATTCTTTGAGAAGAACATCTTGGTGTCTTATTTCCAGGAGACGGATGTGAAGTTTAGCATCTTTGGAAAGATTAGAGTTGATTAGTTAATAATTTGGCATGAAATCGTTCACTAAGTTATGATGCCCATTTCAGTGACTTAATCCTCTGTTTGAGGAAAATATATCATCATTGTCTTCACAATAGTGTACGTAACTCTTTTCTCCAGTTTTTTTTACTTAACTCCTTCTTTCTTCCTACCACATCATTGCTAGAACGAGTAACTTCATTCCTAAAATTTATACGAGTATAAAAGAAACGATATTTTTACTGAACTAAAAATAACAGAAATCTCCTTGAAAACTTTTTCATTTTATTTCTTAATTATGATTCAAGTTTTTAGGGCCTAAAAAGCTTCCCAAAGCTATAGACGTAGAATACGCCACATTACTGATTGAATATATCAATTTTGTAAGAATTTTTATTCTGGAAATAATGTTTTCTTAATTTAATCTGATAAAAATACATAGTAGCTGAAGAAACGTAAGACTTCCAAATGAATTATGACACTATCAAAAGACGTTAGGATACCATTCGTATGATAGAATAAAAAAGTGTTGAAACAGTAGCCACTGAAGTGATGTTCCAAGTCAAACTCGCCCAAAGAAATGAATCATTAGGAACGCGTATTCTCCGGTTTCCTACCAATGAAGAAGCGAAAGATATATCACGGATGAACGCTATAATATTGTACACCTCCCTTTTCCCTGTTTCGAAGATGTGAAATACAAAAACAGCAATGTGGATTCCCAAGAAATTTGGAATACATGACCCCAAACACACTTTAATCTCCTGCTATATGACATCACGAACCTCCAAGAAGTTTATGATCTTAGCTGCAGACTCTACGAGAAACTTTCTCACACCAAGAAGATAAAAAGGAGAACTAGATACACGTACATGACGTAATTTCTACGGAAGATGTTGTTCCATGACGGGTGCTGACGTGCCTTAGAAAGAAGGAGACAAGAAACCAATGTGCATAAGCAAAGCCGTGTTGTACGAGTAGACAGAATGACATAAGCAATGCAGCAAATGCAGAGACTAACACGGAAAAAAGGACGTGAAATGATGCATTAAGAATGTTAGGTCGTCTTGTTTGCTAGTGCACTGCGTAAGGCAGTGTGGAGAAAGAAAGCGTGTACTCACGTTCTTTTCGATTCAATATCATGACATGAATAATAAGCATACGCCATATAGAGAGACTTGGAGGAAAGTCAACAGAGTTGGCGCTTTTGTCAGGGAATAAAAATGCAATAAATTCGAATAGAATAGAAACGTTTTTTCAGAAACAACTGCGTTGTATTTTGTTTCTAACTTATTGCTCGAGTATCGATATTGTTTAGATTGATTTCTAGAACAAGGAAACATCAACCGGAATATGCGATCAGTCTGATTCTACTGTAATTAGTAACGAACGTAAAATCGTGCAAATACAATAGTGGTCTAAACATTGTGTCAGAAGTAATTAGTGCGAACATAACAACGCACCAACAGGATTGTGGCCTAAATTCTGCGAACGAAGCACAGTGGATTCTACTTAATCGGATAAGTTGTTTATTGTAGTCAAATTCAGAAGGACACAACCAAATCCCATGGAAACCTTAAATATGCCGATTTGGACAGTCAACGGGTTTAATCGCATCTATTAGAACGGAAGGCAGTCATTTCGTTCTTCTGAAGTGTCGGATGGCTTTTGCTAAAATCCACGTTGTTGAGTGGTAAAACAATATCTTTACTAAATTAGAAATTCATCATCCCTTTTGAGGTATGAATATCTGCATGAAAAAAGTATGACACGCTGAAACCGAATATTAATGAAAATAATAGTCCTTTAAGAAACGGAAATTGCAAATATAGGCAACATACAAAA
This sequence comes from Acheta domesticus, assembly GCA_031308135.1. Taxonomy (NCBI): domain Eukaryota; kingdom Metazoa; phylum Arthropoda; class Insecta; order Orthoptera; family Gryllidae; genus Acheta; species Acheta domesticus. Next base: position 101,945,700 of record JAHLJT010009355.1, on the reverse strand, counting down.
TGGCAATATACAGAAAATTATTGGAAACATTATTTTTCGCTCACGTCACCACAAGACAACTTTAACCATTCAATGGGCCGATTGGATTTCATTGAAACCCATTTTATCATTCCGCACACTGTAGTGTCATAATGTTGCCTTCCAGTGGTTGAAGCATGCTAGAGGTATTCATTATGGCAACGGTATACCAGCAATGGCATTACATACATGGAAAGAGGGATTCGGGAGGTCTAAAACTATACCCTACGCCACTTTCGGAGATACATGGAAAGGGATATAATCCAAAAAACCGTCGTCCAGAACGGAGCGGAACCTCACACACAACCAGTGGCGGATCACCGCCATTACCCGGGAATAACCTGTACAACATTAAGATTTACCACCTGGTGAAAAATCAGTACCTCGTTGATTGATTTGAGGTTCCGGACGCGTCGATTGCTAAGGCCATTATTCACGTAAGTGTACATGATGGTGATCTCCTTCGGGATAGAAGATTCAGCGCCGATCTACGTCGGGGATTGGGATTTTCTCCAACCTCTTATCTCCCATCGCCTTAGTCGGGAAAAGCTCTAAGCTCCTGACTGGTTTCTTGGCATATTTGCTAGAGTGGTGGATGTGAGTGTAAGTGTGCATAAGTAAGGGGTGAGGTTAGGACGAAGAAGAGGAAAGAAAGATCGTGCACGGTCCTTGGCCCGTTTCCCAGGACACTGCTCGGACATTCACCTGGTGATGCTGGAGAAACCACGGAAAACCACCGATCAGAGCAGGAGGCAGTTAGAAATCTACTCCAGAAGGCAGCTGAATTCATTCTAACTATCTACACTGTGTTGAAAATCCTGCCACCACTGGAGCTCGACCCCTAGGACCTCGCACAACAGTAACATCAGTTAAATAATGTCGTAGGCTTCCGCGGCCAGAGATCTGCGTTGTCCGGCTGAAGCCGCGTCGAAGGCTGAGGTGCCGACATTTAGAGCAACATATCGCGGTCATCTACTACAGCCCTTGAAGAAGATAACGATACGTTGGGCGAAACGTCGGCACCTCAGCCTTCGACGCGGTGTCACCCGAATAGCCCAGTATCAGTAACACCAATTGATGCCCTGAGCCACCAGTGGCGTAGCGTGACTCGCGCGTTTGGGGATGCTCAACAACAACGCGAGCTTAAGACATCATGATTCTTAATGTTCTCTAGAATCTATGTTGTTGAAACAAATCTTACTCTACTTCAACAGATTTATGTCAGGAGACTTCTTGAAAGCAAATTATGAAATAGCTCAGATTTAGTTCTCATGCGCGATTGACAATGAGATAACTTATGAATTTATATATTTCAAACCAAAATAAAATTTAATATATTTAAGTAAGAATTCAACTTCTTAGATATTAATTGAGAACTAGTAGGCAGGCACTATATCTACAGTTTGTGCCCATGGCCAAGCACAGAGTCACAAGTGAGAAAGAAAAATATTTCTCTGACAACCTCAAGTGAGATGCGCTCTCGTGCACAAACGAGCAACGTGCTCTTAAGCCTTTTCTCAGCCGTATGCTAGCTTTTCGTACTCGAGAATCGAGGGGCAGGATTGAAAAGGGGAGGGGAGAATCACGCCGTCTGCGCATGCGTCATTGCTCGTCGCAGTCTCACGGCAGACGCTAGAAGCATTTTCGCATCCAAGCAAACAGAGACCAGCTTGTATAAAGGCGCGGAATTCAATCATAGTAAATCACTTTAAAATTAATAGAAAACGTGTTTCGCTCAATGTGTTTCACTCACTTGGAAGATTATCAATACAATATTTAGGCTTCTTTGATTAATATATTACGTGGGGATGCTTAGCATCTTACCGTCCCCTGACGCTACGCCTCTGTGAGCCACCCTTGCCGGACAGTTCCTCGTGACCCGCGCACGCTCATGAACGCGCCCAGCGCTCATCCCCGCTGCGCTGCATCTCGAGCGAGCGCCTCTCGAATGCAGTTCCGCCGTCGTCGTCGCGTTTTTGCCGGCGCGTGGCGCGCCGCCGCGTCGCGCCGGGATCGCTGCGTCATCGCGGTGACAGCCGCAATTTGCACTGGCGCTCATTAGCAGCGGCGGGCGTATGACTTCCCGGAGTCATTTTTCCCCGTCACCGCGGCCGCGGGCGGCGTAATCAACCCGCCTCCCCCCTCCGCGGACGCCGCCCGGCGCGGTCGAACACGCGGCCTTCGGCGATCCGCACGGGAAGATCCATCCAGCACGACAAATTCAATAGAAAGGTAGAAAAAGTGTGCTACTTCACAGCACGGCCTTTCCCGTAGTCACCATGCTGCTGAAGAAATATGTAATACATTTTGTTTGTGACTGTTCATTAAAAGTAACTAAAAACAAAAATGTTTATCCCCAGTAGTTTGAATATGCTTGTGAGCAAATAGGTGTAGGCTTCTAGGTTCGTGTGGATTCATACGAGTATGTAAGTGTTTGTGTATATGTGTATGTATGAATGTGTAGATGTTTATGTGGTACGAGTAACTATCTTTATTTACGTTCAAATGAGTAAATATGTATTTACATATGTATGTGTATTTAAATGACATCTAAAGGTGATAATCAGAGGACAAAAGATAAGTGATTATATTTTCCTTATTTTTATTTGTATTTGTACGTATTTGTAATTGTAGTTTCACGTTTCTCTATTTAGCCATCAAGAAATATTAGCCCTACAGTAAACTAAAGTTTGTATTTATCTAAAAATGGCATCTAGATGATAAATTGATAATGAATATAGATTTTTTGTGATTATTACGTATAACTCCTTAAAATACGACCTTCGTACAAAACAAAGTTTCGAACATCGACCCTTCGACAAATAGGTATAGAAACATCACGGAAATCAGGAAAAGACTCGTGGAAGAGAAAAAGTGGCGTATAAAATCTATCTTTGATATTTTTGTACATTTGCAAAACAAAAATTGAATTTGTATTATTTCTTATGTGAAAAATTGTTAAACTTTTGTACATAATGTTTTATCAAGTTAATTAATGTTTTCAATACATGAATTACTAAAATAGACGTTTTACAGCATTTGAATAACTGTTTTTCTCATATAACGTTTAAAGTGATTCAAATAACAGTTCGAGTAAACAGTCCGATGGACCGAAAACAGTAAACAGGATATAGGACTAACCAAAAGAGGAGATGGAAATTTCAGAAAAGCAAGAGTGCTGCCGAAGGCAAGGTCAAGAACGAGAACTACTTCAAAACGCCGAGAAGATTGAAAGCACTTCGACGATGCGTATTCAAAGGCAATTACCGAGCTCCAGACATTCTTGGCAGAAGTTCGTGGGAGGCGAAGTAGCACATATTTGAGATTCTTCTACACAGGAGCACGAGGTTCGAGAAGGGCAGAGACAGGCACGCGCCAACATCATGGCGCGAAGCGGGGAAGATACTTTCAAGCATGTGGGGACAAGGTTTTGCCGAGACGGGGATAACATTTTGGAAAGGCGAAGACGTTGCTTTGGAGGGAAAAGAAGATACTCTCACGAGACGGGAACGTTTATCAGGTGTCAGGGTATGAGTGTTTGACGAGGAGAAACTTTAGTGCGGTGTGGCGGGTTATTCGCTATGGTAAGAAGGGGACGTTGGCTTCGGGGAAACGACGTTCCTATGACGAGAAGGGAACGTTGCTTTAGCGAGGCGACGCTGCTCTAGTAATATGGGGACTTTCTTACGACCAGGAGGGGACGTTTGCTTGGCGAAGAGGGCACGTTAAGAAAAGTAGGAAAAGTTGTCATTGCGAAGAAGAGACGTTGTTACGGCGAAGAGGGTACGTTGTTATGGCGAAGAGGGGAAATTGTTATTGAGAGGAGTTCCCTATGGTGAAGAGAGGACGTTGCTATTGCAATATTCTACATTCTATTAAACGTTTTTATCAAATATTTTCCTCATAAGATTTTCAGCAATCGAAAAACAAAAGTGTGGGGTGTCAGAATACTTTGAGAAAATCTCAGTGAACGAAAGCCAGTGACTGGACAAACACACTATGAGTTGATGTGTACTCGTTTCTGATCTTAGACGAGGGACGAGCTCATAGGCCGCGATATCCTCCCAATTCCTGGGCATATAAAAACGTATTCCTTAGCCTTCCTCTGAATGTAAAACGGAACCATTATCTACAGTTGTGAAAGATGATGTAGAACGGTAATAGATGGGCTGGTTTTTCATATGGTATTCATGGTGATACGAGAAAGTAACCTTCCACATTCATTATGGTGAAACACCCATGACTTTCCCGGTTACCAACATGCAGCATTCGCCTATACATCAATCCCTACAGCATCTAACGAGACATTGAGACATACCCTTTGAAATGGTTCACAGACTACCCAACCCAGTCTGGAGCACGCACCGCTACCGAACCACACCCATGCCCCCATCCCCTCTAAAAACCCCGCGAAAATGAACAATCTCCACCTCCCAGCCGCAGCAGTCGCCACATACTTGACATTCTTCCCCGGCGGAACGCGGGGTCCCACCAAACCGCGTCGGCATTTGTTCCCGCGCGTGCGTAAGAATGCACCGGCAGGCGGCGGCTCGGGGACCCGACGCGGTGGTAACTCACGCAACGCGGGGGAGGGGGAGGGGCGGGGCCTTTGTGCTCCAGGTGGCGCGGCGCGCAATCGATATATTGAAAACGGGGGCAGTTATCGGCTGATTAATGCGATAATATCGCGGAGTGCCGGCGCGCCGCGCTCCCTCCGCTCCCCGGGGGTAATGTATCAGGGTCGACGCTGCCAGGGCGGCGGGAGGGGGGAAGGGGAAGGGGGGGGCTCGCGAATTGAGATAATGTCCGTAACGTATCGCCTCGTGCCTCATGCCCGGGATATGCGGTCGTTGGGAGTTTCCGGAATAAATTCGTGGGATGAATTTCCCCTCATATTGCAGATTACGGGAGAGGGTGAGGTGACAGGGTGAACAGATACGGGATAAGAGGGCCAATTTCGGTCGGGATCTATTTTTAGATCACATAGTTCTGATCAGTTTGGGTGAAAAGCAATTAATTGTGACGGAAGGATTCAAGATATCGGATGGTTGTCGGAATATCTGGATAGAAAACTAAAAATGCAGTAGGTTGAATGTACAAATAAGGAGAAACCACTGATTTGGTCTGTGGTGTTCACACACGGTAAAAGCAGCTTTTAATTGAATTGAGCCTTAGCTTAAAAACGTGAACCCATCGCTTCAACATTTTCACACATTTGCCGGAATGAACTCGTAGGATGAGTTTCATGTATTTGCAAATTACAACCCGAGTTGCTGGTAGACTGAGAACGAGAAACGAAATCCAGTTCTGGGTGGGTACTGATCGGCACATACCATTGAATTTTGAACAGTCTATTGTAATGATTAGGCGAGAAAAATCAAGAAATCGGGTCATAGAATTGTTTCAGAGAACCGGGTCAAAATACCTTTCAGTGAAAGGTATTCAAAATCCATTTATTCCGAGAATCCATGGTCAGAAACGTCCAACGATTTTCGAGTTATTCACAGTAGGTGGAACGTAAAGCAATTCCACGAATGTAAAAAAAGCTTGCACACAAAAGTTGTATTTTCAATGTTAAAAAATGTACCACTCAAATCGATATACCTTCATTCTTACACTGTATCTTTCGCAAGACTTGTCTACTTCCAACATGGAAAACATTTCTAACTGGAAATGATAAACAAAAAATGATAATAAGAGGGAAGTTGGCAATCTGGAACATTATAATTTTGAATGCCCCCATTTCTCTTTAAATTTCCTACAGTAGTTAGATTTAATGAATGCTTTCGAAAATATATATATACATATATAATGTCATGTATCGATTGACTAATAGAGAATTTACAGTGTGCTTTCAGGGTCCCACCTCGTGCTTTCAGGCTGAATCAATTCTATTCAAATGAACAGTGACATCAAAATAATATATACAAAATGAATACTATACAGATGTTTGAATTTTAAAATATAGTAAAAACACTATTGGATAACTTATGAACAATAAATTATTAATGAAAATTTCCCAAATGTATGAACTTCACAACCGTAAAGTTAAATATTCAATATTTAATCAAAATGTTTAATTCAATTTATTCTATAAAATCATTTAATTGAATCCAAGTACTTGAAATGCACATTGAAGTCAACTGAAGTTGAATGATATTAAACGTATCATTCACATTTTGCTATGGTTAAACAAATCATGTTTACTTTATACTTACAACAGCTAATACAGGAAACAGAACAGCTTACGCGGCTTACTTACCTGAAACAGAATATGGCCTATGAGATGCTGTAAAATGTGTTAGTATCTAATTACACTATATTTATCATCTCATGTATACAGAACAACATGCACAACGTACGAAGCCTCCAGTTAAGCCTTAATTAAATCATAATTAAAATAGCGACTGAAATATAATAACACGAATCATTTTTTAATATTTTAAAATCTTAAAACAGCTATTTATATTTAAAATATATTTTTTTAATATTCACATAAACTCTCTCAAGAAAGTCAATGAATGAAGCCATATTTCTTTAATAAAATCTGTGGTACAGAATTTGTATTGAAACTTCACTCACAAATACTTATTTGTCATGTTTTCTCATTTTTACCTTAATATGGTGTTTACTCAGTACACTAATATACATTTCGATGTATTGACAATAGAGCATGCACTACATGAAAATGAAACAAAAGTTTTCTTTACATTGGATGAATCATTAATCTTATATGCTTGTGAAAATATACTGCCTAAATATGCTGCCAACCATAACATTGAATTTCGAAGAGACTGGAACGTCGGGATACGATAGCAGTGCTTTAACTCAATACAAGATGCGAACGTTAATGGATTAAAATACACTTAACTGCATACCTTCGTCAGAAAAAGTATTATTCAATGTCCGAAAAACTTCCCAAACATTTGACAAATAATACAATCGGAAGGTGGTAAGTTGGTAAAATCAATTACAATTTTCCAGAAAACACTGATAAGCATGGCCTAACGTATGCATTACGCAGTTTCTTTTCGAAGGGAATAAAGCGATCCAGCCCATACAATTTTTATATGGCAGCAAATACCGCTCATCGTCCCAGTATATCGAATTTCGAAGTAACTCGCTTTATTCACCACATCGGAAATAAGACACATATGAGCACATTCACCCTTGACCGTTTTCATGATTTGAAACTCCTTGAAACCGATTGAACAAGAACAGTTCAAAATCTACAATGAACTACATTTCATTAGATATTTTTTGAACTTACAGGTATCTTTGTTAAACTGAAAGCAATGGAATAATGTAAATTTAGGGAAACTGTGGAAACTCTAGAAATATTAATTATTCCATGTGTCTCACAATTGTTTATGTTAAGTCTCGTAGTTATAAAGACAATCACCTTCGTCATCTACAAAACCTGAAGAAAACAGTGGACACAAGGCGCCGTATATGAAATCAGGTTGTTTCGAAAGCTATCCATCCCACGTAAATTTACTTCACCTGAAAAGAATGCCGCCAATAGCGCCCCATACCACATCGAATGCCGAAGCAAGTAGCTACAGTTTCGTTCTCCACATCGGTCATGAGCACTGACGTCGCTGCATTATGCATAGCCAATTCCGCTCCGCAACGGCCGCCGATGGCTTCATCCGTCGATTCGCACGAACCGCCTACACCACCGCCACCGTCACCACCGCACCACTACGCTCCCGCGCCGTTGTCCCAGATATATAGCGCCCAATTCATCCCCGGGCCCCGCCCCCGCGATAATGGAGGAGCAGGTACGTGCGGGCGGTCGCTAATGTCTTTCGCGCGATGAATAAATATACGCGCGCCGTATACGCGAGCGCGCTTTGTGCCGACGATTAGCGCGTCCGAACCCGCGCGTCCGGCCGCTGCGGTGCGGCCGTCCCGCCGGTGACTTATGGGTCATAACCGCCAACCAATAGTAAGCGAATCCCACGCCGCCGCTGGGATGCGCTGTACGAGTCAAGTGATGGTGTTTGGTTGGCCCTGTCGGAAATCAAATAACCAGTAAATGGGGAAAATACAGAGTGAATGGTAACTTGGTGTCCAGCCGGGTGATTATTACCGCTTCACAATTCGCGGAAATATTTTTTGTGTTTTTTATGTTATTTTTATGTTGAAGTAAAAAGAAGGCCTTTTGTCCTTCCTTGTGCAGACACATAATAAATGGTTGACTTACGGAATCATCAGCTCGAAATGCGCCCCAACAAATAATCAGTATCTTCAATATTTTAATGAAAGTACATTTTGACTTCATAACGCTATTTGCATGTGTTAGTGTTAAGGATAAATCTGCAGCAGATTATCATTTATTTTAACAGGCAACCTAAAAGCAAAAAACATTAGTTTACACTAAAGATTCCTGGAGGTTTGTTAATTTTCATAAGGTTTGATTCGTATTCAGCGTTCATTATGAAGCCGATGGTTATATTTTATAACAAAATGTATTTTAAGTAGATTTAATAGATTAATAGATAATAGCACTGTGACAGTTCACACGGACATGTCATAAAATTCATAATTATACTATTTTAGAAAGCAAATTACGACCTTGTTCATAGTGACAAATGACGGTGCAGAGGCGTAGAAATATTTTTGTATATTTATTACGCCAACATCGCAAAACTAGTAACCTTCAAGCTACGAAAATAAACAAGGATATTTAAAGCTGTGAGACACCAATGAGCAGTAGGTGCGAGAACAAACTAATAACCAAATTATAGTAATTTTATTTAGTATCATTAGACAAGTGATTGACCTACACATTATGTAAGGGTGTAAGTTAAAGTGAAAATAGCGAAATAAAACAGTTTTACAAAATTGAAAGAGACAAGCCGTTTAAATAAACTGTATAATTGATTTACGTAGAAAATGTGAGTGAACACAAGTCGAAATAAGGAAGAAAGTATAATTTTCATCTAAGAAAAATACATAGAACAAAAGACAGGAAGAGAGTTTTTGTTTCAAAAACTTTCGTGGTAAGTGAAGAAAGGGAGCTAAACAGAAGGTGTTAAGATTTCGTTGAGAACGGAACGTGTCGAGGCTAGTTGAATGAAGCTTCATTAGTGAAGCAGAAAATGGACATCCAGATCTATGGAGATCACGGACAATTTTAATGGTGTGGAGAATGAGATAATTGAAGCTGGTTGGACTGGTGATGATCCGCGCCCAGCATTGCCGAGACTTCGAAAAGGGAAGTGCTTCAATTACGATTTTTTTGATTGACTGTCGTTATAATTCATTTAAGAAGGCCAAGTTATGAGTTTTGAAAAGAAAGAACTAACTTTTTTAATTTCATATGGCCATGACAAAAAGAATGCGCGCCGGTATTAATTAGTATTTTGTGGGTGTTATGTAAATATTAATCTTTTGTGTTGTTATTGTTTATTGTTCATGTTTTTCAAGGGCATCTGGACTGTATGTGTTATGTTAGCACTGTCAGCAGCGAGAGCTTAGTAAATTTCATGAATAAACCCAATGCACCAATTGATGGTGGCTTTGACATTTAACCCGGTAGTGGTAACGCGGGGGTCAGTGGGACCCCCACGATATTTTCTTCCTGCTTGTTGTATTTCCCATGTTGGCTACCCTGACCATTGCTTTAGTACCTTTCTCTTTTTGTATCGTGATATTTAGTGTGCTTTCATTTTGCCAGTTTAGTGAGTTTTATCCGGGTAGGCACGCTATTGTTTTGTTTGGGGTGCCCAGAGACCCCCGCATTACCTTTCACGTTAGCAAAAGTGTCTTCAGTCTCGTACATTCTATTAGTTTGGGAACGTATTGCATGCTGTATTTTTACGTTAGGATTCCCCTGAAAAATTAATACTGAAGTACTACAAACAATTTCGGTCACTTTTATATGTTAAGAAAGGAGTGGAAGAATACGCCAACTTTTGCTGAAAGTGGGAACAGAATATCGTTACTCACCGCCCTGTAAAAAGCAGTCTGCACGCAATTCCAAAAGGCCAGGAAAATGTTTCCTTTGTTTATTGATTTGAATACGACTGAGACAATTACAGAATCCACCAACATCAAAAAAGAAATGGATTTAAAGAGGAATAAAAATGATCGCTGTACATACAAGACTGACAAAGAGGAAGTGAAGGCAATAATTGTGCTAAGTATTTTGGCTGAGTCTGTGAAATCAGGGCACCAAAATCTTACTGAATTGTAGAATGTGAATAATATGTGTATTGAAATTTTCCATTGTACTTTGAATTTGAAAAGATTTCAATTTTTTCTACGAAACACGGGCTTGGATGTGGCAACACTAGCAGACCGGTAGAAAAATTTACTGTAAATATTAGATGCTTTCCTGATGAATTCTCGGAATTGTTTAGGAGCTAAATTCTTAAAAAATTGTTTAATTGCATGCAAAATATTGTTAATAATAGAAGAAGAATATTATATTAATTTATTTTTTAATAACTTAGCATATATCATGAAAAGAGTGTGGGAGTCTGGAGACACCCCACGTTACCACTTTTGTTTCAAAAAGTCACGTTACCACTGCCGGGTTAAGAATTTGTTTTTTTATTTCTTGCTAGATATCCTACAATAACGATAAACACCGTATCCTGTAGAGGCGGCTTCGCACCTCACGATCCTATAAGATCCTATAAATTTCCTGTGAACAGTGCAGGGTTCCATGTCACTGCTCGTGCTTGCTATAAAGTGAATAAGATCAGTATTTTTTATTTATTAAATAATATAAGTAAGTAAGATCAAGTTATCATTTCAGTGACATGTCCATTATGGGGGACAAAGTAGAGCATTAATTAAATAAATATTCATAATTTTTCATTTATTCTTCATAAATAAGGACAAAACCCGTAACCAATTTCAGTACACGTAAATCACTTGATTGAAGTACTCTAGAGTGCGGCAAGTGATGTTCTCATCGCTTGCCGCAGTGCATAGAAAAGCAATTGAATTGTATAAATGTTGGTGATTTTTTATTTGAGTTAATTTTTCTTTGTGAAGAAATCTATTCGTTTCTTTATTAGACAAAATATGCTTAAAATTGACTTAAGATCCTTTTTTTCGAAATTTCGTTGTTTCCTCCCTGGACATCCACTAAAGGGCTATACAAACTTACAAGGATTCGTAAGAACATGACAAGTAGTATGGATATGATGGCTGATTGAAAACATTTTTGTTACAAATGTTTATTGCGCCATTAACCGATCAATCTGAAGTAATTAAGAAGATTTAATATAAGGCAGTATCTTTATATCACGTTCCTAATTGAAAACGTTGAAATATTTTACTCCCCTTTACAACTCAAATCCGCACCATTCTCTCTTCTTGAAGTTGCCGAACTACAGGTAATAGCTAGAGTAATAGGTACACAGAACTACAGGTGACTAACAGTAGCGGACAAGAGTTCATAAGGAGAGGAAATGATCAAATCGCTCCTTTCAATATTCTACAGGTAATACTCATTCACCCTCGTAGGCGTCCTTTGAACATAAAATAGTTTGAGTAGTTGTATAAATAACGTTGCCCGGTTCCCTTTATAAACCGAACCAGTTTTCGATGCAACGCTCAAATATTTTCACGTGATCAAACCTCTTTCTACAGCTTTGTGACTCTTCATGAATTCTCTCTGTGTTCCCGTGCACACACATTGTACCTCATCAAAATTTCATGAGCTGAGTTCTACGCACACAAGAAGGAACGTAACAATCGGTAAACCCCTGCAAACGTCCTGTCTATGAGGCAATATCCTGAGAAGCAAAAACTTATTGATCGTAAAAAAATTCAGTATGAGTGAGAAGAGAGACTCTTCCTGAAAATACGCACACTGCCAAGTTTGTTGTCGATTACCAAAGTTTCTGGGCAAGTTGGTAGTTGGAGAAGAGGAGGTCTCAGGCGAGCACCCTCTTTACTTTGTACAATTAATTAAGTTCTAAAATTTAAAATTCCAATACATAGGAACGAGAGTAGCAAGATCAATATATCCTTCTTCGCAGGCGCCGCGAACGAGTCCTGATAAAATCCAGCGAGAAGTTGGAAGTTACGTCGTTAATCGGGAAGCCAGAACTTCCTCGAAGAAGCTACGGAAGAGGATGAATACGTTGGAGGCGAAAAAGAGAAGTGGTGTGATATGATGTGAACATTCAAGCATTCTCACGTTGGAACACAATGCTAAAGCTTAACAGTGTTAAATTGTTAAGATAACGTACACGGAAATGGCGAAAGAATGAGACAACGAAATTCGACAACGAAAAATTATGGGGAAGATTTTTTATACTGAGATACCTCTGTGGGATAGAACAGAAGATAGCGACGCTTTATTTGTGAAATGAAAAATCGTATTTTACAATACTGGTCTATTGGTGATGTGTACTTGGCATCTACAATTGAATATACAATTGAATGCGAATGATGGGTAGATTATTTACAAACATTTTTATTTATAAGGTATAGTGATGATAGGAATTGTAATTCAGGCTTCCAGATGACAGAGAAGAAGATAGTTAAGTCATTGAAAAACCTTCATTTGCAGATAAAAATGTGAGTATGGACGATACCTAATATTAGTATTTTCTTGGTGATAAGAAAGGTTTCTCAAATTTTGACAGTTGTTTACACTTCCGACAGTCCTGAACAGCGGAAAATAATATTGGTAATGGACATGTTCTTGAATGTTCCAAAAAATAAATGGCTGGTGAAAGTGCAAGACTTAGAACTCCTATATGGTACATATATGAAAATACCTAAATGACTGCGGGCGTTTCAAAAATAAAGAACTTAACGTCGAAACGAAAGATGTGCTATTAATCTTAGAAATAATGTCGAATAGCCTAACTAAAAATTTTTCAAAAGTATATGAAAGTCGTATGGAACTTAACTTCGTTTCCTTAGAAGCAAAATGTGTGCTGCTTTAAGTTATACTTATTATGTAACGTAGCAACTATAGTAAAAGAAATATAAAAAAATTGAGATTGAATTGAATTGAATTGCCATGAGATAGGAATAGAGAAACTACCAAAAAATATGTTTTAAAAGCATTGATTTCCAAAGACTAGATACTCATAGAATTAAAAAATTCGAAACAAGAGACTGATCAAATTTGCGTAATTCAAACAACAACAGCAACAAAAAAACAAGAATTGACATTTTAAGGGATTCAGTAACTTCAAATACCCATACTTAACCTTTAAAAGAAGGCAGATGTAAAACATCCCTCAGCCTTCATTCATAAAACAAAGGAATCCAAGGACTATTAAGACCATAATCTCTGAAAGGACATAAAACCACAAAAAAGGGCATATTTTCAGAATTTGGAAACTTGTAAAATCAAAAAGCCACCCAATATTTCTTTTTAATCGACAGATTTAAACAACCGGATACTCTAAGCAAAACGACTATGCGGCCGGGTGTTCGCAAGCGACAAAGGCGTTTTGCTTATGTTGGCTTCGATGCGGAGACCCCGCTAGTGCTGGCGGACGGGGGCGGGGCGCGGCGGAGCGGGGCGGGGAGGAAAACGCTCGAGTCACCCGCCATTGTAGCCCGCATTCCTCGAGGCGAAGGCGGAGGCTGAGGCGGCGGAGGCGGCGGAGGCGGCGGCGGAGGCGGCGGCGGCGGTGGCGGAGGCGACGGCAGAGGCGGCGGAGATGGCGGTGGCGGCGGCGGCGGCGGCGGCGATGGCGACGAAGGCGGTGTCTGCAGAGGAGACTGCCAAGGCAGTGGCGGGGAGCAGTGGGGAGGGGCGGGGCTTTCGGGAACTCTGGCATTTCGGCGGTCGCGGCGATGGGAGGCGGAGACGCGGGCGGGGGACGGACGCATGTAAGCATGCGGGCGAGCATGGAGCAAAGTAGGAATTCTAGTCCTGGTGAAGAAAGCAACGCTTTGGGAATATACTTGTGAATGGAAGAGAGTCTGAAAACAGACAAAAAAGAACATGAGTAAATGCAATAATAAACGAGAGCCGATAAGAAAGAAAATTAAAATGCGGAAGGAATGTGAAAGAAGAGCATTAAGGTGGAGAAGAAGAACAAGAAGAAAGTAACATGGCCGAGAAAGAATGAAGCACACAACGGAATTTTTGTCAAGACCGTCTCTTCCTCTTAAGTCCATTTGATACAACATTCCACCGATATTCACATATTCAACTCTTATGAGATTTTGTTTCCAGCAATATTTCTAGAAGGCAGATAATAAATAGAAAGATGTGTAGTGAGCATACGTAAAAAGAGAGGATTTAAATAGATGAGAAGAACACAAATGTAAGCGTCGATATTGAACCGTATGTAAAGTGATGGAATGACCGTGCAGGGTTTGAGCTTTCAGTGAAAATTGGAGGATTCATGTAGTGCCCATAAAAATATCGCGAGAGCAATTTCAAATGACAAATGAAAAACGTGGAACAAACGCCTTCAGATTGTAAGAACTAGGTCTTACAATGAATTGAAAACTGAGAAAACAAAAGATTTACTTGACGGGAGAATAAAACGCCACAAGCATAGATGTGTCGGCCCCGTGGCCGAGATCGCTAAAACAGTATTGTCGCAGTGATTTCGAACCAAGGAGTCGTGGGTTCGAGTCCCGCCTTGAGCATGGTTGTATGTGTTCGTCCTTTAACCCCCTATCATTATATTGTTTCATCCTCATGACGTTAAATCCAATAGTGGTCGCTAATGACCTAGCATTTGATGCAAAACTTAAATAACAAAAAAACAGCAGAGAGGTGTGAAGTGAACAGCTACGCATTAGAAATCAGAACAGAAATAGTCATGCAATAGAGGCAGTGTAAAAAACAATGAGTATGGTAGAGATGAAGAGTGAATATGAATAGAAAAAACATGGTCTATGGATGCGATGGACGTTGCAAAAATGGTGAAGAGTATATTAGATGAAATGAAATATGTAAATTGGAAGGTGTTATACATCAACCGGCTATGCGACATCATACAGGTTTTGAGATAATCGTGTTCAAAGGTTTTCCTACATTTTCAGCTCTAAAAACTGTAATTTAATTATTTCATTCATTAGAGCGCCAAAATATACAAAAATGAGCGCTAACCTGCATAATGTGAAATTAAGAACAGCAGATTTGAAGATCTAGGTTTATAGCCGGTTGTTACGAAACATAAAATCCCTGATGTGACTGATGGCGTTTACATTTTTCATTAAATATAAGGCTATTTTTACAGATTTGACGCCAAACTTTTGCGTACACTTAGAACATGGTCCAATGCAACTGATGGCGTCCACATCTCATTTTTTTCAAAAATGGCGCGACCACTGGAAGGTTGCTGAACCACTGAAGGTCCACTGAACGACCACTGAAGGTTCCAATCTTGCTGAAATGCCCAATGAGTCGCAAGATGGAATTCGTATGGCTGTTAGCGACCACGGTCGGGTGACTGATTGATTTCGTGATTGCGAGCGCGTCAACTACTGAGATTATTAGTCCCATAAGTGTAGTGCATGTTTTCCCTCGGGAGGTGGCGGTGATCTTTACCTACTGGATAGCGAGATCCGGCGCCGACCTACCGCCGACTTGCGGGGGTTTTCCCCTAAACTGGTATATCCCAGCAGCGGGGCACCATCACAGCCTGGACACGCTCCAAGCTCCCGACCGGTCTTCCGGCATGTGTGGAAGTGTAGTGCACGTAAGTGTGTGTGTGTGTAAGGGAGTGAGGATAGGAGAAGGAAGAAGAAGGAAAGATCGCGCGCGATCCGTGGCCCGTTTGTTAGGGTACTGTTCCGGCATTCGCATGGTGTTGATCGGAGAAACCACGGAAAACTACCGATCAGAGCAACCAGACGCTAGAATTCTCCTCCAGACAGCGACTGAATTCGATCTAGCTGAAAATCCTGACGCCGCCGGGATTCGAACCTAGGACCTCCCGGTCAGAGGGACTACAGTTATATCAGTTGATGCACTGAGCCATCTCTCCCGGTACGATCGGGTGTAAGTTACAGAGTGAGTACGAATTATTTGTTTTAATGTGTGAATGAAAGTTAACACGTTTGGATATGTGGAATAATGTTTCACCTTTATTTTTTTAGCTTATGATAGATTTATTGTTTTGAATTATTGAATATACAATATGAATAATGGCTTAAGTAATTTGAATTATTGTGTTACGGAATTAATTACACGGGGATTAACGTGTGCGTTTATCTGTAATTTTGTTTATAATTATTAACGATTAATATGTTCATACTATTAATACTACACTATAAGTAAACCCTGTGAAATTAAAAATGTTACCCCTGACGTCAAATATTAAATAATATTTTGATGCGAAGTCGCGCACAATGTAAACGCGATGTTGACGCTTCGAGATTACAAGAACATTGGATGCTCTTTGTGGCGAAAAATGTTTGTGTGTAAAAGTGGCAAAGTGGTGTGTGTGTGTGTAAAAGAGGCAAAGTGCTCCGTGGCAAAGTAAACACAAATAACTGGCACAAATGACACGTTGTCACGTTTCCTAACACTTGGAAGCACTCATTTCGCATTCATGAAAACTATGAAAAACGAGAGCTTGTAAGTGATTTAAAGAAAGCATTTTTTACTTCAGGCTTCCTTTGTTACTTTAACTGTTAGCTACGAAGTCGGCTGGTAAAATAACATCATGGAACTACGACCATTCGCCCCTTAACAACCCCGATACCCCCTTCATGTAGCCAATAGTTTGTCATGGCGTATGCTTTAGCATCGTTGTACTGAGGTAGCAACGCCGAGTAAATCACTAGACACGCAGCAAATACGCGGATCATTCTCTCTTGTCTGATTTACAGTGAATGTAAAAAATGGGAGGTGATTGTGACTCAAGTGAGAAATTATACTAATGAAACACTACACATTTTAAATGATGCCCATTTAAATAGATTTTTTCCAGCGTCAATACGCTACATCTGGCAAGATCCAGCACACTTGGAAGGCGGTAGAAGACAGAATAGCAAGGTGGGAAATTAAGAGGAAGAAAATACGCCAGGTTGGGTTAAGATGGACGGCAGGACGCCTTGCGAATCAAAAAGCGACCGCGAGCTCCGACCGAGACAGTGCACTTTGCACCCGGGTCAGGTTCCGTTCCGCCTCGCTGGCCAGCCGCAAGTTGCAATTGCCAGGAACATAGCGTGCAGCTCCCGTCTGCGCTCGATGCCTTGACCAACACAGATAGGTAACGGTTTGTATTCGCAATATGTTCCTTTGCCTTAATACGAGGACGTTGTTTTTTCAACCTTTGATCGATCCTTTAAAAAGCTAGACAAGTAGAATTTGGGGATGGGCAGTGGAAAATTGGGCCACTTTTTACCACAACCTCTGTTAATACCGAAGCCATAACGGCAATTTGAAATAAACTGTAGAAGGCTGATATTAATGACGCTCCCGCCAAGTAAGAGCTGCATAGTGGAATTTGCTTTTTTCAAGAATGGAATAGTGACGCCGAAATTCACAAAAATGAGCCGATTATACGATGTAAACTTTCAAACAAATGAGGAATCCTAACTTCTGGAGATGATAACGCCGAACCTCACAGTGCTGTTGTAACCAAACATTTGGGGCAGATGGGTCGTGCTTGATCATTCGGCGAACAGCCCGACTTAGCCCGACGAGTGACTTTCATCGCTTCTTCGAATTGAAGAATTGGTTGCGACGCTAAAGCTTACGTACATATTAGGAGATTGAAAGCAAAGGCCTACCTCAAATCAATGATGGTAATATTCGGCAATCAAATAGCGGAGGATCCGCAAGATCAAAAAGCGCGTTCACAGGTAAAACAAATGCCTGATTCTCCACAGCGATAATGTAGAAAAATAACCATGTTTTTACATAACTTTTAGTAATAAAATATTTTTCCTAACTCTTGTCTTTTTGTTACAGCTCTTACTTTTTATCAGAGACTGAAAAAAAACAGATCTAAAATATACCATTATCAAGAACAGTACTATGTTTCGGGTCGCGTGTTTACTAGCCAACGAAGTGCAGTATATGTGGCATTTATCCAAGAGAATGTTACGAAAAACGACCGAGATAAAATATATGTATCCATGAAGTAATTTGTCAACAAAATAGAAATCAATGAAGTATATGTCAACATTTGTTATGGATGTTTGCAATTCCATTGAAAGAGAAATTTCACACCAAGAATGCTTTGCAATAACACAAATATTTAATTTATTTTTGCCCTTTGTACTATAAATCATTTCAAGAGAAATTCTCTAATACAGTTTTAATTAGTAACCTGTGTTACTAATTAAATAGAATTTCTGGCAAAGATCTTTAGACATAAAAAACACTTCCTTACTGCTTATTGTGTTATGAAGATAACATCTTAGATCATTTTCAAAATCTTCAGAAACATTCTTTATAGTGGATGTGTAGTTATACTAAAATGGAGGAAATGCCCTTATACATTTAGATACAAATATAAATCACCCTTGTAAATCCTATACTAAGGGATATTTTCTGAGTAAATTAACTCAAAATTATAAAGGTCATCATTTATAGAAAGAGTACATGCATACTCAAATCTGATGCTTCCATCAGTTTAATCATATAACAAAGGCCGACGTTGTTGTAACTTGTCGCCAAGGTCACTTATGTTTGGCAAATATCTTAAAGCAAGAATTTTCGAAGAAATGAATTGTTTCCCGAGAAGTGTCTTGAACGTTCCCTGACGTCTGAACACTATAATTTAAGGGCATTCTTCACTGCCTTTACCAACTGCAACAAAGCCACCACTACAATCAAAAATGAATTATTCAAGCCGTAGAAAGGACCTACCACTTTGTGGAACGTCAGTTCTAAGAAAGGGCTTGTTTTCTCTATTATGCATCATTACATTCCGGCACACCTACTTCACGGCTTCCTTTCACCGATTCTCAACACTCAAGGTATCTGTGATTATACGTTAGTACCCATAAGTGAGTCGAAATACTAAAATATACTAAATTCTTCGACGTAAAATGCTCTATACAGAGAAATAGAGAAAAGTTTTGTTTCATAGCATTTAAAGTTAGATTTTAATCATTGCATGAGAAATGGCTTATCTTTCCGTTTCAAATTTGTTTCTCAATATTATGAACTTAGGATAGAGAACTTTTGACATTTCCCTTTACTGTCGAAACTACGAGTACGTCATTCATGTCTCAATCCAAATAGACCCACCAAATAAAAAAAAATTTCTACGCGGTACAATGCAGGAAAGAATAATATTAGAATGTAAAGTTACTTTGAATATCAGGCAGGTTCATATTTTTCTAAGCTTTGCATGGGAAGCTTTTCCAAAATATATTTAAAATGCGGAGATATATTTTTCTTCATAATACCACCGATAATACGACAGAACTAATATAAGACAGTGATTTTCCCCTGTTTTTTATTAAATTCTGCATGTATAGTACACATTTGGTCCCTTTGGTCTATAAAAGCAATGTGGTTGTGTACACAGTAGTTACTACTTCAGCCACAACTGTTCTAGATGTACTTGTTCCACCTCTGCTCGAGAATTCAATGCGCCTGGCATTTCATTACATGAGAAATGGCTTCTCTTTCCGTTTCAAATTTGTTTCTCAATATTATGAACTTAGGATAGAGAACTTCTGACATTTCCCTTTACCGCCGAAGCTACGAGTAGGTCATTGGTATCTCAATACAAATACGAAACTTCTTTTCTTTTATGTGACAAGCTTAGGCAGCGTACCAGTTGCAACTATTGATATTTCCTTCTTTTAAAAGGTCGTCCGAACTTTTTTTCCCTCGTGAGATACAAATATTAAAGATCGTCAAACTCTTTGAGGTATTAATTATGTTTATATGCAATAGTTATATTTATACCTTCAATTCTTCATTCATGATTACAATTTGTTCTCCTCTTTCAATGCTATTAGAGATTTTTCACTCTTGAATACTCGTTTATCCATTAGATAGATTTCATTTCGTTTGTTGTTTGTCTCCTGTTTTTGCTCTTGATAGTTCCCAACTCTCACCATTGCATGTACCAAACCATGATTTGCATGTACGCAAACTGCAAGGAATGCACGCATATTTCTTCAGAAGGTATCCGAAATACTAGATGAGATATTTATAAAATTTGAGCGTTGAAACATATGAAACAAAAGCTTCAGGATGGGGACAAGATACAAGGAGTCGAAATGACGCTTCCCGGACGTTCTAGGTAAATTTGATTATTTTTCATGAAATATATTTTTTTACATGTTTCAATTTTTGTCATACTATAAATAAATGAAAATTATGAAAAGTCACATGATAAATGAAGATAATGAAATTACAAAATACTTTCTTCAAAACCAAAGACGTTTCTAGGACATACAGATCCCCAGGAGTCGAAATGACGCCTCTGAGCGTTCTACTCAAAGTGTTAAGGAATTGTACCATTCTTACTACAGTCCAAATTGGGCACCCAGCTATGTCTACCATTTGTAATAACTGAAAAGAAGCCTACGAGGCCAGTGTGAGGTGAAAGAAGCGTTTTTGACCATTTTGCAAACTATAATTCGGAGTATTTTTTCAAAGGCCTAGAAATGTTGGGTTGGAGTAAAAGATTATTACGTTGAAAAGTTACATATTTTTTTTGTCTTCCTATCAAACATAGGAGTTAGTGAGGCCAGAATCTCATGGAACCTATCTCATAATTCATATTGTTTGAGAAAACCATCATGCCCCAGCACGCAAACAAACATCTACGCCCGTGGCGGGAATCGAATCCGCGACCCCCGAGTGGAGATGGTACCGACTATACAGTCGCCTCGATCTCACCAACCCAGGTCGCCCCCATTACTATTTGCCTGCGAGAGAAATGAGGAGGCGTACAAGGAGAGGGAAGCTCCGGCAGAGATGAAGTGGTGGTTGAGACAAATATGACAAAGGACGGCAGAGTTCGCTACACAGCACGGAGCGGAAATTAAAGCCGTGGAGAGGCAGTGACAATATTGTGCGTTGAAGTGGAAGCTGACGACGACGGCGGCAAGGGTGGTAGTGCGGATGGTGATGGCCTTGGTGGTAGTAGAAATAGCGATGGCGACAATGTGTTGGACTGGTGATGGCAATGATGATGTTTGATTCATTGATTGATTAGTGATTCCGAGCGCGTCAACTGCTAAGGTAATTATTCCGTAAGTATAATGCATGTTCTCTCCTCGGTAGCTGGCGGAAATCTTCCCTCGCTGGAAGGTGAGATCCAGCTTCGACCTATCTATCGGCTAGCAGGGTTTTCCCAGCCTGGCATCTCCCACCAGCGGGGCGCCCCAGCCGGGGACAAGCTGTAAGTTCCCGACCCGTTTCCCGCCATGTGTGGTAATGTAGTGCTTATAACTTTGTGTACGTAAGGGGTAACGTTAGGACAAGGAAGGGGAAACGTTAGGACAAGGAAGGGGAAACGTTAGGACAAGGCGCGATCCGTGGCCCAATTGTTGGGGTACTGCTCCGGCATTCGCCAGGTGTTGATCGGAGAAACCATGGAAAACTACCAATTAGAGCAGCCGCCCGCTAGAATTCTCCTTGAGACTTCTACTCTATTCAACGCAATGATAATTGGTGCTTGTAGGGGTTTTGGAAGTGACAATGAGCAGTGGTAACAGAGAAGGGAGGACAGATTGAAGAGGTGATGATGGTGGTAGTAAAGATAGGTGTCGGCGGTGGCAGTGGTCGTTGTAGCAATAAATGTAATTAATCACAGGATAACTCACAAAATCCTGACAACTCTCTCCCTGATTGCAATACAAATAACCCCGGATATGAGATCAGAATATAGATGAGGTCATTTGTACAACATTTGCGAAGAGTTATCATTCTGTTGAATCAACAGTTACAGAGTACTACACTCACGATTGTAAGATATGTATCATTGTGTAAAAGCAACAGTTTTTTAGTTATTATATTTGTAATTAAGAATATTTTGTTTGTTACAAACAATTTACTAGCGTAGTTCACTGAAAATATCTGTAACCCGTAGTAGGATTCAACGGATTTCAGGAAAGGCATCAACTGAGAAAGTCCATTATTATTCGTGACAACATTGATTGATGTTTTGACGTCAATGATAGATACACATTGAGTGAAATGGCAGAGCTTGAGCAGAATAGTTGGCAGAAGCAGAGGATGGAATTTGTGACCTAGAGTGTAAAGAAGACTGGAGGTATTAGGAATGATTGTCATAAGCGTAGGGTTAGAAGGCTGAGTAGCGACGACCTGTGAAGTAGGCAGCGTGGGCAGTAGTCACATGCTGACGAGATGCCTAGTACGAATGAAGACTGGGAATGAGTCGTAAGGTCCGCAAGACCGATGGCGAAAGAGAGAGAGAGGGAAGCGGCGAGGCGAAGGCGATGGAAAGGGCGGTGAAGAAGGTGTAGCGAGTTTGTGGCGTGGAGGGGGGAGGTCACGGCGAGAGAGGATGAGGGTAGAGGCGAAGGCGGGAGCGGTGGCGAAGACGAAGACGAGGACGGGGGCGAGGGCGATGGGCGATGGTAATGGAGGCAGAGGAGAGATGGCAATGGAGGGGGGTGAAAGGGCGAAGGGAAGGGCACGGGAGAGTAGGAGGGCAGGGGTGAAGGTGGAGGCGGGGGGCGGAGACGAAGGCGAGGGCGGGGCGAGAACGGAGACGGGGGCGAAGCCGGGAGCAGGGGCGATGATGAGAGTGCGGGCGAGGGTAGTAGTGAAAGCAGGGACGGGGTGCGGGGGCGAAGGCGTGGGTGATGGCGCGGGGGTGCGAGGGTGTTGGCGAGGACAGGGCCGAGGGCAGGAGCAAGGGTAGGAGCGAGGGCGAGGATGGTTGGGAGAGTGGTGGATAGTGTGGGAGTAGTAACGGTGTCAAGTGCGGGGGCTGGTCGAAGGCGACGGCGAAGGCAGTGGCGCTGGCTCTAGGGGAGGGAAGGGGAAGAGGCAAGAGCGGTGGGGAGAGCAAAGGCGACAGTACAAGTGCTGGCGGATGTGGAGATGAGGACGGCATTATAAGCGGGTGAGGCAGGTACATCAACTGAAAAGTCACAAACGACGGCGAGAGCAACACTGGCGGAAAACACCAGCGGTGCTGGCGCTATGCTTGTGTCCGAGGCCCACCCAGCGGAGCGGGCCCTCACCCGGTAGCTGCAGCGTCCCGTCGGGGCTCGTGGCGTGGCTGGGTGGGGGGTGGGACGGGGCGGGGGGCGGGTGGGGGCGGGGCGGGATACGGCGGGTCGTCCGCTAACCCGATTAAGCCGCTCCACAGCTATTTACCGGGCGCGCTGCCCTTGTATCAATATTCTACACGCAATTAAGGCACGGTGGCCGCGCACCCGCCTGCGGCCGCTGCTGTCGCCCTCGCTGCCTCGCTCGGCCCCCCTCCCCTCCCCGAGCCCACCATCCCCACACGTCCACGCCCATCCGCGCCCCGGTGGCCCTGGGGCCCTGCCAAGGCCGCCAGCGCCGCCGGCTTCTTCACGCTCTTTCTCGCTTTTTCCCCGCTTTATATTTACATTCTACTGCTCCCTTCATTCATATTCATACGTATTCATGTAGAAATTCTTAAATTCTCATCCAATCTTATTTTTCCTCTTTAATAATTCGGCTTCTGTTTTTTTTATATTTATGTCACGTTTTCTCCTTATGTTCAGCAAACACCGTGAAATTTTTTCCTCTTCATTACCCTCATTACCCCAAAATAAATTTTAAAAATCCACCAATATATCTCGTGAATAGACAGAACATAACGCCTGTATCTGGTTTTTGTAGAGAATTTACAAGCTAAATTTTTAAAGATGATCTATATTTCATGAAGTAAATGAACGACGTGTTTCTTTCTCGACTTATTTGCTGCACTTGTTAGGCGTTCTCTTCTTCATGATTGCACCAGGGTACTATCATTTTCCATTATTACGAATGGGCTAAAGTATGACAACAAATTTGCTTATATGCGAACGAGCATTTGTTTTAAATAAATGTTAACATATTAAGTCTCTGATATTAATATGTTTATCTACATCATTGCTGAATAATATATAGTTCATGTTACACACCTGACAAGAGCGTTCTGTGACAACGAACAGAATGTGCAATGAATCACAGTGGATTTGTATCTTTTAAGATACATGATTCTCAATCGGATTTAGAAATAGACAACAATGACCTTCATTGTCAATTGGGAATGCTCAATTCGAATACACAAACAGATGTACACAAGTCCCTGTACACCCAGAGGTACAGTTGAAGGGTTAACAGTTCATGAAGACCCATTAGAGATAGTAGTAAAACACTTTCAATTAACTACGGACAGCAAGTACACCATAATTTTCCGAAAGTAATAAACATCTGCTCAAATGGCTTTCTTCAATTGGGCCTTAAACATGAATTACTTGTTC
>JAHLJT010009355.1:101885831-101920334 GCA_031308135.1 Acheta domesticus | reverse complement strand
GGCTTCCAGTTATCATGCTGACATTCCTGCTTCCAAAACCTGATCGTATGATGTAGTTGTATGTAGATTTCACAATGTAATTACTTTCGATTTTGAATTTATAGGCCATTTTCACTTTCGTAAACTTGGAGAGTAACACTAAAATGTGCTCTAAAACAACCAATGGCATTTCTTTTCAGATAGTCTATTGGCAGTCACTTTGGCTCAAACTTGCCTATGGTTTCTGTCCCTAAGTAACGTTTTGTTTCTTCGCTTCTTATGTTTTGTTTTTATCTTAAGTGTGTTCTCAAAAATGTATAACATTTGTTAACAGTAAATAAGTTGTAAAGAGTTGAGAAACAGCATAATATGTGACACTAGTCAGAAATTTCTGTTTCTAAAGCCTGACCTTATGATGTTATTTTGTTTTACATAGATTCCATGATGCGACGACAATTTCCATGATCTGATTCACTTGTTTTGATATAAAGTAATATAAATTTAAATGACCACCATACAATATTTATCTAAAACAGGGAACGTATTTTTGACATTTCTTTGGAAATGCCTACTTTTGTTCATTCGTCTCTTATTTGTTCTTCAATGACGTTTTGTTTCTTCGCTTCTTATTCTCTTATTTTATTTTTTACACGTTTTCGAGATCTGAAATTAACTAATAGGGTCAGAAAAATCGTGTGCACATTCCGAAAAACAAATAAATTTTGCATTTGATACACATGATATTAATTCGCAGTTGTATGTTTATCTTACATTATATTACATAAATAATAATAAAGAAATATATGAATTATAATGTAGAAATTTACATCTTACGAAAACTGGTTATTTTGATCTCTTGGAACGGAATTCATAATTACATGTTTCACCCTCCATGAGTTCGCAAAGAATCTCGAAAGAGACAATGCAATTTCTTCCTCCTCACATATCTTACAATGTAATAACTATTTTTTTGATATGATATTAATCTCCATTTCTAAATTCCAATTATGTAAATTCTGAAAGCAAGCATAAAGCTCCTTCGCAATTTCATTATATTGTTGTTTTCTATTATAATTTGTATTTATTTTAGTATGAGATAGGACATATTAAATGTAATAATGCAGACTATTATGTACTCGTAAGAAGATATAATAGCTACATCATAAATAAAATTTATCTTCTAGAAACTCTGATTTATGGACAGAGTTTTCTGACAGTGTTGATTATCTGAAATATCAAAGGGACTTTTTAATCTCCAATCGAACTTTTACGTTCCAGAAATAACAGTCCCGTCGTGTTACAGTATAAATCACTGCGATAATGTAACGGCACATAGCACGATCTCATATCGTAAATTATTATATTTTGTAACCATTTATCTGGTCCAAACTCTAACGATCTAGCATGGAAGATACAGAACGTCAGGATTAGTGTGGAGACCTCGCGTATCTTTCTTAGCGAACTGTGCCGCCGGGAACGGTAGACACCGCTTTTGAGGGATAAAGACATTACACGGCATACATATAATTTCATCGCACTCTCGCCCTCATTCCGCCTACTCCGCAGGTGTACCTGCAGGCCACACAAAAACGCGATCCAGTTCCTGCGCGTTGCTTCGCTTAATGATGTCCAGACCGACATTAACCTGGTAACTGCCTGTTCAACGCATCGGGCGTTGGTAGGTGTGAGAGGCAAATAATGCTACTTACGAACACAGTTGTGTTGCGGAGATTGTGATAAATCGGTCGTAACGGCTGAATGGAACGAAATGGGCTGTTGTTTGGTTCTTGTTTGTGGAGACGTGCGTGTTGTTCAAATTACTCTTTTTACTGCAGCTGTGAAGATGACAACAATAAAATCGAAGACGAATTGTAGGTATAGTTTGTTTTTTCCTTCGATTTCTTTTTTAAATTAAAATTAAGATTTATTTTTCAACAAATATTTAGGGAATATGAATGAAATAAGAAGCTGAACAAGACTCTCTGAAACACACAAAGTTCGAAGTAAGATTTCAGATATGGAGCAATGAGGACAAAGCTACGTTTATGGGTAATGTATCTCACTAATTACAGTTTTGCAGTGCTTCATCCGATCGGACTATAATACACTGAACACTGGAATTGAACGAGTTCTCATTTGCTGTTCTTTGGTTAATCCTATTTCAACTTCACTTTGTAACCGTTTTGAGTACCATTCATATAAAATAGTACACTATTATTGCATCACTCTCTCACTGTTTAATAATGACAATACGATATTTATTAATAATACGTACATTCATTAAATGAAGTTGAAATTTTAATTTTCCGATGACGTGTTCTCCATTTATCTCTATTTTCTAATCTGCAATTACAAACAAATGTTATCCTACCACATAATGCAAAACAATATTGCAGCGAATAAAAATCTATATGAAGCTATAACTGCAATTTCAAGTATTAAAAGTGATTGCATTATTCGTAATGACACAAAATAATCTACTTATCAAGATACCTTTCCTCTGATAAATTCTTTAAGATACTCAATATTATCATAGCACAATCTTAGAAAATTACAGGTTAAGAAGCAGACGATCTACGTGAGGCGAATGTCTACACACAATTCATAGATTATTAGGAGGCAAAGCCCCACTTGTATTCTAAGTTGAAGACCACCCACTATGCAACGCTCCATTAGGTCACCTACCAGGAGGTCTCACAACAAACCCGGATGTCGCCATGTGTAGCTCCCGTATCTTTTTACGCAAGCCGATCCGCTATTTATTTGGGGACGATCTAATATAATGTACGTGTCGAAATAAATAGATGTATTATTTTCTGGCATCCGTTACCGTGTAATTGAACAAGGTACTTACATTTTATTTTACTAAATTTAAAACATTGTAACTATATGACCTCTTAAGCAATTGAGGAAAAATTCACCATGAAATCTGATGTTAAGCATAAGCTTAAAGTCATCCGTATCCTAAAAGTATACTTTCTAAAAACTACAGCCCTGTAAGCAGAGACGTTTTTGACCACGATGTTAGAAAATTATTTAGTAGCACTCAACTTTTCAAATAGTACATAAAACAAATCCAACTCAATATTCTTTTGACACGTGCACACAAACAAGCGTTCACATTTTAGACGCAGTTACGGACGTATTTATTCTTTTACTTCGCGTATTTCTCTCGCTCTCTTCTACTCTTTTTCTTGTACATGCACACAAACACACAGTACACTGTAAATAAAGTGCGCTTTTACACTCAAATGCATACATGCATTTATTTACTCTATTGGACATGCTCTCCTCTCTTCCTCTCAAACTCTCTGCCCCTCACTTACACCTGTCACAGACACTGTCTATAAACGAGTAAAGAGACAACACGAGCATTTTAAACAGACACAACGCAATAAAACAGATACCCTCAACCACTGATGCCTGCTTTCTCTTTCAAATTATCTCTCTTTTCCTTCACTAATCGCACTTCAGTTGCTCACACCACACAAAAACACCACTGTATCATACATATATTTCAACACATATATTCACTTCCTTGTCTTTCCTATGTTTCCTGACTCCTACATTTCTAAACCTTTCTCTCCTTTTCATGATTCTCGCTGACTCTCACGCCCCACAGATGCCGACGATGAGCTCTAATCGACAGCACATCATATCCATTGATTGATAAATTTATGTTTCTGGGTATGTCAACTGATACGGTGATTGATCTCGTTAGTGCAGTGAATGTTTTATCCTAGGAGATAGCGGTGTTACTCTCTCACTGAATGGTGAGATGTGGCGCCTACCTATGCATGTGCTAACGGGTGATTCAACATCCAGATATCTCCTCAAGCGGGGCACCGTCCCAGACGGGCAAGCTCGAAGCTCCCGACTGGTCACCCGGCATGTTGTGGTAGTGTGGTGCATGTTAGTGTAAGTGTGGGTGTAAGGGGTGAGGATAGGACAAGGGAGAGGAAGAAAAGATCGCGCGCTGTCAATGGCCCGTTTATTAGGCTACTGCTCCGGCATTCGCCTGGGTGTTGACCGGAGAAACCACGGAAAACTACAGATCAGAGCAGCCGGGCGCTAGAATTCTCCTCCAGACAGCGACTGAATTCGACCCAGCTGACAAGCTAGTGTCGAAAATGCTGCCGCTGTCGGGACTCGAGCCTAGGACCCTCCGGGTCAGAGGGACTGTCGGTTGATGCACTGAGCCATCTCTCCGGTGAATTCATAAAAAAGATTCATGTTATAAGACAGGAGGTGTAACGAAGACCTAATGTCATCGATCACTTTAAAAAACTAGAATCAGAGCGACCGGGGAATATCCATTTTGGAAGAAATCGTACGTATGGTTTAGGCGCTAGCCGTGTTCACAGACGGACAGACGGACGTTTTCCTTTCAATTGGGTTTTCGGTACCAAGGACCTTGAAAACAGAGTTTCTGGCTACACCACGTGTTAGGGGATTTTTGTTTCTTAATTTAGCAACTGGTTTTTATCCACTTATTCGTTTTCACGGCCCGGCAATTAATTTTTTTTCCCGCCGAAAATTGGCCATTTTTTCGCGCAGCATTACATAACTTTCCCTATACTACGTATATCACTCCGTGTATACGTACGTGTACGGGAAAGTAAAAATCAATTATTTCACCCTAAAACTTCGCCATCGCCTCCTCTGAGCTTCCCCTTCTTTCAGCAGAAGAACCCCAGGGGACACGTCTTGACGACTGTGGATAGTGCGTTGGGGGGGGACGTCTTGACCACACTACATACGCATGCGCACGCATGTTCGCCAACTGTCCTGAACCAGAACGTGATTTAGGACACGTGGGTTATCAGTAATGACAAAGATGCGCACGGGGCTAGTAGTAGTCCTTTGTTGCCAGGGTTTTGACGTGCATCGTGTGTTGTTGCGAAAGTGCTGAGTTGTTCTTGAAACTACGTTAAAGAGTATAACATCCACAGAGAAAAATCGGAGTATACCCGCGCGCTCGCCGGGAGCGGCTGCCTGGCAGCGCAGCGGCGGCGGCGGCGGCGGTCTCTGCTCTCCCTCCGCGCAGGTGGGTCGCACCGCCGGGCGGCCGATTGACTTCTTCCCCATAAGGCGAGGCCGCCCACCCCCGCCCGGGGAGCCGTGCGCGAGATCATCACAGCACGCGCCCCGCGCTGACCTTGGGACGCGCGGGACGGCTCGCCGCTGCGGCAGGTGTGTGGTCCTCGCGGCGCACAGTGCGGCGAAAGCCTTGAGTGGATGGCCCCTTCCGAAACACAGTGGGCCATATGCGTGCGCAATCTAATTCAAGAGAAGGGGGACAGCTACCTTTCTAGATCCCCTTTTCATTAAGCTTGTTTTCTAAGATATATTTTACGAATTTGTACACGGAGAATGATATACTAATTTTAATTATGCAATTAATAAATTCAATTGATTTTCTGTTGAATAATTTACAGTGTTGATGGCGGGGAAAGACCCTTCGTCAAATAATCTTTTACATAAAAATTGTAAAAATTCTCGGGGAAAAAATAGAAAAATACGAGATATTTACGGAAATAAAATATTGTATTTCGTAATATTATGTGGCGCCTTTAAAAACATTCAAGGGGGTCACGTCCCCCCTGCCCGTCCTCTGTTTGCATGCCCATGAATGGGTCGAACGATAAAGAACATAAAGTATGCGTTATAGGTGACGTATTCTTAATAGAGTATGTTGTAATGTTTGTATAGTGTATTGTAAATGGTTTTGCTTGGTTGACCCTCGTTCCGTCGTTTTTGAAAACCTTTGACGTCAAAAAATGTTTCCAGGGTAATGGAATAGGAAAACACATCGATCATTACTGTGAAGTTACGAGTCCAACATAAGAGAAGTGACGTTTCTTAGTGAATGAGAAGGCTCGAAAACGAAGAAAAGTTTTGTTCCTCAGTGCGCACTATATTTAAAAACAACTATTTGTAATAGCAAAATACACAAGCGCGACATATTGGGACAGTCAAGCACTTATCTGACAAAATTCTGCACAATATTTTTGGAGTGTTTGCTTTTATGTCTAGTTGACGATCTGCAGATTTAGATCTTGAACTGCCTAGGCTGACTGCAATGGACGCCGTTCCTTTTTCATTCTGTTACATCTTGGACTTCTCCTCATAACTTCTTTGGAAGTGCTTTGGAAGCAAATAACAAAGGTATATTCTTTACATCCAAGAAAAAGATGTAGTGACATGATAATTATATTGCAAGGCTAAGGGTGAAAGAATAAGGTCTTCATTTTATGAGAACATAATAGTTCTTAATGCGCATTTTTAACCCATTAGTGCCTAGCGGGACATAAATGGTACGCGAATTGCGGTTTGAATTCGCGCATGCTCAGATGCTGAAATGGACAAGTTTAAACTTGTTTCGTGCATGTCTCTTTTCCTTAACGTCCACGTGTTCAGATTTGTTAGAGCAGTTGCGTCGATTCATCGTCAGAGCCTAGTAAGAATTTTCTTTTCTAGAAGTTATTTTTTTGTTCGCTCCGTTCGAGACAACATGGATGAAGAGTGAGTATAACTTGAAAATGGTTGCATCAACAAAACACATATTTTGTATGAACGTTATAAAAGACTTAATAATCAGTATTTTCATTCAATGAATTCCCTCTCATTGTTGGCAAGAAACTTATATTCTTAGAAAATTCGCTGTACCATTTATGGTACGCTAAGCTCTAATGGGAGCATTTCACTTTACATTTCATTTTCGATCTTTTGACGAAATGCTGGCAGTTTTTACGCATTTTTGTCATTTGTTGTTATAATTATTATTATTACTACCAAAAAAACAGTTTTCGAGATTCTCAAATATTCACATGCTAATCGGTATTGGTTCGAGTATTGTTTATTTCATTACATGCAATGCTTTTTTTCTAATAATTACCAAACTTATATTTGTTTTACAAAACAGATATCTATACAAGTTATTAGTTTTTGTTGATTTTACTATGATTGTACTTTCAGAGAATTTTCTAAGAGTCTTGCTCCAGGATTTACAGTAAAAGAAGCCCTCGATCTTTTATTTGAGAACGCAGATGTTGAAGCACTTTTTATTGCTCCACCTGATTGTAGTATTTTATCTGATGAAGATTCCGGGGATGAAGATGATGGTGGTATTCCCGACAATCTCAGTAAACGGCAACTCCTTGCAGAAGCGGAGGTAAGATCAGTTAATGGGGAGGAAAGAACCTCTGAAGTGAGTAATACTAATTGTCCTTCAATTTCTGAAAACGGATGTTTTGCGTCACAATTGCCTCCAAAGAATACCCCAAGCACTTATCTTCAACACGTACGAGATACAGAATGGATAACGGGTGATTTTGAAAACCATAATCGGGAATTCATTCCTCCAGAAGTTCCTAGATTTGAAGCTGTAAGTGTTGTTGATTTTTTTGAATTATTTGTGGATAATGATCTAATCAGCATACTTGTTGAAGAGTCCAATAGGTACGCTCTAAGTAGGAACTATCCAGATCCTAATATTTTGGCAGATGAAATTAGATGTTTCATAGGTATTCTGATTCTCAGTGGTTATAATATATTGCCTTCAAAAAGGAATTACTGGGAAACTCAGAGTGATACTTACAATGAGCTTGTGTATAATTCCATGAGAAGGAAAAGATTTGAACTTATTTTACGCTTCATGCACTGCGTAAATAATAATGATTTCAATCCAACAAATAAAGACAAACTTTGGAAAATCAGGCCATTGATAGACCATATGAAATTCAGATTTTCCAAATATTTCTCACCAGAAAATAATTTGTCCTATGACGAAAGTATGGTGAGGTATTTTGGCAGGCATAGTCTGAAACAATACATTCGGGGAAAGCCTTTGCGTTTTGGATACAAGGTTTGGTCCTTGAATACTCCTAGTGGATACTTGGTAGACTTCGAAATATATCAGGGAAAGTCTATTACTGCCAATTCTGAGGCAGACAAAACTTTTGGCAAATCAACAGCTCCACTAGTAGAAATGATAAACAGCATGCCACCTGAAGTGAAAAATCTGCCATTTCATTTCTACTTCGACAACTTGTTCACAAGTTTCAACTTGTTAATCCACTTAAGAGATCATGGTTACGGTGGTACAGGCACGATAAGGGAGAACCGAATACCAAAGAACTGCCCACTGCTAAGCAAGACTGAAATATTGAAGCTGGAAAGGGGTAGCATTCATTCTGCCATAGATAAGGACAACGGAATCTTTCTCTGTAAGTGGAATGATAATTCTGCAGTATGTGTTGCATCGAATATCTACGGAGAAAATCCTATTACTAATGTAAGAAGATATAGCCAAAAAGAGAAAAAACACATTCAAGTACCTCGTCCATTCCTCCTTACACAATACAATAAATTTATGGGAGGAACTGACAGAATGGACCAGAATATCGGTCAGTATCGTATACATATACGTAACCGGAAGTGGTATTGGCCATTATTCACATGGCTGATTGATGTAGCCATCCACAATGCCTGGCAACTATTTAGAAGACAGCAGCCAATCACCCATCTGAATTTTCGTAGAGAATTAGTGCAGGTGTATCTCAAAAAGTATTCTGTGCCACCAAAAGGACCAGGCAAAACACCTGCATTAATGAACAGTAATGACATACGTTTTGACCGTCTGGATCATTTGATTCAAAAAATTCCAGATGAGAAGAGAAGGAGATGTGCAGGTTCCAACTGCAGCACTAAAGCTCGAACACAGTGCAGAAAGTGTGATGTTGGCTTATGTGTAGACTGCTTCATTGAGTATCATACACGATAGTATCTATTATCTTGTCAAACTGAATCAATATCAGTATTTTTAACTAAAATAAATGTATTATGTTTCATTTTCATGAATAAATAATGTAAACCAGTTTCTATTTATTTTGCTCTCATTAGTGCTTAGCGTACCATTTATGGTACGGGGCATTTCTACTAACTGACATGTAAGACATTTATTTTTATCATATTAAAGCATTTCATTAAATAAATATAATCAAATTCAATGTCTAAAACAATGAAAATCAAGAAAAAATTATTCTGGGCACTAATGGGTTAAAGCAAATGATCACAAGACACTAGTAATCAGAAAGTAAAATGCAAATTTTTAGATAGCGAAAAGCGTAGTTTTGATTTACGAAACCGTCTTATATGTTACTCTGTTGTGAATCTCAGGCATTCTTGCCTTTGTATTATATAATATTAGTTGAGAAAATCTAGGTAAAAAAGGTTAATTTTGTGATATTTTTTAGCCCACTACAAAAAACGTAATATTGTTCAAGTAAGAAATGCACAATAAAATACACCGTTCTTAATGAACGAAATAAATATGATTCGTATTTGTAACTCCAAAATATGCAATTTGTATAAAAACAAATGACTCAATTAAATGCAGTTTGATTCAGATTTGCTCATTCCAATATTGAACAAGAAAGGAACTATTTTATTTGTGCCAGCAATACAATCGCGAACAGAGCATGCCCTGCCGATTTCATATTACGAACTCAATATTCCACATGTACCGAAGAGAACAGCGGGTCTTCGCCTTGGGAAGAAATCCTCTTTTCTCACCGCATTCCAATTTCGTAGAACTGTAGGATTCCCGAAATGGACGGCAGAAACAAACGACGGCGCAAAGCCTCGTCGACAATCGAAAGCACTCCTGATTTGTCTCATTTTCGGGCTCCATCGGGTGCGTTCAGAAAATCCGGTCGAGTCCTTGTGAACCGTAGACTTTGTTCGAGGGTGTAAAAGATTGGATTCTTGTTACAAAGCAAAAGAAGGGAACATGAGACACTCTGATTTGCTATGTATTTCTTGGCAATGTTCATATGTAGCTGCAGTAGGATTTTGGAGTGTTTAATGCATCGAAAACACACGTATCATGAAATAAATGAAAACAACTGAAGAGAACAAAATTGATTAATTAAAAGCATGAGAATGCCTTCTAATGCCCACTGCAGTACGCATCAAGGAAATTTAAACGGGACGTGAATATCGTATCAAATTAAAATAACTTTCATGTCGTTGCAGAAATAAATTATCTTATGATGTACAAGGTAATCTTACGGAACTGACAGAAATGTGATTCGCAGAGGGTTTGACATATTTTTATCAAATTGGGTTAACTTTTATTGCGATTAATTACAAATCGAGAGCTTATAAAGTACACATTATAAACAATTACCTAAACACTTATGTAGAATACAGATGTGAAAGCATATAGGTTTATGTTGCGGTAGTTTGGAAGATCTTGTGATATCGACTTTCATACATTATTAACGAGAGCGTGAACGAGGAGAAGGTCCTGGATAATGACGAGGGCGAGGACGAAGATGAGGACGAGGGAAAGGACGAGTGTGGGCGTCTCAAACGTCGCTCATTAGCAAAACAGTCTATCGAACAAAATAAGAGTGGTTCAGAGAACACAAAGCCACTCCAACCGTGGCCGACGACATAGACAGGCCGCGGCACCGTTTCGTCACGTGACTGAAGAGGTCCCAGCTCAAGTTCCGCTCGCAACTGGGAGAGGCGCGGAATAGTGTTTTAGACACTTTTTTTCGGTTATTTTGGTGTGTTTTGGTGTTACCAGGTGTGTAGGAGTTAATCGTCACCGGCAGTCATATGCTATGACCGAGGCCAAGGCCTTATTAAGTTAAATCACGTTTTTTGTGTGTTCTTTCTGTAGCCCATGTGGTGCGTGATCAACTGATGAAGCCTGGCTGTACTATAACTAAAAGTAAGTACCATTTTCTCTCACCACAATAATAATAACGACCTTTGAATATAAAGAGATGTACTTGTTTACCATAAGGAAATATTTCTGAAGACTGTTGAATTTTGTTTTCTAAATGCTACTGTAATTAATGCATTTTTGTACTGTTAATGGAGTAACCTGAAGCAGTATTCAGTTTTAGATGTGTAGATGTGCATTGCGGATTTTTTTCCGTATTTAAAGTATTCCGTATTTATGTTTTATCATGTACATAGATATTGTAAGCAGGAGCAATTCTTGTAATTACAATGCGTTCACGGAAAATGCCGAAAGTCCCTATATCTTTTAGGTTATGTCCACTTACTATTGTTGTTGGAATTACAGTCGTTTTTGAAACATATGTTTCTGATCATTTTATTTAAATTAAAAAGGAAATGGTTTAAATTCTGTATGTAATCTTTGACATTAAATAGAACCTATTGTTAATGTCAGTATATATTTTTCTTGGTCACCCACGATTCACTTCCGTATGGTAATACTGATGCTGCCATTACTTTATAAAATTTCATTCTAATTTCTTTCATTGTTTTATTTTTTAAAGTTCTATGAATAGTTCCACATATTTTTGATAATTATTTAGTTTATTTTGCATATCATTTTCCCTTTTATAGCTGATGTCACAGTTCAAAAAATTAAAATGTGACATCTGTTCTATTATCTGAATATTTATAACAATTTTGGAGCGCAGAAGGTATTTCCCTTTAAAACCATAACTTTTGTATTTTTAACAGATATTTTAAAATCATAGTGCTCATATAGCTGGTTTAAGTGGTTTATAAATTTTTGCAAATCATTTTCTGTTTCCTGCATAATTATTAGATCGTCTGCAAACAATAGTGTATTAACGCATTTATGTTGGAGGTATGGCTTTATACCCGCATTTTTTCATTATCGTATGAGATCATCTATATATACATTAAATAATGTAGGTGATAATGTGCACCCTTGTCTCAGGCCTTTATTAATTTATAATGTATCTCTTTTTGTTGTTCTGGTATTAATTATAATTGGTGTATTTTTATAGAGGCTTTTTATTACATTTATTAAATGTACTGGGTATCCTATTTTCTTCATGATGTTCCATAATATTTTTCTGTTAACTCGAAACTTGTTT
Source organism: Acheta domesticus (assembly GCA_031308135.1). NCBI lineage: Eukaryota > Metazoa > Arthropoda > Insecta > Orthoptera > Gryllidae > Acheta > Acheta domesticus. The sequence goes on along the minus strand of JAHLJT010009355.1, from coordinate 101,908,461 downwards.
GGCGAAAGGTAAATCGGAAAAAACTTTGCTTCATAAAATACGCCACGTCCGAACGACGGACCTCTTTGGTCACGTGACCAGATTGTGTGACGTAGGTGTCGCGGCCTGTGTATCTCGTCGGCCACGCTCCAATTGTGTTTTCACTCGGAGATGCATTCATACTTGCTATTAAAACATCTCGTTCTACTGCAAAATTAAAACATTCACCATAATAAGAAAAATCTTCTCGTTCACACATGGTTTCCTACCAACAACATATGGTCACTCCACATTTTACGTGGTAATTAGCTGGATGTGATCCCCATCACATAGTGAAGTTACGAAATATCCCCTAAAGTTGGCATAATGCACGAGTGAATTTAAATAAATAATAAACTGAAATGTCTGTAGCAAACGCGTCACATTAAATATACATGATATTTTATTTATTAATAAATAAATTGCATTCGACAATCAGCATTAAAAATAACATTCTGTTTTTCATAAACACTTGAGTCATCAATATTTAATTTCGTATTTATTTACTTTCCGAACGAATATAGCCACGGTACACATGGCGGCAAATGGCAAACCAAGCGGGGCGTCGCGTCGCCCGGCCAGCGGCCTCTACCTGCTCGCGCCATCCGTCATGACGGCCTGCGGGGGCGAGGGCGAGAGGACGAGGAGGCGGAGGGGAAGGGGAGGGGGCGGGGCGAGGGTGGCGTCGCATACGTCAGCGCGAGCGACGGGCGCGCCGCGCAGCCGGGGCTGTTTGTCAACAATCCCGCTGCCAGTCGCGCGGCGCCGCGGGGCGCGGGCCTCTCCCCACTGGGGACGACGACGCCGCGCCGCGCCGCGCCGGGGCGGAGGGCGCCGCCGGCACCCGGAGGCAAAGGCCACACGGAGCACGCGGAAATTCCATCTTCGTTTCGTGTGCGGAAGTTCGTTTGTTTCTTCGTTCGTTCCTGCATGTGTTCGTGTGTTTCTTCGTTTGTTCCTGCATGTGTTCGTTTGTTCCTTCGTTTGTTCCTGCATGCGTTCGTTTGTTTCTTCGTTTGTTCCTGCATGTGTTCGATTGTTTCTTCGTTCGTTCCTGCATGCGTTCGTTTGTTTCTTCGTTCGTTCCTGCATGTGTTCGTTTGTTTCTTTGTTCGTTCCTGCATGTGTTCGTTTGTTCCTTCGTTTGTTCCTGCATGCGTTCGTTTGTTTCTTCGTTTGTTCCTGCATGTGTTCGATTGTTTCTTCGTTCGTTCCTGCATGCGTTCGTTTGTTTCTTCGTTCGTTCCTGCATGTGTTCGTTTGTTTCTTAGTTTGTTCTTGCATGTGTTCGTTTGTTTCTTCGTTCGTTCCTGCAGGTGTTCGATTGTTTCTTCGTTCGTTCCTGCATACGTTCACAGCGCTCGATAGTTGGTTTCTTCGTTCCTTCGTGCATGCGTTCGAGCGGTGCTTTATTTGTTACTTTGTTCGTTCCTGCATGCGTTCGTTTGTTTTTTGTTCGTTCCTGCATGCGTTTGTTTGTTTCTTCATTCGTTCTTGCATGTGTTCGTTTGTTTCTTCGTTCGTTCCTGCATGCCCTCGCGCAGTGGTTCTTTTGTTTCTTGGTTTGTTTCTGCATGCGTTCGGGCGTTCGTTCGTTTGTTTCTTCATTTGTTCCTGCATACGTGATAATTAAAACCTTGAGAAAACGCCCTGTCGAACAGATCAAGTCTCGACTACACCCACATTAAAAAATCGGAGTAGAAAATTGTGACCGCGTACATGGTTACAATGAGATTCATTCAAAGCGGCATGCATCGCCGCTCACGACTGAATGGTTAAAGACAAAATTCCGTTTAGATCACCTCCAATTCCTAACTTACTTCATCGGGAAACTCCAAAATGCATCTTGCGTCAAAGAGTGTACTTGATTATGTGTGATCAAAACAAGCTCGCTCAATTATACACCAAAAATATTTTATATTGTATTTTCTGCTCATTATTATAGTCTTTCGAAACCTCAGATAATGTTATATTTTATATCCAGATTATCCGCTCTTCAAATGTGTTGATATGCTCTGATCACGTCTACTCGCATGTGGACGAGAGTATTTCTCAAATACATCAAAGAAGGAATAAATTCATAAAAATGTGCTATTTGTTTAGCTCAATAAAAACGTTCGGTTACAATAAAAGAATTTCCAAGAATAAAGGATATTATTCCATCTTACTCGGAATTGCTCACCACTGGATGTTCAAAGAGGCATTTTACAGGTACGTTTATATCCAGGCTTATGCCACATGCACAATGTCAGAGAAGACATTACTTAATAAAATGTCACTGTCCATTTCCTTGAGTTAGATCGCTTCGGAGAACTAAGGAAATAAATCCAGCCGATCGCAATTCTCCTGCCAAGCGCAGTCCCCCCCTCCGTGTTTCGCGCCAGCACCCACCGCCCTTCGGCCACCGTGCGGCAGCGCCAGCGGCGCGGCGCGGCGCGATGCTAGGCAATTTGCCCGACACGTCCCCTGGGAGGGCGGCCACCCGCCGAACAGCGCAGCACGGCGGTCGGCGGCTGGCGGCGGCGCAGGCGGTCGTTGGGTGCTGGCGAACGGTCGGCAAGGGGAGAGCCCGTTCATCTCCAATGCAGAACTCTTCACGAAGAGTTTCAGTTGGGACCTTTCACCAATCGGATGATTTTTACCCACATCAAAATATCCCAAATATACCTAAAAATATACCCAATTTAACTCTCTCACGACTTTGCCTAAACCCTACCCACAAAAACATTTATTAGATCAAATTTCCGTTCTACACTTTTCTTAACCAATTCTCAGATCTCGTGCTTTTTGATCCTTTCCCCGAATCTATATCCAATTTTCAGATCCATAGTAGAGTTCTCTATGTAGATACCTCTATCACCTTAGTAGTAAGATATTGCATACACGTTTTAATAAGAATTAAGTAGAATTATCAAATATAGACAGTTACTATACACTGATCAATGAATGATGCAATCCCTAAGAAAAAAAACTAATAAAAACGGAGAAGAGCATGTGAGCGCGTGAAAGTGGAGAGAGGAATGCGGGAGCACGCGGCAAGGGAACAATGACGTCTGGAAGTACTGAGGTTTCTGAGTGCTCAGGAGCCGATTGAAATTGTAAGAGTACGGGAAACGAGTAATCGATGAGGATTGCGACTGGAACAAGAGTTTACAGAGCGATAGGATCTGTTCGTAACATGAAACGTGTGACTGGAAAGTGAAGGAAACGGAGAGAGGGATTGAAAGAGAAGCATCCATGGTGAAATAATGAAAGGATGCTGGTGAGAGAATGATGAAAGAAGTATGAAGAAAGTAAATGAAGGGAGTTGGAAATAAAGACTAGCAGATTTCACTGTGGCACATCGAGATTGGTGAGTTACATAAAATATCGAGTTGTTGATTATGTAATAAAAATTGTTAGATTGGAAGGCAAAACAGTGAAAAAAGGAAGAGATAACATAAGGGCCATGAAGACGATGATAGTTACAATGTTGAAGAAATCACAGAAATATTTACAATTCACTTATTTTATGATAAATATGTGCATCGTTAATTATAATTCTGAGACGTAAGATAACACCATAGAAGGGCGAGTAGAGGGAGACAAACAGATAAAAATGAAAAAAAAAGAGAAGCATTTAGAGGAAGATGTAAAGACCGCGATTCGCAAAGAGGAAATGAAAGAGGGAATGTGAGTAGAGAATGTGTGTGTGTGTCTGTATGTGAGAGAAAGACAGACAGACAAACAAACAGAGACAGACTGAGTTATGTGGGGGAGTGAGAAAAATGGAGACAGAGAGGGGTAGAAACATTGTGATTTCTGGAGGCGATCAATGAGAGACAGAGCACGAAAGAGAAAGGATCGTCGCAGTCGCTCGAATGGACGTCATCGTTCACTCAATCCTCTCACATACCCACACTGTTACACCTTCAAGACTGCTTCATCTGAACTTACTTTCTGAAAACTTAAGCATAATGCTAGTAGAGTGTTGTCTTTCGCGATGCATTTCACGCGCTCCATGGAGTGTAGTTGCGCCTCGAATTCTCTGCCCGCGGAAACGAAACAGAATCTAAGAATTATTACATGTGCTTTTTCCAATAACTGGTGGGGAACATGGAAAAGAAAAAAAGCTCTTCGGCTGAGATGTTTTCTCAAAACGAACAAAGTTTTTCTTAAGAGATTAAAAAAGGCATAAAATAGTTACCAACACGAAGTGTGGTGAAGTGATCCCAGGAAAAATAATGAATATTTTTGCTTAGAAGAGGTAAAGAAAAAAAATAAGATGAACCAACTGACTAATTATTGTTTCACGGAATTCACAGAAAGCTAACTCAGAAGAAGAGGAAAAGAAGAAAAAGGAGAACTGTATGGTCTTATGTTCTCTTTGAAAATCAAAATAATGAGTCACAACATTAAAATACAATATTAATAACGTGTATAGTTGGCACTCAATACAGCTTCAGGTTGATATAATGCATGAGTATTTATTTACACAAACAGTATCCAAGAACTATTTACTCCCACACTACACCAGAGCTTTTACAACCAAAAATGAGAAAGTAACCAAACAGAGTTCACAAAATCAATAAAACGTGCATTTCCACATGTGCTTGTAGATTAATTGAAGTAATGTTACTTATCAGTCAACAGTCCACTAGCTACCTCCTAAGTACCAGGAGAGTTTTAAGGAAGCTTAGTGAGGATCCCTAGTGTTTAGCCAAATCCTTATTCCTTTCCGGTGTGTAGAACACTGTCAGACTACGATCTCTTTACACCAGAACGGTACGTAAACATAAACTTGGTGGGTCTGATTTGCCAGCTCGAAGCTTCCCATCCGGTTGGGATGGTCCCCGGAGTCATTAAACGCCTCTCATAAGCGCCGAGACAACCCCTGAGTATCCCACGAGTATCGGGAACTGCTACCTAAGACAGATCTCAACTTGGGACCACCTGAATTGTTCAGTCCCTGGAGGCAGCGAGCCTCCAACACGTCACAACGTCGTACCCGCCTTGCCACAAACGATGTAACACTCAGAAACTTGGCTCTGGGGCAGGAGTTTCTAATTCCCCGCCAGGACTTTTATACGTAAGACCGAGAGGAACCTAATCCCGCGGGCGGGACTAAGTAAGGCTACTACAACATGAGTACACGAGACTACTCCAAACCATATCCCCATCTTCTGTCTCTCACTGTCTGCGAAGGCGATTCCACCACGTTCCTCCGCGCTGCTGAGCTTCGTACGCGGACTTACCAAACTCGTGTAATTTGTAACCTCGGGATTTATTCCGGAGTATTTACTTAGTCGCGAGTTTCGCAAGTTAACACAGAGCGGGCTGCGTGCACCTGCGGCGGCGGCGGCGGCAGCGGCGGTGGTAGCCGCTTTATTACAACGGGATGCGCACGGGAGTTTCCGGCGCACAGTAGATCCTAAATTCGCGTTCTGCGCTCCACTGGAAATGGAAGAATAGCATAAGGTTGGCAGGAGAACTCTGCGATTCAATTACCACATACAGTGGTGGTTCAAGTAGTGCTCTGATTTGATTTAGTCGAATGGAGTTGAGACGCGGAAAATCGAGATAGCTTCTAGGTCAAAACCCTTTAATCAACATTTCTGTAGTTGCGAAATGTTTCTCAGAAAATATGTGGGATCTTCAAACGGTATTATACAGAAATACGTGAGGCGGGGACGGTGTCGCGGACGGTGTCGGGGACGGTATCGGGGATGGTGTCGGGGACGGTTGGGGTCGGGGACGGTGTTGGGGACGGTGTAGGGGACGGAGTCGGGGACGGAGTCTGGGACGGAGTCTGGGACGGGAGTCGGGGACGGAGTCGGGGACGGAGTCGGGGACGGAGTCGGGGACGGAGTCGGGGACGGAGTCGGGGACGGAGTCGGGGACGGAGTCGGGGACGGAGTCGGGGACGGAGTCGGGGACGGAGTCGGGGACGGTGTCAGGGACCGTGTCGGGGAGGGTGTCGCGAACGTGTCGAGGAAGGTGTCAGGGAAGGTGACGGCAATGGAGTTCCTGACGATGAAGAAGTGAATGACAATCACAATGACGGTCACACTGATTATACCCATTTTCCCGTCAGCACAGGCGGTCGGAGAACACTATTCCGCTGACACGCTCCAAACTCGTAAGGCCAACCGCACCTTCACGGATTTCTTTTAAAATTCCGTCTTCGTCAACACTTTTACTTTATGCCCCGATATATATCTCTCGGCCCCTCGTCCACGGTTTTTCACGCGGGGCTCACATCTCTCCCGCTCTTAGGCCCCGGGGCTCCCAAACGTGACAGCGGAAGATACATCCTCCGGGCGAGGCCGCCGCCGAAAGAGCTCGAGCGAGGGAGCTGCGATTAAAATGGAATCCGCGACGCCACTTTATGGGATTAAAGCGGCCCTCAGATCACTGAGGGAAGTGCTACGCCTCGCCGCACTTTGCCCGTTCGCTCAGCCCAGTCATCGACGCCCTTGCTGCGCTGCCCCGCCCCTTGTTTCTTGCAGGCCAACTACAGCCGACTCCCCGCCACCGTTTCCCCATACTGGAGGGCGGTACGACAAATTTAATTCAAAACATAGATATGGAAGCGGAAAAAACAATATATAAATATATATATATATACACACACTACATTATATACATATACATATATATACATATACATATATATACATATATATATATATACATATATTTATATATGATAAATTGTGACAGCGTTTTGATATGCAAGGTTATATAACAGAATGCTGTAAATTGAATTCATTTTTTCTAAAATTAACAGAATTTTAGTGTGAATCTGAGAACGAATAAAGTAATTCAATTTTGTTAATTAATGTACATAAAATTGTGTTCTATGCGTGGAAGAAGTCATCGCATTTCCTGAATTACGATTATGATTAATGACGATCACCTTTGCAGCCCCAAACTGTTTCACATCTTGTATCTACTCTACAGCAATCGTTCCGTTTTCTACTTTAATCATTCTACCGTCATTTCGTTTATAATGTCTTACATCGATACTTCTATAACAACACAAAACTTGAAAAGAGATTATATAATTTTCCAAGCATCTCTTTTCTCATCTTTCGTAATTTAGTTGACAGTTGACTCCCAACTCGTTACACCCTACTCGTTACTCGTTACGATGGGCTGTACATGCGTCTCCACTTGAACTGTAATAACTGACGTCTATCTGTTCGCTACCAAATTCTCCGATTTCCGCACTATTCCCTGACTTCCATTCACTATATCTCTTCTGTTCACTTTGTTTCGATCCGCACATTTCTAATCTGATCCCAAATTCCTTTATATACTCGTAACTAACACCCCCATATTTATAATCAACTGAGAGCTTAAAATACGATCAACCTCGAATTTCCTATCATATCTTTGCCCATCGCCTTTCGTTACTCCCTTGATGTTTTCACTACAAACCCATCCCAGCTTCTGTCCTCACCCAGGGCCTCTATTACACTTGGCCCGCCACAATTCATACTTTTTTGATTCCGCCCCGGCCGGATCGCCCCGCGCCAACCCAATTCCGCGCGTCGTGCGCCCGGGGCCGCGCCCGGGGCGGCCGTGGCCGCGCGCCCGAACGTAATATTGGGCACAAATGACCCGGCCGGCCTCTGGTCCGCGTCTACGTGACCGCACTTCTGGATATTGCTAATTCCGGGGGCCCCTCGGGTGGTGGTGGCGGTAGGCGCGGAGCTGGAGACGGTGGTGATGTTCGGAGCGAATTGGTGGAGAGGTTGGGAGGGAAGTGACAGTCCGCTTAAAGGTGGCGGAGTTGGAGGCGGTGGTGATGCTCGCAGGGAACTGAAAGTGGAGGGGATGTTGGTCGGAAAGTGGAAGTCGCCTTCCCGCTGAAAAGTGATGGTTGCTGGGCGGAGCTTGGAGGCGGCAGTGATGTTCGAAGGGAATCGAAAATGAAGGGGATGTTTGGTCGAGATGTGAATGTGGCCTTTCTGTTGAAAGGTGATGGTGGCTTGGGCGGAGGTGGAGGTGGTGATCATGTTTCGGGGCAAATTGGAAATGGTGGAGAGGTTGGGAGGGAAGTGAAAGTTACGCTTCTGCTGAAAGGTGATGACGATGGTTGCTAGACGATGTAGGAGGTAGTGGAGGAAGTTCAGAATGAAATGCAAGTGGAGGTGGTGTTGAGAGGAAATTAAAAGTGGCCGCTTCAGCCGAAAGATTGTGCAGATGGTAACTGGCGGTGCTGGGAGGTAGTAGGAAAAGTTGTGAGCAAATCGGAAGAGGTGGTGTGGTTGGGAGGAAAGTGAGGGTTAGCTTCAGGTGGAAGGTGATGTGGATGGTGGTATGGTAGTGCTGGAGACTGTTGAAAGCGAATTAAGGGTAGAGGGATCTTGGGAGAGAAGTGGAGGTAGTGAATCTGGTGTAGGTTGTGGAGATAGCAATAGTGACGGAAAAGGAATTTGTGTCACAACTTGGTAAAATTCGGAGTAAACGTTAAACGGTGGTTACGGGGGAAGACAGCGGTGATAGAGAAAAATGGTGTCGATGTAGAAGGGCGGTGCTCGATTGACATTATATTCACTATCGCCACCAACTGGATCGGTGTTGGAGCGGTTGGAATGTTCGAAGCAAACTGGAGGTGATAGCAATTATGATTGCAAGGAAGCAGTGGTAGACAGGAGTGATAACGGTCGGGTCGGTGTTGTTACGGACAGCGATGGGACAAAAAACAGCTGAAAGTGGTAGAGGTGTTGAGAAGAAAAGTGGTACAAATGGAAGTTAACATGGGTGGTGGCAACGAGGCAGAGCGATTGCGAGGTGGAGGCGGGGGGCGGAGGGTGAGTGTAGAGGCGGGGCAGAGGCGGAGGCAGGGTGGAGACAGGGGATGGAGGCGGAGGCGGGGCAGGGGCAGAGGCAGGGGTGGGAGCGAGGATGAGGTCGGAGGGGGCGGGGGAGGAGGCTAGTGCCCGCCGCCCGCAGGAAGCGCTGTTTGTCGATACCGTAAACTGGGCCGTCCCCGAGGGTGCGGCAGGGGAGCGCGGGCCGAGGCCAACGGGCAATGAAAGAGGGCTGGCGCTGGTTGCTAATGAAACATTCGATGCCCCTTGCGCCCTAGGCACAGACCGGCTGTCCTGTGGCGCTCCTCCGGACAATGAAAGGGTTTGCTCGCGGTGGATAGGGCACTGCACATCAACAGCAAGGGAAATGCTTTCCATTGAGCGTGCGTTAAAATGTTGATTGGCAGGGATTGCCTTATTATAACAATCGGCTGTCGAAATTTCCTGTCTCTCTTTCAACGAGATATCTCCGTGCATTCGGTACTATTGCTTTCCGTAGGATAGCGCCAAATGCACAGAACCCAATATACTGATATTAAAAGTTGGTCTGTCAGGAAACCTTCCAGTACTCAGATAACTCGGAGTGAGTGACAATTCCCCTAAGCTGCGGAAAGACAAGTTCATCTCGAAAGCACTATATTCAAGTTATATTAAGGTGGGAGACTATGCTGCCTTAGTTGCATTCATTCCACAGATGCTGTATCTCACCAAACATTACTTTGTAATTGTAGTTATATAGCACAAATTGCAACTGAAAAAAGTGAAATAGTGTTGTTGTAACGGTTGCAATAGCAATAAGATAAACAGTTGTTAAAGTATATGCAGTAATTCAGTAAATATTTAGAGAAAATATTCCTTAAAAATTAATTTCAAAACATACTGTTAAAATATTTAATGATCTACAATTTTTACTTCTTAAAGCGAATTTTGTTTTCATATTGTGTTTGTGTATACTTTATTAAGTGTTATCTGCTACGTTCACCTCAATAAGCAAAATAAATCCAATACCTAGAAGATATATTAGGTTCAGTAAAAGTACATGTGTTCACAAATGAATATATATTTTTCTTATATTAAATCTGCTTGTTATCAAAATCCTATAAAACATTCTAAAAATTTTCCCCCTAAACATTCATAATATTCTGTCAATGAGTCTAGTGGATTTGGTAAGAAACTACTGCAACAGCGCACAGAGAATGAAATATATATTGGGGTAACGCATCTGTATTGGAAAATTCACAGTGCCTCCTAAAAATGGATTATGACAAAACGATATACACACAATATTCTGCTTCTCAAATCCTAATTACTGAATAAAGAGTACTTTTAACACATATTAAGAACCAAAAGTTATCTAATGTTAGTTTAATACTGGGATCTCTCCTCGCCATTTTCTTGTATCATTTGATGCCACTAGACCTCCAAAACCTACATCTTTCATCTTTCTTACGGAACCTACGAGATTCTACCGACTCCCGTCCGAGAAAGTATAAAAAAGAGCTGAGAAAAACAAAACGAAACTAAGAAATGCTTCGCGAAACTTCTGACGGGAAACGCCACTCGGTGGTGAACTTTGATATTTTTCTTTCGAGAGCTCACGCGTCCGAAGGTACACGGAGCTGAGTGGCAGAAGATACCTTATAGAGACCTTCGCGGACCACACAGACCGAACACGCAGACGGGGGAAAGGCTGAAAGAAGAAGAGGAAGAAAGAAGAAGAGGAAGGAAGAAGAAGAGGAAGGAAGAAGAAGACGAAGGAAGAAGAAGACGAAGGAAGAAGAAGAGGAAGAAAGAATAGGAAGAAAGAAGAAGAGGAAGAAAGAAGAAGAGGAAGAAAGAAGAAGAGGAAGAAAGAAGAAGAGGAAGAAAGAAGAAGAGGAAGAAAGAAGAAGAGGAAGAAAGAAGAAGAGGAAGAAAGAAGAAGAGGAAGAAAGAAGAAGAGGAAGAAAGAAGAAGAGGAAGAAGAAGAAGAGGAAGAAAGAAGAAGAGGAAGAAAGAAGAAGAGGAAGAAAGAAGAAGGGGAAGAAAGAAGAAGAGGCAAAACTGAAGAGTTTTTATTTATTCGGACGCGTCAACTACTTAGATCATTAGTCCCATACGTGTAGTACATGTTATGTCCCGGGATGTGGCGGAGTTGTGGCGGAATTCCTCCCCGCTAGTACGTGAGATCGGACGCCAACCTACACTTCTATTTTCTCCTTTCAGGAATCGCCGCCAGCGAGTCACCACTCCACCCGAACCACTCCAGCGAGGCCCCACACCAGCTCTTACCTTCTAACTGGTCTACCGATGTGTGTAGTAGTGTGGTGGGTGTACATAAGAGGCCCTGAGAGTAGAGGAAAGAGTTATAAAAGGAATCAGCACACAATCAATCTCTCGGTGACGGTGTTCGTATAAATGTCTATGTCTGGGAGATATCGTAATGACTATGTTTATATCTGAGGAGGTGACAGCGATTCTGTCGGTGGTGCTGTAAAGGTGATAGCGATGCTGCCGGTGGTGCTTGTAGGCATCAGTAACCGTACCAGTGATGGTACGTTTATCTGTGATGTTTGTGACGGTGTTGATTCTTTAGTAATAGGGTTAATGATTTTTTTATTTTTTACTTATTTAAGGTCACGTTCCAACTACTGAGGTCATGTAGCGACCAATGTAAGTACTATTGGTGGTAACGTTTACGGCATACAGATATACACAAACATCCATGCCCCTAGCGGGTTCGAACTCGCAACCATTCATGCACGAGGCAGCTACGGCTCTTCAACTTTAGCTACTTCGGCTATCCAGGCTGTCTGGCGTTAATGATTGTGTTGCTACCGGTATTCCTAACACAGACAATATGCAGTGTGGGTGTCAGTGATCGTGATCCAGTGGCTGTCAAGGTTGGATTCGGCATCGATATTGTGATTGTATCATTTCTGCTATGTAATGAATTTGATTCATGAAGTGAAAAATAAAATAATCATTAGTTTTTATAAGGGCTGATGATTCTATGGCATACACTGTAAGCTTAAAATATGAAAACTTACTGAATTATTACATTTAATACGCTTCAAATTTCAAAATGAAAAAGAAACATTTATTTATAAGGATCATAACAGAAACTTAACACTTCAATTTGTAACACAATACTAAGTCCTTTCAACATGTACACATTTCTTTTAATCTTTGAAGACGTATACTACTCGCTTATACTCCAAGACGTCAAACATTCGTCTATTCTCCGAAAACCTTCAACTCTCGTTTCTATTCCAACACGTGCATCCCTCGTCTGTACTCCAAAACTTTCTTCTATACTCCAACACGCATATGGACGTCTATCTCTTTTCTGGTTGTTGATTTTATTCTTCTGTATATCTCAAACCGTCTCCATAGTATGCAAACTATGTTTTCGTCCCAAGTTGACCGTGTATTTAAACGCCTTGTTAATGTCAGATACACATGGCATCTTGACGCTTACAATTTTGCTACTCACGTCGGTGTCGGTGACTGTACAAGTTTGACAGACCATATCGAAATTGTGATGGTGAAAGTGTCGGTGTTGGTGTCCGTTCCGTACGTTTCTTCTTTTTGACATTTCTAAATACTTGTATGCATGAATGAAATTGGCGTATATAATTTCGTCGTTATTTTTGCAGTTTTGGATTCCAAGGAATTATTGTCTTCGGGACCTTCCTTTTCACTCTACACGCGGCAGCAATGTAATTGTAATTGGAGCTTAGCGCTGGTCCTCTCTAACACTCGTAAAAATCTCGCAGCCTTTTGTTCCGGCACACGGTATATATCCAATTCCCTCCCTCGCGTAAGGCTATAGAGGTGCGTTATCGATGGGTCGATGGTCGCTCCACTGCGAACACGGATGCCGAAGGTATAACACCAGCAGAAATTCAATTAATCCGTAAATTCCATAGGGCACGGATCAAGCCTCCGTGCCCTCGCTCTGTAATCTCCTTCATGGCCAGTTGAGTTTCGGTTTGAGAACAGTGGAGATATCAATCGTGTTTGCAACAATTTGGTCACACTGACATTCCTGTAGGAGTAGTCATTCTTGAATTTCGTCAGTTTGAAGAATCATATTTTTTTGTGATATTGACTATTTTGTAATATTTTGCAATAGTTTAAATTTTTCAATTGATTAAAATAAATATTTAGAGGACTTAAGTGAGAGATTTTCCTCGGACTGCTGATATGGCATGACGTGTGATACAGCAATAATTTCATCTATGAAATTATCTAGCAGCTATGATTCAATATATGTTGGTACTGGCATTAGCAATCTGTGATCGAAGAGTGTCAATTACCGTATTCTAATGTACAAGAGAATTTTCAGAAAAAAATGTTGAGATATTCGTTATCAAAGTTATCCGCAACAACTTGCCCAATATCAATCACACAACTCAACCACATAAACCCGACAGAATCATGGTCTTCTCTAATTCGCTTCCTCTGGAATTTCAGGCAAAATGATCCTACCTCCGTGTGAAATTGTATGCACTTCAGGTGAGACAACTTCTATGTATCTGCATAATCATCCACTTAAAACGCTTTCCACAACAACTGCATACAAAGTTTCATCACTAATAATACGGCTAGACCTGGTCTTTGCAACACAGAGTAATACATTTTCATTAGCCGAAAGAACAGTAAGTTCACTATTTACGGACGACTGTTATAGCTGCTCATATAAACAAAGGTTGTATATTATTCAATCAGACAAATCTAGAATCTCTACATAGGAAAACCAAAGAGAACCATGCAAATTAATCACGTTTTTCATTCACCTTTGACAATGTAAATTCTATTACCTAGCGTAATTCGCAAGTTAACAGGATAATGCCTTCCACCTAGGGGAGTTCCATAAAAGCAGACAACTATCGACCCCCCCCCTCAACCGATTGCGAACGTAAGCTTAATCTGATTGTCGTGTTCCCGCGTTGCCTTTTCAACTCGCGCCACAACCGACAAGCCCCGCCCACACCGCCCCGCGCTTCCATAGGGCGCGCCCTCTAAGTTAATCGCCTCCGCAGAATGGACAGCTCCCGCGGTCCGCTGCCCTGGGGGTCCCCGCACGGGGAGCCCTCAGGACACCACGTGACTAGTAGCAGAGGGTGACAGGGAGCATGATACAAGTACATAGACGTAACTTCGTAAGGGGTAGAGCCAGAGGTCAAATCCTCCTCCCACGGGTATTTTGGCAATCAAGTAAAATGTTTAAATACACATCAATATAACAAAATATTAATGTCTTTGTTTATAATTCATGGATATTAGAGCCAAAATAATAGACGCGATAAAGTAACATAACTTTATCTCTTCAATACATTATAATAAGATTTCTTGTAACGAAAAGGATTTTTATAATTCTAGAACACAAAATAAGTTACTTTTATATTAAGTGGTTGTAATTATTTTATGTGAGATCGAGCAAAAAGCAGTAACTTCACTCCCAAAATATAAACAATTTCCGTTGAAGCTTTGGCGAACATTCCGTTCACCAAAGTTTCAACAGTTCATGTCTCAACAACAGACACTTCAGCCACATACAACTCTCCAATCCATTGCAGGCAACGAAACACGGCGCACAATGCTGTAAAGAAGGAAACTCGCCACAGGGAAACCACGGCTGTAGACGACCCCTCCACTTCAGAGCTTTGAAAGCGGCTGGGCGCCGAAGCCAGACCGATTGATTTGCATACAAAACGCATTTTAACTCTCCATAAACCAAATCGGGGAGGCCTCTGGCTGGTCCCTTGCGTTGCCCGCAACCCCGCTCTGCAGCGTTCCCACTCCTCGATTCTTGCCCATCTACAGCACCCTCGCTCCCTACAATCACCTCGATACGCTCACTATTCACTGTAAGCTATCTACAGCATCTCTTCCTACACTAGTCTCACTCCCCTGATGACACTTTGCCTAAATAATACAAATTTCTATTTCCCAGCAGTAACTCCACCTTCTCTACATCGCTCCACGCCGCTTCCCTGCTAGTAAAACCCACAGTTCTATATCTCCGCAGCGTTCCCACTTCGACTATCTCACTCATCACTACCACCCTATCTACAGCGCCGTCATTCCTTGCAAAGCAACCCCAAGCACCCGAACTCACCGCAACTACTCACAGACTCCATCTACTGACTCTCCTCTGCCTCCTTACCTACAGAATTAGCCTTTTACTCCTGACTGCGACCCTTGTCTAAATCATCTCGTTTATAACACACACCCCACATCGTCTATATCACTCTTCGTGTTCTCGCCCCCCTACAGAACCGTTTCCTTTGCCTCCCCATAGAACCTTGTCGCGCTTGCCTCATCATTACTGCTTGTCCGCCTACACCTACCTGTCTCCTTGCAACTTACACTCAGTGTCTCCGTTGAAACTGCTTTCCTCGTCACTACTTTCAATACCTACAATACCCGTACTCCCCAGCAGTGTCGGCGCCTACAACTACCACTCTGCAAGCTGCCTCACTTTCCTTCAACTTCCTCTCGTTCTCTCTTCACTGACACTAAACATCTGCATCTCTTCCCGCTGTCCCGTTGGCTCCCCGCTTACACCTCCCGCACTTTCTGCTTCTCCCCACATCAACATCGCCCAGATGTTCGTACTCTGCTACACCTCCTGTCCTTCAAATCTCGCATTTTTCACTACATGTCTGCAATTCGTTGAAATTGACAGTTAACAAAGGTGCCTAATGACGTCCTCGCGCCCATGTATTACATTACGCATAGTATTAAGTTAGAAGTAAGCATCCTACGCATAAGTATGTATAACCTTTACTTATCTACGTAATAATCAACAAGAAAATAAATAAATTGAAGAAAAGCTGTCCGCAGGGCTCCCACCTAACCTTATTTGCGGCACACGGCTTGTCGCGCCCATTATGCAATAACTTCTATTGGTTGCGAACAAACATTTCAAACTGACATTTTTTAAACGTGGAAGATGCGTAATTGACAGCATTGAGTTGAAGTAAGTGTTTATTTCCACAAGCGCATTTTCTACGATTTTCAATTTTCCAATCAACCATCAATTTTGTTTATACCGTAAAAACTGAAAATGAAAGGAATAGTCCGCCATATGTTTTTGAGAATTGCATGGACAATTTATTATTTACTTGTAAATATTGATATTATACAAATAAAACGATAAACGTAATACGTAGTCATTGAATACATGTATATCCAATGTCTTTGGCATGTACTACCATTATTTTACAAGAAAAACTGGTGCCACAATCTTGGGATGAAGACTGTGCACACATTTTTGCGATATGTTATATAATCCATATCCCATTTGCCTGAGCATCCACCTTAATGAGTACGATCTGCACCATTTTATGAACTCTTTTTCTCACTGTCGTCGTTAGAACGCCTCCGCTTTCTCCAGGCACCTACCACAGCCGACTACGTCGACTGCATTAATGCAAGCCCACCGCCAAGTTCACTATTTTATTTCGCTGCTTCTCTCTTCATCAGTTTCGCCACCTGCCCCCAACGTATTCGGCTACTGGAATAGTCTCACTTCCTGCGATTACAAATACAGAAAGCACGGGAAAGTGCAATAAAAGTGGAAACGAGGCATGCTGATGGAGGTTCTGCATCTTTAATTTAATTCCAGTTAGTTGAATTCCATGTAGCACATGCGTTTTCTCAGGGTACTATCATCCCATCCACTTCCCTTTCTCTTAATTTCCGTGAGTTAGGGCGTCACAAAACTCAATGAATACAAAAAATTCCTTTATTTTGTATCTTATATCTTTTTCTATTTATATCTACGAGTATTAGATGTTGTGAAATATGGTTTGGAATCGTCAACGTAGAAATAGAAGTGTAGAGCTACATGATGAAAAAGTTAATGTTTATTCACTATTTATGTGAATTCACTAACGACCATTCATTCACTAACAACCAGACTGGAAGAATCTATTACGTGAACGTTTCCCTGAATATCAATTCTAAAAGCGTCGCACATCACAAAATGAACGATAGTTTTTGTTTTGAATCATTGACGATCATATTGATGATATTGTGTACGAGCGATCTAAGTTACTACATGAAAATACAATAGTGAGTATCTCGCTGTTGATTAAAAATATTCGTTCACTTAATTATTTTGGTTCAATTGAACACATATTTTTTCATCTTATTTATATTTTATTTCCACTTCAATACTTTCTTTAATTCATCGATTCCATCTCCTTTGAAATTTGCTTCGTACTTTTGATGGATTGTAATGAGACAAATTTCAATGCGCGGTCAGTTTGTTAATGAGATTTATAATACACTGTTTCTCACAAACGTATGTAAATTCCATCGAATTTTCATTTACAAAACACAGTTCTAAGCAACGTTAATTACAGAAGAATTAACCACACTGTACATTCAAGGGTTTGTGAACAACATATATTGGCTCAAACTGGTTTCATAGCAGCTGTGTACCGCACTGAAATGTGTCACTAAGTCTTCGTTGGCACAATGAAATCACTGTTTCTCAAATAAAAGGCGAAAAGGATAAATACGAGTTATAAACATTTCCATTATAGAGGTTTCAGATAACACCATTTTTACCAGAGTCAGTGCAAAGGAAATAAAACCTCCATTTTATTCATGAAACCATTTTAATTAAGTTTAAGTTCCCGGGCTTTCAAGCTTGGAGAGTCTGTGTCTTTTCCGTAGACACAACCAAACCAGATGTAGATTCGTTGCACGCCCCTGTTCTGTTCTCATGAGCAAGCTCATTTATTTTGCTGAATGTTCTTAGCACTCGACTCTGTATTTCCCACAACGTCTCGCAGTTTCAAACGGATGTCGATGGAGACATCTGGCAAAAAGTTGCCTTCTGTGCTGTCAGCTGCAGCAATCTGCTGGTTTGCGGATGGAGTTCGAACAAACACACCGAAGGTCACATCACGTACGACATGCTGGAATAACAACTCTCGTATTCAATAAAAGGCAACAAAACGTCTGAATTCAAGGCAATTAACGTACGAATTCACGGAGATTGAACGTACAAATTCAAGAAAAAAATTCAATGCTCATGAAAAATCGAATCTAACTGAAACATTTTTGAACTATCTGAAAATTTATTTAAAATTTGAATAAACCTTTAAAATACTGAGTAACAAAAAAGTGCTCTGTAAACAGAGGGAAGGCGTGCGAGCAATTCTTGAGAAGAACACTTGGTGTCTTATTTCCAGGAGACGGATGTGAAGTTTAGCATCTTTGGAAAGATTAGAGTTGATTAGTTAATAATTTGGCATGAATCGTTCACTAAGTTATGATGCCCATTTCAGTGACTTAATCCTCTGTTTGAGGAAAATATCATCATTGTCTTCACAATAGTGTAGTAACCTCTTTTTCTCCAGTTTTTTTACTTAACTCCTTCTTTCTTCCTACCACATCATTGCTAGAAACGAGTAACTTCATTCCTAAAATTTATACGAGTATAAAGAAACGATATTTTTACTGAACTAAAAATAACAGAAATCTCCTTGAAAACTTTTTCATTTTATTTCTTAATTATGATTCAAGTTTTTAGGGCCTAAAAGCTTCCCAAAGCTATAGACGTAGAATACGCCACATTACTGATTGAATATATCAATTTTGTAAGAATTTTATTCTGGAAATAATGTTTTCTTAATTTAATCTGATAAAAATACATAGTAGCTGAAGAAACGTAAGACTTCCAAATGAATTATGACCTATCAAAAGAAGTTAGGATACCATTCGTATGATAGAATAAAAAGTGTTGAAACAGTAGCCACTGAAGTGATGTTCCAAGTCAAACTCGCCCAAAGAAATGAATCATTAGGAACGCGTATTCCTCCGGTTTCCTACCAATGAAGAAGCGAAAGATATATCACGGATTGAACGCTATAATATTGTACACCTCCCTTTTCCCTGTTTCGAAGATGTGAAATACAAAAACAGCAATGTGGATTCCCAAGAAAATTGGAATACATGACCCCAAACACACTTTAATCTCCTGCTATATGACATCACGAAACCTCCAAGAAGTTTATGATCTTAGCTGCAGACTCTACGAGAAACTTTCTCACACCAAGAAGATAAAAAGGAGAACTAGATACCAGTACATGACGTAATTTCTACGGAAGATGTTGTTCCATGACGGGTGCTGACGTGCCTTAGAAAGAAGGAGACAAGAAACCAATGTGCATAAGCAAAGCCGTGTTGTACGAGTAGACAGAATGACATAAGCAATGCAGCAAATGCAGAGACTAACACGGAAAAAAGGACGTGAAATGATGCATTAAGAATGTTAGGTCGTCTTGTTGCTAGTGCACTGCGTAAGGCAGTGTGGAGAAAGAAAGCGTGTACTCACGTTCTTTTTCGATTCAATATCATGACATGAATAATAAGCATACGCATATAGAGAGACTTGGAGGAAAGTCAACAGAGTTGGCGCTTTTGTCAGGGAATAAAAATGCAATAAATTCGAATAGAATAGAAACGTTTTTTCAGAAACAACTGCGTTGTATTTTGTTTCTAACTTATTGCTCGAGTATCGATATTGTTTAGATTGATTTCTAGAACAAGGAAACATCAACCGGAATATGCGATCAGTCTGATTCTACTGTAATTAGTAACGAACGTAAAATCGTGCAAATACAATAGTGGTCTAACATTGTGTCAGAAGTAATTAGTGCGAAACATAACAACGCACCACAGGATTGTGGCCTAAATTCTGCGAAACGAAGCACAGTGGATTCTACTTAATCGGATAAGTTGTTTATTGTAGTCAAATTCAGAAGGACACAACCAAATTCCCATGGAAACCCTTAAATATGCGATTTGGACAGTCAACGTGTTTA
Organism: Acheta domesticus; assembly: GCA_031308135.1. NCBI lineage: Eukaryota > Metazoa > Arthropoda > Insecta > Orthoptera > Gryllidae > Acheta > Acheta domesticus. The sequence goes on along the minus strand of JAHLJT010009355.1, from coordinate 101,888,810 downwards.
ATCCGCATCTATTAGAACGGAAGGCAGTCATTTCGTTCTTCTGAAGTGTCGGATGGCTTTTGCTAAAATCCACGTTGTTGAGTGGTAAAACAATATCTTTACTAAATTAGAAATTCATCATCCCTTTTGAGGTATGAATATCTGCATGAAAAAAGTATGACACGCTGAAACCGAATATTAATGAAAATAATAGTCCTTTAAGAAACGGAAATTGCAAATATAGGCAACATACAAAATGGCAATATACAGAAAATTATTGGAAACATTATTTTTCGCTCACGTCACCACAAGACAACTTTAACCATTCAATGGGCCGATTGGATTTCATTGAAACCCATTTTATCATTCCGCACACTGTAGTGTCATAATGTTGCCTTCCAGTGGTTGAAGCATGCTAGAGGTATTCATTATGGCAACGGTATACCAGCAATGGCATTAATACAGGAAAGAGGGATTCGGGAGGTCTAAAACTATACCCTACGCCACTTTCGGAGATACATGGAAAGGGATATAATCCAAAAAACCGTCGTCCAGAACGGAGCGGAACCTCACACACAACCAGTGGCGGATCACCGCCATTACCGGGAATAACCTGTACAACATTAAGATTTACCACCTGGTGAAAAATCAGTACACTCGTTGATTGATTTGATGGTTCCGGACGCGTCCGATTGCTAAGGCCATCTTTCACGTAAGTGTACATGATGGTGATCTCCTTCGGGATAGAAGATTCAGCGCCGATCTACGTCGGGGATTGGGATTTTCCTCCAACCTCTTATACTCCCATCGCCTTAGTCGGGAAAAGCTCTAAGCTCCCTGACTGGTTTCTTGGCATATTTGCTAGAGTGGTGGATGTGAGTGTAAGTGTGCATAAGTAAGGGGTGAGGTTAGGACGAAGAAGAGGAAAGAAAGATCGTGCACGGTCCTTGGCCCGTTTCCCAGGACACTGCTCGGACATTCACCTGGTGATGCTGGAGACGGAAAACCACCGATCAGAGCAGGAGGCAGTTAGAAATCTACTCCAGAAGGCAGCTGAATTCATTCTAACTATCTACACTGTGTTGAAAATCCTGCCACCACTGGAGCTCGACCCTAGGACCTCGCACAACAGTAACATCAGTTAAATAATGTCGTAGGCTTCCGCGGCCAGAGATCTGCGTTGTCCGGCTGAAGCCGCGTCGAAGGCTGAGGTGCCGACATTTAGAGCAACATATCGCGGTCATCTACTACAGCCCTTGAAGAAGATAACGATACGTTGGGCGAAACGTCGGCACCTCAGCCTTCGACGCGGTGTCACCCGAATAGCCCAGTATCAGTAACACCATTGATGCCCTGAGCCACCAGTGGCGTAGCGTGACTCGCGCGTTTGGGGATGCTCAACAACAACGCGAGCTTAAGACATCATGATTCTTAATGTTCTCTAGAATCTATGTTGTTGAAACAAATCTTACTCTACTTCAACAGATTTATGTCAGGAGACTTCTTGAAAGCAAATTATGAAATAGCTCAGATTTAGTTCTCATGCGCGATTGACAATGAGATAACTTATGAATTTATATATTTCAAACCAAAATAAAATTTAATATATTTAAGTAAGAATTCAACTTCTTAGATATTAATTGAGAACTAGTAGGCAGGCACTATATCTACAGTTTGTGCCCATGGCCAAGCACAGAGTCACAAGTGAGAAAGAAAAATATTTCTCTGACAACCTCAAGTGAGATGCGCTCTCGTGCACAAACGAGCAACGTGCTCTTAAGCCTTTTCTCAGCCGTATGCTAGCTTTTCGTACTCGAGAATCGAGGGGCAGGATTGAAAAGGGGAGGGGAGAATCACGCCGTCTGCGCATGCGTCATTGCTCGTCGCAGTCTCACGGCAGACGCTAGAAGCATTTTCGCATCCAAGCAAACAGAGACCAGCTTGTATAAAGGCGCGGAATTCAATCATAGTAAATCACTTTAAAATTAATAGAAAACGTGTTTCGCTCAATGTGTTTCACTCACTTGGAAGATTATCAATACAATATTTAGGCTTCTTTGATTAATATATTACGTGGGGATGCTTAGCATCTTACCGTCCCCTGACGCTACGCCTCTGTGAGCCACCCTTGCCGGACAGTTCCTCGTGACCCGCGCACGCTCATGAACGCGCCCAGCGCTCATCCCCGCTGCGCTGCATCTCGAGCGAGCGCCTCTCGAATGCAGTTCCGCCGTCGTCGTCGCGTTTTTGCCGGCGCGTGGCGCGCCGCCGCGTCGCGCCGGGATCGCTGCGTCATCGCGGTGACAGCCGCAATTTGCACTGGCGCTCATTAGCAGCGGCGGGCGTATGACTTCCCGGAGTCATTTTTCCCCGTCACCGCGGCCGCGGGCGGCGTAATCAACCCGCCTCCCCCCTCCGCGGACGCCGCCGGCGCGGTCGAACACGCGGCCTTCGGCGATCCGCGCGGGAAGATCCATCCAGCACGACAAATTCAATAGAAAGGTAGAAAAAGTGTGCTACTTCACAGCACGAGCCTTTCCCGTAGTCACATGCTGCTGAAGAAATATGTAATACATTTTGTTTGTGACTGTTCATTAAAAGTAACTAAAAACAAAAATGTTTATCCCCAGTAGTTTGAATATGCTTGTGAGCAAATAGGTGTAGGCTTCTAGGTTCGTGTGGATTCATACGAGTATGTAAGTGTTTGTGTATATGTGTATGTATGAATGTGTAGATGTTTATGTGGTACGAGTAACTATCTTTATTTACGTTCAAATGAGTAAATATGTATTTACATATGTATGTGTATTTAAATGACATCTAAAGGTGATAATCAGAGACAAAAGATAAGTGATTATATTTTCCTTATTTTTATTTGTATTTGTACGTATTTGTAATTGTAGTTTCACGTTTCTCTATTTAGCCATCAAGAAATATTAGCCCTACAGTAACTAAAGTTTGTATTTATCTAAAAATGGCATCTAGATGATAAATTGATAA